>UNSF01000120.1:25000-27500 GCA_900538255.1 Ulva mutabilis | reverse complement strand
ACAGTCTGGCACATAGCTGACACACCTTATTGTATCACAGGTTATGGGCCTATCATCGTGATCTGAGTCATGGATCAATCAACGTCTTCCGGGTCAGTCTTCGGCTTTCGCAAGCTAAAGGACTACCGGATGTGGGCACGCCAGTTCAAGGCTGCCCTGACCACCCACGGACCGGAGCGCTGGCTCACCGAGGAGCCAGACATAGCCTCAGCTGCAGACGTCGCTGCTGACGCCAAGGTCTGAGGGCGGATGGTCCTTGCTGCAGATGACTCCGGACTAACACGCATCATCGACAGGGTTTCCAGCACTATGAGTGCTTGGGAGGCTGTCCGGAGCGAGTACGAGGCACAGCACGAGTTGAGGCAGCCTCTGCTCGTGAGACAGCTGAACGCCGTGAGGCAGAAGTCATCGGAGAGCTACGGTGATAATGCTGAGAGAGTCTACGAGCTGATGGAGAAGCTCCTTGACACTGACTTCGAGGCGGCGGACCAGCTGGCTACCAACGCCCTGATTCAGGGGTTGAAGTCATCCGCTGAGAGAGGGTCCCTTGTGCTGATGCTGACCACAGTGGCAGCTGGTGGTTTCCAGGAAGTCGTCCGAGAGCTGAGTACGCCTGATCGAGCGCACCGGGGCTGATGAGCGGCCAGCTGCAGCTGATGAAGGAATAGTGCTAAATGTCGAAGCACGGAAGCCTCGACAGGAGACCCGCCAGTGCTGCAACTGCGGGATGGTCGGGCATCTTGCCCGTGACTGCCGTCAGCCACGTAAGGAGAGACCTTAGCGAGATGGGAGGCCTGCAGCAGCGATGATGGTCCACGCTACGTGCAATGCGGCCGCCGCACCAGCATAGGCGGCAGCAGATGGGGTGTTGCTGTACGACAGCGCAGCGACCCACCACATGGTGCATGACATGCGCTATCTGCGTGACATGCGCACTTGTGACGTGAAGCGCGTGGTGATTGGCGGCGGGGAGACCCACGACGTCATCGGCGAAGGTGAAGTCTGGCTGACAGGCGGTGCTTCGGTCGGTGCTATGTGTCCCGAGCATGACAGTGAACTTGCTGTCGGGACACCTTGCCACGGCTCATGTGGCAAAATGCGGTGTGCGGTACCTAGCTACCAGGAAAGCCAAGAAAAGCAAACAACAGGTTGTTTGGCCTGTGTGGCTAGAAAAAACGTTTCCATGCATGTACCAATCTGATAAATAGGCAGGAGGAATATTACACCAAAGTGAATGTTGAGGATTCAGACGTAAGTCCATAGGTCAATAAGGGGGGAGGAATATGTCACAAAGGCGGACGATTATATATGGAATGGTATGTAAGTGTAATATGAAAATGCGAGTGCAATAGTGTTGCACTTATCCGGCCTAAGTCCGGCTTGCAAACATAATTCCGCAGGTGTGTGGTGCAAGGCTATGTACGGGTGACGAGCCCGTTTTGCGAAAACCCTAAATTGCTTGCCCAGGTCTGACAACGCGCGCTACAATATATAGAGAGCTAGCGATTGTTCCGGACTTTTTTCCTCTTTTTTTTTTCGCGAACGCGATGAACAAAGGGCTCGAAAAATCCATTCAAGCTAATGCAAAAGTGAACAACCTACAGTTGAAAGAAGACATTAAAGAAGACATTAAAGACATTAAAGAAGAAATCAATTGGTTGATGGCATGCAAAATGTTGTCACCCGTACATAGCCTTGCACCACACCTGCGGAATCATGAGCTAGAGAGTAAGAAATAGCATGCGAAGACCCCATACCTGAGCGGTGTTGCCTTTGCCAGCGAGCATGCGGCCTGCATAAGTCCTTCCTCTTTTCGGCAAACACTGTCGCAAATGCGCACGCACTTCCGACGATAGAAATATTCAAGCGGCACAGTTTTGATCGCGAAAACAATCCCCGGGGAAAGCTGCTCCGTTCTATCTCGTTGCTTAGTTCTTCAGCGTCGCACCGACTACGATGGAGTGCCTACTCGTGCTCGCCTATGATACATCGCCACCGTAGTGTTCGGCATTGACACCATTGTGTTTGTAGATGCCAAATACTATCTGTCAAGGGTGGACTTGGACGGCGTCGCGCTTGACGCTCCGCCCAAACGCGCGACTCAACGCACGTGTGGCGTCGACCGCGGGAGCCCGCTGGTTCCAGAACCCCCAAGAACTCCAAATTCCGTTCCATCGTTTTTCCACGGCAGGGGCGCATCGACTGGCCTCGAATCTGACTTAAAAGTCAGAGTCTGTATATCGGACCGGCAGTCTGACTCGGGTCTTGGGGATCTGGGCAATGTGACGGCATCTTGGGCCGGGGAGTGCCCACCCTCAACAAGCATAACGTCATCATTTTGGCATATCCATGCGATTGCTCCGGGCGCGTTGGGCCGATTCGATCGCAATGAAGTTCTTTTTGATCGGCAGGAGGTACGCATGTTTTATCAGGTTAGTTCCGGCAGTATTCGTTGGCTCCGTGTTGGTCGTGTGCCCTTGTCGTAACAGCGATGTGCATG
>UNSF01000120.1:12500-15000 GCA_900538255.1 Ulva mutabilis | reverse complement strand
AAACGTTTCCATGCATGTACCAATCTGATAAATAGGCAGGAGGAATATTACACCAAAGTGAATGTTGAGGATTCAGACGTAAGTCCATAGGTCAATAAGGGGGAGGAATATGTCACAAAGGCGGACGATTATATATGGAATGGTATGTAAGTGTAATATGAAAATGCGAGTGCAATAGTGTTGCACTTATCCGGCCTAAGTCCGGCTTGCAAACATAATTCCGCAGGTGTGTGGTGCAAGGCTATGTACGGGTGACGAGCCCGTTTTGCGAAAACCCTAAATTGCTTGCCCAGGTCTGACAACGCGCGCTACAATATATAGAGAGCTAGCGATTGTTCCGGACTTTTTTCCTCTTTTTTTTTTCGCGAACGCGATGAACAAAGGGCTCGAAAAATCCATTCAAGCTAATGCAAAAGTGAACAACCTACAGTTGAAAGAAGACATTAAAGAAGACATTAAAGACATTAAAGAAGAAATCAATTGGTTGATGGCATGCAAAATGTTGTCACCCGTACATAGCCTTGCACCACACCTGCGGAATCATGAGCTAGAGAGTAAGAAATAGCATGCGAAGACCCCATACCTGAGCGGTGTTGCCTTTGCCAGCGAGCATGCGGCCTGCATAAGTCCTTCCTCTTTTCGGCAAACACTGTCGCAAATGCGCACGCACTTCCGACGATAGAAATATTCAAGCGGCACAGTTTTGATCGCGAAAACAATCCCCGGGGAAAGCTGCTCCGTTCTATCTCGTTGCTTAGTTCTTCAGCGTCGCACCGACTACGATGGAGTGCCTACTCGTGCTCGCCTATGATACATCGCCACCGTAGTGTTCGGCATTGACACCATTGTGTTTGTAGATGCCAAATACTATCTGTCAAGGGTGGACTTGGACGGCGTCGCGCTTGACGCTCCGCCCAAACGCGCGACTCAACGCACGTGTGGCGTCGACCGCGGGAGCCCGCTGGTTCCAGAACCCCCAAGAACTCCAAATTCCGTTCCATCGTTTTTCCACGGCAGGGGCGCATCGACTGGCCTCGAATCTGACTTAAAAGTCAGAGTCTGTATATCGGACCGGCAGTCTGACTCGGGTCTTGGGGATCTGGGCAATGTGACGGCATCTTGGGCCGGGGAGTGCCCACCCTCAACAAGCATAACGTCATCATTTTGGCATATCCATGCGATTGCTCCGGGCGCGTTGGGCCGATTCGATCGCAATGAAGTTCTTTTTGATCGGCAGGAGGTACGCATGTTTTATCAGGTTAGTTCCGGCAGTATTCGTTGGCTCCGTGTTGGTCGTGTGCCCTTGTCGTAACAGCGATGTGCATGCACCAGATGGCCATCTGCGGCTGCGACTATTCATGATTATCATTCGCCTATTGGCGATCCTCTCCAGCTTTATCAAACACGGCCTATACGTGCATAAACAATTGACTGTTGTAGACGTGCGACGTGCACACCGTGTACAAGCTACCTTGCTGTTTCGCGCACGATCCTCACAAGCGCATGATTCGTATTGAAGCGGCCGTGCCGACTGTGGATGCGTTTATGCAAACTGCGGAGTTTGGTCGCTATGGATGGCCAGTGAATCGAAACATCGCAGAGGCCAGGCCTTGCTTTCTGAACAGCACGCGGAACGGCGGCCGAGGTATTTATTCGCCGGTATCGGACCGAGCTGCGTCGTTCTTTTTGCAAGGCAAGTGCAGCTTCCGGGCCCTGCCCACCCTGCCCATGGCAGAGCAGAGCACAGTGCTACAGGAGGTAACAGAAGGGAGCCATTCTTGGTACGAATGCAAATAGCTGCGTGGTTAACAAAACACGTCAGGATAATTTGAGTGACAGCGTGCTATGTTAATCTGCATGAGCTCATGTAGGTTTTTCACCTGCTCTAAGAGCAAAGCTGAGCAGAGCACTCAAGGCAAGTCGGGGGAGGAGCGGGCGACTGCCAACGCCAGACGTGCACCTGCTTCGTCAGAAGAGCAGTGCACCATCACAAAATTATCCAACCAGGCGTATAGGATAATATCAAGCTTGAGGCTGCCAGCACAGGTGGCAGATCCAGCTGTGCGTGTCGCTGTCGAGGAGTTGGAGGTGAATCCAACAAGAGTGCCGACTACAGGAGGCATGTTCCTCCTCTATCCATACCGAGGGGATGGAACGGTGCCTCCCGTGGCCTACACTGATTCGGCGAGGAGGCATCTGGCGGACAAGGAAGCGAATTTCTTGGCGTTTCCTCTACTGTTTCCGACAGAACTACCAGACTTGGAGTGCAAAGGCAACCACAGCGTTCAAGACTGGCTCAGAGCATTGATCTATAGCCAGACCCCACGCTGCACAGCTTCCCCTAGGCTGTTCCAGGCATATATACTTGTCGAGTATATACGACTGCACTTGTCTCAAGTGCAGAACTCTATTTACTTTTGCCGGCAAGCACAGGGCGATGATGTAGCCGGTGAAGAAACATCTCTTACCAGCGCAGTGCCCGGGACTTTCCGGTGGTGGT
>UNSF01000120.1:0-5000 GCA_900538255.1 Ulva mutabilis | reverse complement strand
GTATTTTTAACCTTGTGCACCTTTATTACCAACGATTTATACCAAAAATATTCAGACGGCACCTTGTTTTTTGCGGACATACACGCGCTTAGAGGGTGTAGCAAGGAAGGTTGCCAACTGCAGTGCCATGGGCACGGACTGTAAGAGGCCCATCTTGTTATTCCGATGCAGGGGGCCACGCTTGAATTGCGGATACCATCTTTCGAACAATGCACGCGCTTGGTGCTAGGTAGGTTCGACGTGATGTTTACTGTTAGACGAATTGAAAGGAGCTTATACGGACATTCTTGATGTTAGGTGTACTTTCTACACATTTGAGACTACGAATAGCTATGCTCCGTTCCCACACACGTTTATTTGTCCGTCCCCCTCCAAGCACGTGCGGGCGCCTTGTGTGCTTGCTATCACAATGTCTAGGCTGCATTGTGTCAAGGCTAAGTGCTTTCCTTCCTTTTATGGGTAACATTGCTTTGCTTTGAGATGCCGAAGGGTCTTGTTCTTCGGCAATAAATCGTCGCTGAGACGCAGAAAAAAATACCTAGCAACATGCTGCACGCATCGCCCCCCCTTTTTGTGCCATTGTGAATCGATTTCGATTTGCATCCGTTTGAAAAAGTTTGTTGGTATGTTACGGAAGTTTACCGTGCGACAGCATAAGCTACACAGTTGAAGTGGCGTATGGCGTTCGTTACCAATGCCGATCTCGTTTTACCGTCTTGAATTCCACAAGCACAATGACTGCCCAATAAATGAGGCGCAGTCGATTGAGTATCCGGATTTTGAGTAGCTTGTGGTGTGTTTGTCGTGGCGGGCATGGGTCATGATGTATGCCAGCCGCCTGTACATATGGGCTTGGGGCGCACACTGTGTTCATGCGACCCTGCGGGATGAGTTTGAGTATCGAGGCTTGACATGTCGGATCGTGACCACTTGAGCACCATGTTTGGGATCCTCTGTCATGCACCGGTATTTTTCATGCATATCGTCGTACAAGTGTTTAGCCCGTTCATCCCTTCCCCGTCCGTATTTTGCAGATGCGGAGTGAGTTGCATCCAAGTAAATTCCTTTCATGCAATCACTGCTGCATGCGGAAGAGGGCGCAAGAGTGAAAGGGTTTGCATGTGGGTCCGATATCAATGGCAAATCATCGATGCGACACCAGTGGCAACAACGCTGACTCAGTGGTTCAGCAATCGATAGTGTGGAGCGATATTGTGGAGCGCTGTACTGTCCACAGGCGTCTTGAACCTCGGTAGCTGTAAGCTAGTCAACGAAATGGCGCAAGGCAAATAGAAAATAATGCTGGGATGGCTGAACTGGGTGCTGCCGGTATGATCGAGCTACCACTTCTTGTTAGTGCACAGTTCCTGTTTTGTCATGATAACCGTTGCCGAGGTGATCTCCATCTCCAGCTCCAGCTCCACCTGCATCTCTACCTCTATCGCCAACATGTTGATCTGATAGCCTTGGCATTATGGGCACAGGTGGTGATGAAACTGTTAAGTTGCTTAAACGTATGCCGGTGAGATGCATCTGTATGCAATTCGACCCTAGGTCTCGCAATCGTTGCACCATCAACCAGTGTGCACATATCTTGTATCACTGCAGCAGCATTTATGGTCCATATTCTGAGCAGGCTTGGTCGCAATGCCATTCTACCTGCCACTAGAGATTGCATGTGCCAGGCTGTGCGGTCCTCTCATTTGTCTACACCCACTTGCTGCACAATCCTGCCAACAATCACTAACCCCAGCCGGCAGTGCCCTATCTGAAATGTGTCAGTCACAAGATGCTGCGCTGTGCTTGCCGTGCCTGTGTGCAACACCTGGCAATCATCACACTACATTTAGTGAGCGCGATATGACACCTCCCTCCCTCGGGAGGATACGAGTCACATTGTCAGCCCGGCCCATTAGAATCTGTGACCTGCGGATTGTAGTTGTAGTCGCTGGAATCTCACCGGCACAGCATGTTTAGAGATACATGATCTCAGAGGTGCAATGGTGACTGTGCAGCTGTGACACGACTTATTTTCCCCTCGATTCACCCCAGTGACCACGGGAATCTATCCAATCAGAGATGGATCTGAGTGTAGAACATGCCAACTTCTTCGCGCGTTTGCTGTTTTGGCCCATCTCCCCACAAAACCCCCTCCCTTGTAGTTTAGCAATCGACATTTCAGGCCAAATCGCATGACTAGCACAGTTTTGAGGTAAGGGATGAAGGAGGGAGGCTGTACAAGTCCGGTCTGCATGCAGCAGTTCCCATTCGTGGGTGCTTGGCCCGGCGAGGCCCATTACTACACCACATCTACATACATATGCTTGCACAGCGACAGAATTATCTGTCATAACTGCTCACTCGCTTGGCTGCTGTTGGTAGCCCAAAAACATTGCTGCTAGCAGCATGAGTGGGGCGTTTCGCAAGAAGCACATGCAGCAGCACTACAGGAAATGTGCTTCGCCCCTTTTGGCTGAAGGGTCAACATGTTTTGTCCCTCTAAGTTAAATGGGTGAACAGGAAAGGGCAGAACCGTGGAGCCAATGGGCAGATTTTGGAGAAAGGTGATTCACCTTATGGGCTTGAACTCTGGCATATGGACGCGCCGAACAACACTGAATGCATCATTGAATAAATACTATCCATAACTTCTATGTTGGCTGTGTTCATCGTGAGAAACGGACCTTCTCACTTGATAGAGTGAAGAGGCCCTTATGTGTACATGGTGGGGGATGTTTGCAAGAGCAGCCATACACACCAACCCCGCCTCTCAGCTTGTAATCTGTTCATGCACAGTATTTTTTAATGTATGTATGAGCCCCCATGATAGCGTGTGCACGTACAATGGACTTGGAACACGCCGAAACTTGCTTCACAGACGAGCTGCACCAAGTCACCCGAATGTCCACATATTGACCTTTTTCAAGATAAAGGTGACAAACTGACCAGTCCCCATGGGAACTTAACGCAAATCAGAGGCATTTTTATCTGCATCGGGGAAATATTGCCCCCTCTGGACACGAAAGGGCCAATTTACGTATGTGACTGGGGGATGTGTTGCAAAGAACGCATAGGCACACAACAGTGGGCTGGCAACATGCACGGGCATCTCGAGCTCAATGGTTGATGTTACATCCACTATTCACCTGCTGCATCTAAACACTCCCTATACATGCATCAAGCAACCAATCAAGGCATTAATGCAAGTGCAGTCGCCGCTAGCTGATGTTCAGCTTCACAAATAACACCACATGAGCTCAGAGCACAACTCGTGCCGAGCCACAGTTGCCATTGCAGCATAGGGATGAGAGCTGGAAATTACAGTACACCTCCTGTTCATGAGCCCAACAGACCTTCGTCTTCTAGTCCTACAATGCCAAGCAACATGTGCATGTAGCTTGAGATCTGCATGCAAGCAACATACGTTAAGGGGAAGCCAAGGGGTCACTGTGTTGTCCACCTGATGCATTTGCACAACTCTGTTGTAGCTTGACGCAGGTATTCAAGCATGTCCAAAATGCTGGGCATGTCTGACACGCCACTCACATGGCCACTGGCAGCCAAATGGCGGTCGAACTGGCACGGGGGGACATTCTAGCGCAATGCACGGCACGGTGCCGGTGCAGCGCACCTCTGAGCTGAGCTGTCTGCCAGAGGCCGGTGCTGCTCTTGCTGAAGCTGTAGGCTGCACTAAACACAGAAGTCAATGACCTGCAACCACTGAAAACTGAGAACACAGCAGCTTGCCAGCACTCAATCACAACATCAAGGCACACACAGAAAATAACATAGCTGACAAGGTGCCGCTGCAGCACACGTGTGGGCTGAACTGAGTGCCAGAGGCCGGCGCTGCTCTTGCTGAAGCCATGTGCTGCACACATCAAGGAAGCCAGATACCTGCAAATCAATCACTCGCTCAGAACAAGCTGATTTCGATTCAGCCATGTAGAATACTGTTGCAGGTGTTCAGAAATGCTTTCATGATCTTGGAAAACGGGCGGAATGCTATGGCCGGCTCTATCCGGGCCAACAGATGATTGTAGTGGCGCTGGACGGTGCAGGCATCCGGAACACTGCTATTTCAGGTGTTACAAGGCTGACCATCAGTAAGATACGTTACATCGCAAAGGAGCGTAGCAGGGCATCATGTGTCTGCTTTTTGGGCGTCCCCTGCCCCATGCTTGCCTTGGGCGATGGAATTGCCCGCTTGTTTGTTTGCTCACCGTACAAGTGGGCTGACTTGTGGACAGCAACTACACAGATGCCACCAGCTGTTCAGCAAAGCAATCCCTATGCCACGCCATCCGTGGGGCGGCTGGTCTCTGCCAGATCAGCCACAACCCCCCACTTGCTAGTATGAATCCAATCACTGCCAATACGAGTCCATTTTGAAGGCTTTCAGACAGTACACTGTTGTGGGCTTACAGTATCAGACCGGAGCTTAATGAAAGCTTGCATGTGTGTAGCTGGCAGACTGTACTATCTGTGGCCAACTTCACACATCTCAGCTGGCCGGTATGTACCAGGGCCGTGACGGTCGACTGGTCCCCAGAGTGTAGGAATGGCGGCTTTGCTATTCGTTCGCGGTCATGCTCCGCACAGCTGCAGCGGGCAGCATAAAAAGCGACATTCTTAGCTATAATATGTAGATGGCATCACATTGCAAATCTCCAAACTCCGGAGTCGCTCAGCCAACTCACCCTTTTCCCCTTGGGGTACATACAATGTTCCCCGTTGTTTAAAGTACCACCTCTTCACATTAGGGGCTTATTACAAATGGCCCACAGGCATGCGTTATATCACCCCTTTTGATAAAGGGATGTTCAGATCCAGTAGGCTGGCTAACTCCCCCTTAGTATACCATAAAGGGCGGTTTCTGAGATCGAGACTAGGCACAACTTCTGTAGAGCAGATCAGCGCCTGGTGTCTGAGCATGCATGCGAGCCGTCCTCAACGTCCTACGACTAGCCATGGCTAAGCTAGCGGTGTCCACACGGGTC
>UNSF01000024.1:857500-944284 GCA_900538255.1 Ulva mutabilis | reverse complement strand
AACCCCTAACCCCTAACCCCTAACCCCTAACCCCTAACCCCTAACCCTAACCCCTAACCCCTAACCCCTAACCCCTAACCCCTAACCCCTAACCCCTAACCCTAACCCTAACCCCTACCCCTAACCCCTAACCCCTAACCCCTAACCCCTAACCCCTAACCCCTAACCCTAACCCCTAACCCCTAACCCCTAACCCTAACCCCTAACCCCTAACCCCTAACCCCTAACCCCTAACCCCTAACCCCCTAACCCCTAACCCCTAACCCCTAACCCCTAACCCTACCCCTAACCCTAACCCCTAACCCTAACCCTAACCCCTAACCCCTAACCCCTAACCCCTAACCCCTAACCCCTAACCCCTAACCCCTAACCCCTAACCCCTAACCCCTAACCCCTAACCCCTAACCCCTAACCCCTAACCCCTAACCCCTAACCCCTAACCCCTAACCCCTAACCCCTAACCCCTAACCCCTAACCCCTAACCCCTAACCCCTAACCCCTAACCCCTAACCCCTAACCCCTAACCCCTAACCCCTAACCCCTAACCCCTAACCCCTAACCCTAACCCCTAACCCCTAACCCCTAACCCCTAACCCCTAACCCCTAACCCCTAACCCCTAACCCCTAACCCCTAACCCCTAACCCCTAACCCCTAACCCCTAACCCCTAACCCCTAACCCCTAACCCCTAACCCCTAACCCCTAACCCCTAACCCCTTACTGCTACGTGTGGCTATGCAGTTCTGCATCAAGGAGTAATCAGATGAAGCCGGGAGTGGACCCATTCGATTCCCCGCATCGCCAAGACCTCCAAGATCTTTTTTCAAGATTTACCCCGTTTAGTCGAGATTCCCATTATCTCGAGACGCGTTGATGCGCCCCTGTAGCCACTTAAGACAAAACGCATATTTTATGCACGAGTTGACGTGCACGTTGGTGCACCTAGGTGCACGGTCTATATATGCGTCTGCACGCAAGTGGTAGACCAGTTAGCTGATGACGATTCCGAAAAGGCGGCGGCTCTTTCTCGCTGGTCTTGTAACGCGACTTCATTGTCACCTTCTTGGCCCCACTTGCGTGTGACTTCGGATTTATCTCATCATGTTAGCTGTCTTGCTGTTTTGAGTTGGGTCTTTGACTTAGCACTTGTCCCCGTACAACTTGAGTTCCTCTGTACTCTTGTGTGTGTTCATTGGCCTTCTCTTTCAGCGTTTTCCCCGTGTTAGTGGTTTACTCTTTTGCTTATAACCCCTAACCACCAGTGCTCACGGTGCCTTTAGTTTCCGTCTAGGACCTAGAGAGATACTTGAGACGCCCTTGCTCTGCCTTCGTTCTTGACCTCTCTCAATGGGGCCCAAGGCGATTAAGACAAGGGTCACTGACACGGATCCTTCTGATGGGGGTGATCGTGCTGTAGTTCTCCGGACTAGGGCGATTCCGTCTCGTAGACCGGCTGATGCTATACGATCACCACCTAGATCGGTGCCGCGCACGACTTCGTTGCCGGCACCTCGTACCCTTCCGGGTGCTTCATCTTATTCTAGTGGGGAGATTCCCCTTGCCTTAGTTCCGTTTAGCGCCGAGGATACTGAGATGACGCCTCTTGATGCGCTAGCGTCTGCGCCCCCTGCTGCGACACCTGCTGCTCCTGAGGCCTCTCCCTCTGTACCCGCGGCTGCTTCGGCCCTATGGCAATGCTTCCCGCTCCGCAAGACGATGCTGCACCTACGCCTACCGCTACGTTGGCGCTTCGGCGTCCCAAGCGTGTTGTCCCCGATCCTGCGCCTGCTACGGCTGCGTCGACGGACGAGGCTACGGCCGCGGCCGCAGCCGTAGCAGGCGCAGGATCGGGGACAACACGCTTGGGACGCCGAAGCGCCAACGTAGCGGTAGGCGTAGGTGCAGCATCGTCTTGCGGAGCGGGAAGCATTGCCATAGGGGCCGAAGCAGCCGCGGGTACAGAGGGAGAGGCCTCAGGAGCAGCAGGTGTCGCAGCAGGGGGCGCAGACGCTAGCGCATCAAGAGGCGTCATCTCAGCCCACACTCCGCACGGCGTAGGCGCATACTCACTCCTCGGGAGGTTAATCCGGGACTGTCGCGGTGGAGACGCGGCAGCCGCTGAAGGAGGAGCTGTAGTGGTGCGCGGAGCGTCGACCGCCACGGCCGGAGCCGCGGCGGGGTTGGTGTCCGTGGCCGGTGCGATGCGTCGTGATATCTCCTCCGCGAAGGCCGTGACGTCAGCCTCCGAGACTCCGGTGAGCACGAAGGTGTAGTCGTCAATCAGTCTCCGACCCAGCGGCATAGCAGCCGCCGCGGGCAGGACGGCGTCGAGACGGGGTTTCCCCCACTCGCCGTCGAAATCCTCTTGAAGAGCCATGAAGATGTTGGCGGCATCAGGCGCCAGAGCGGTGCCCATGGGGAAGCCCCACACTTGCCGAAAAATTCGGCCAGTGAAGCGAGCTCACGAATTGCGTTTAGATTGCACCAATGCACGTGACTTGCGCAAGCTCGGCGGGCCGGGTGAAGCCGACTCGTCGTACTTGCGCCTAGCGCGGCCTGCGAGCTCATCCGCACGAGACGCGAACCGAACCCCGGAACCACCCGGAGAACGGCCACGAGGCTTATCGGAGCCACCGCCACTACCAGGCTTGGGCGTAGGAGCCCGAGCCGGTTTCGTGGGAACGCCCTTCGTGTCCTTACCCGCTGGCGTGCGCTTGGGGTCGACAGGCCTTTTAGGTCTGCCGCTCTTCGGCGCATTGCCTTTGGGAGCCGGACCACCCTTAGGAGGCTTACCTTGCGGCTTGCCACCCTGCGGGCGTCGCTGACCCTTGCCACCCGACGAATCGGAATTTGGGGGATCGTGAACGAGGACTCGGTGTATTCCGAACCCGTTTCTCTACGGCATTAAGTCGAGCAAGCATGCGAGTGACATCATCAGCAGTGAGAGTAGCTGGGGCAGCACCACCAGAGGCGGTACCCGCGGCAGCGGCTGACACTGTGGGTTTAGGTGCAGGTTTAGGGGCTGTAGCCGACTGAGCGGCACGTGTAACCTCGTCCGCCAACACACCATAATCCAATTCGCGAATCACCCAAAACGCATAAAACATACCAGCACAGGCGAGAGCTGCTCTGGCGAGTCGAACGGTAGTGGGTTGCTGAGAATCATACGTATCGAAATCACGCATAATATCGTCAAACGCGACCTGAAAGTCAAAGCCGTCGCACTCTGCAACGAGTTTGGCACACTCCGCCTTGCGCGTAGCGTTCAAACCCAGCGGCATAGCAGCCGCCGCGGGCAGGACGGCGTCGAGACGGGGTTTCCCCCACTCGCCGTCGAAATCCTCTTGAAGAGCCATGAAGATGTTGGCGGCATCAGGCGCCAGAGCGGTGCCCATGGGGAAGCCCCACACTTGCCGAAAAATTCGGCCAGTGAAATTCACCAAAGCATAATCAAACACGAACTTGGTCCATCGCACCAAGAGGGCCGCCAGCCCGGCAGGGGCACGGCGAGCCACGAACCGAGAGATGGCGTCAAGAGCTGCTGCAATCGGGATGTTGACATACAAGCCCTCGACATCGGCGGTCAAAAAGAACACCTGATCAATCGGACCCTCAAAGCGAGTCGTTTCCAACTCACGAATAAGGGATTTAGAATCCTCCAAAACACGGGGCAAGTGCGTGCGAACGAGCTGATGAAGCTCGTAAGCACAAACCCTGCTCACAGACGATGTAATCCAGGCATTGGACGTAACAATCGGTCGAAGCGCAATCGGCACCTTGTGTACCTTGGGTAGCCCGTATAACCTCGGCAGTTTGCTCGACGCTGAGCGCCGAATGAAGGTGGAGTATTCCTGGCCACGCCGCCCCAAAGCGCCGCACGCGCGGGTCGCGGCAAGTATTGATTGTCGCGCGGGTCACGTAGCAGTAAGGGGTTAGGGGTTAGGGTTGCCCACGACGCTGGCTTTTCGACCAGACGTCGCACAAACTAAATTGCCCAATGACATACCCTTCGTCCAACACAAAAGAGACCGTTCCCTTTGAGGCATGGGATCGCTTGAAGAATCAAGCCAATCGCCAAACATATGCATGGTGAAGCCCGGCACAGCCGCCGTCACCTTGTCATATTGCAACTTCAAGTAAAGGGGCACTCGTCGATTGTTGTCATTAGCAGGAGCGTGTGCTGGACGATCAAGGATACGTCGTCGCTCGTGCCAATCAACCGACTCGGCCCACTTCAATAACTGTTGCAGGGGGAAACCCCTCACGCTTTGGCGTAAAACGTATGATCCCCTGTGCTGTATCGCTTTTGCTCAGTTTCCGACGGCACCTGCATCAGCTGCACTTTCTTTCTTGGCACACAGGCGTTGTCGAATCATCCAAATGGCGGAAAGGCTGAAAGCCTGCCACTGCCATGTGTGGACGAAGTCGCGGCTACGGACGGCGCGGGGGCCAGCGGGGGGGTTGCTGCCGCCATGGCGCAGGGAGCGTCAGAGCTGATGGCGGACACGGACTCACGCCGCACCGGCAGTGTGAACATCGTCAATCCCGCGCAGCTCCCATCAAGCCCCCGGGGGGCACCGCGCCCGGCCTCGGCCACTATGGAACGCGCCGCGCTGAGCTTATGCGAATGCGGCAGCGAGCTGCCAGCACACCGCACACCCGACGTCGAGGAATCTGTAGCAGGCAATCCCAAAGAAGCCATGCAGGCGGCCGCGCAGTGTGCAGCGTCACACAGCAGCGCGCAGCGTGCAGCGTCCTACTGCGCGTCCGCGCGAGCGCTTGAGCTCGCTTCTGGCGAAGCTGACAGCGTCGACTGCCACGCCGTTGAGCTGTTTGCAGAGTCGTGCGGCAGCCACGGCGACGTCTTGTCGGAGACGCTGCGCGACAGGGAGTGTTTCCTCGGCACGGTGGACAGGGACGAGGAGGAGGAGCGCGGCCGCGTGCGTACGGGGCTCGCGTCGTCGATGCCGCTGCGGCCGGCGGTCGACGACGCAGTGGCTGCGATGGTGCGCCGCTACGAGCCACGCATGCCTCGGCACCGGCTGCTCGCGCCCCTGCAGCGCTTTGTCAGCGCGCTGCGCAGCGACCTCCCGGCAGAGGAGCCGACAGAAGCAGATGTTGCGCTGCCAGGTGCAGTTCTACCGCCCTCTGCACTCTGCATGCTCAAACCCGGATAGCCGAACGTTTGGCTCCAGGCAATGCATGCTGCCGCGCTGACGACGGCATCATGCGGGTGAGCTCGTTGTGAGGATTGTGCACAGGTGTGTGGCATGTGTGCGGTGCCTGCGCTGGCAAGCGTGCAGGCATGACTCGTGTAGCATAGGTGTTGCTGTGCAGGCAGTCCGGGCGAGGAGGCGCCAGCCGACCCCGTGCTGGCCGCGCTGCAGGCTCACCACATAGAAGGCAGCTTGTCGGTCATGGCCGCAATGCACGATGCGGTGGACAGCACAGTCAAGGCAATAAAACAGGTGCGCCTGCTGTGCGCCGCTCTGAGTGTGGCCATCTCTTGGGCCCCAGCGGGGTCCACCACCTATTGCATCCACTTGCAATAGCTCCGCAGCTGGGCCAGACTCTCCCAGCAACTTTTCCCATCCACCTCGCATGATATGGCTCTGCTTTGTGCACGCTTGTCTGTGCCGTCACAGTCAGACAGGCCGCCCGGATGCCACTGCTGCTTGCCCAGACGCATGCGTGTGCGAGCTGCTGCGCATGCATATACACAATGCATGTGTAGGAGGGTGACCGCCTGTGGAGCGCGTCGGGCGAGGCGCATGCGCGCGACCTCGCCAGCGTGCGCCGCCACGCACAGGACTTTGTCGTAGCCACCATCGCGCTCACGGCATGCGCGCAGAGGAGCTACTTCAGCATGGCGCTCAGCCTCGTCGTCCCGGATGCCTTCTGCCATGTGCGCCCGCGACCCCCCCACAATCCAGTCACGCTGCACCCCGCCCCGCACCCGCTCCTCCGTGTCGATCTCGGTCGCCGGTCTGGCTCCGTGTATTTGCTGTGCTGATGTTAGCGCAGGGATTGCGGCAGATGTGCTGCTGTTGTGGATGCTGTGGACCTCGACTCTCGCCGCGCGCGCTTTCATCCAGATTCGTGGAGAGGATAGCGCGGTTCTGAAACAGTTTTGTTTCAGTTGGCATACGGCACTCGGCCATGGTGAGTGTTTTCAATGCGTGCTGCTGCTGGACATTGCCATGAATTCCTGCCTCTGTGTTCTACCAACTTGTGGAGCATAGCTCTGTGTAACGTGTCTCGTTCGTGTACAGGTGGAGAACATGCATGTGCGGCTGTACCGCCACCTGCGGCTGCCACCGTCCCAGAAGCTGGAACTGGCGCACTTGTTCACCGACTGGGTTGCAAACCGCCGCCTGCTCACGCACCGCCAGACCGACGCGATGCTGCCGCTGTCCATCTGGTCACCACACGCCGGCGACGGGCCGCTCGACTTTAGTACCGTCGTCGCTGCCTGCGCGGGGGGCGTCCCGGCGTTCCGGCTGCGGAAGCTTCCGGAGAGCGCGCGCGTGCTGCACAGGCCCGTCGCTGGGCGCCTGGTGCCGGTGCTGCAAGGAGCTGGCAGCCGGGACACGGCGGAAACGTTGCCGCTGCGCCGGTTTTACGCGGAGGATGGGCGGCTGCTGCTGGACAGCCCGGCCGCGTGGGTCATGTCGAAGGAGATGGCCGCGGCGGCGCCAGGGCTCGTCGGGCAGTGTTCCGTGGCCACGATCGCGGCGGCCGAGACGCTGCGGCGGCTGCGCTCGGTGCATGACCTCACATGCAATCTGTACCAGGATCTGCAGTCGCAGCTGATGCCGGGGGCCGCGCTGACGGTGCAGCAGGTGATGCGCTGCATGTGGTGCCCGGTGCTGCATGGGGTGGGGCCGCCGGACATTGTGCTGCTCTGCCAGCTGGCGCATCAGCAGCAGCGCCGGGACGAGACGTTTGCCGGCATCGAGGCTCTGGCAGTGTGAGCCGGGGCCGGGGCCCGGGCTGCCGCCTGGCTGACCTCTGATAAGCTCGCGTGCTGGCACCAGCTGCTGTGCTATACATGATGCATAAGCATGCCAGCAGGGGCCGTGGGCATGCATGCTCCGCGGCGGAGTGGGCCGCATGCGCGGGGCTGTCAGGCACTGCCGCTGAGCATGCCTGTGCCATGCCCTCGAGCCGCGGAGCTGCCACGTATGTGGTGTTGGAGCTGTGCCGACGCGATTGAGGCGTACCAGGCTGTGGCACGTTCTCTGTCGTATTGCACAGGCCACAGCCGTGTGTTTGCTTTGGCAGGGGGCGTGTGGATGCTTGGCCGTTTGCAGGAGCCGCTTGGAAGCCTCTGGCCGACTGACTGCCGCACTGTGCACAGTCCGTGAGTGGCGCAGATGGGACGGGCGCTGCTCTGTCTGCGTGGCGCAGATCGGGCGGGCGCTGCTCTGTCTGCGTGGCGCAGATGTGCTGGTGGTGAGTGACATGTGTTGTGTTGTGCAGTCTCAGGAGTTTTGCAGGGCTAGGTCGGAATGTGGACGTGTAGACAGTAGATTCATGGCGCGGGCTGGTCGGTGAGAGTGGACGGGAAATGCCACCGCTGTGCACGGCCGCATGGGTCGTTGTCACAGCGGCCTGGCTTGTGACTTGGGAATCGTCGGAGGGCTCCAGAATGCCCCTGCAGCCACGCTTGACGCGCGGATAATTAATGACGGCCTTGGGACATGCTGATGTGTAGTGTACATGAGCGCAGCAGCCCAGCCAGGGACCTGCTGGTGTGCAGTGTACTGTTTGCGTGGATGTCAGGCGAACCTGTTGCACGGGTTGAGCAGTGGGGGTGGGTCAAATGACGGGGGCACATGCTACAGCTGAATGTGAAGATACCGAGATGCATGCACATGTGTGGCGTGCATCTGATATTTTCAGGATAGTTGGGGTGTGCCTTCCTTTTCATGTCGACACTTGCAGCACGTGTGACAAGCCAAATCCGCAGCACAGCGACTGCGAACAGTGTTGGTCAGGCGACCTGGCGAGTTTCATCTTGTGGCAGCAGTACAGTGCTGTTTGTATCTCGTAGAGGTACCCCGAGAGGCAACAAAGACAACATATGGCAGCCTGCGAACGTGCCAGGCGGCTGTTGATGCCTTTCCACTCATGGCCAATCAGAATGCAGTGGTAAACATCACAGTGGCGGTTGCGTACAGCCCTGAATGTGAACACGCTTGATCGCTGGCGTGGCCAAGGCAACAGGCGCAATCGAACGTGGCGTTAAAAAAAAACATTGTCAAGTGTTCTGCTGTGCATTGAGGGCACAGTGGGAGCAGGAAATGGCAGATACGATGCCCACTCGTGACCCTGGGTCATTGCTGACGGCGTACTGCACAAGGCCACTGCAAGTACATGATATTACCGTAGCTTAAATCGGTAGTCCAACATTTTCCAGCGTTCTGATCAGTGGGCGTGAATGTCAGCTGATACTGGGCCAGAAGAAAAGACAAAAACACCTTGCGACCAACTCGCGGAACACATTCCCCAGCAAAGCCTGTGCTGGAGTATTGTACGCTTACATGGAGAGCAGCCGCGAGGATAGATCGGAACCTGGTGTGGATGACACATAGTCAGCAGAGGAAGATGCACCAAAGACTGGGATAGACGCATCAGCTCAGATTCATTCAAAATCCTGCAGCTTGAAGCCACTACAATTGCCTTGCACGTTCGTTCATTCTGCGGGAAGATGGCAGCAGCGCCACGGTATGCGTGTTGCTCAGGCCCACAAGAGTAGGTGCATGCTCAGGCCAAGTCGCCAGCAACACAAAAGGGCATATATACATATGTGGCCCCCTGATTTGCAGTAAGCGGCAATGTTACCGCGAGCGCGATCGTGTGGTCTTCATTGCAACATCAGGTCTCGGCAAGGTGCCACCCATCGGTACATATGCGCATTGCTGCAGAGGCTTACGCATCCAATGTGCTCATACGAATGACTTGCATCATCAGATGTCATGTAGCGTTGGAACATCACGAGTCGCTTGGCCTGCGTGTAGCATCGTCGGGAGCGCGCAGCGGCGTCGAGGATTGCCATCAACATGCATTGGTTCCTGCGCATGCGTAGAACTTTCATTCGTGGCCACGCGTGGTGGGATCAGGTCCCCGTGAATGCTGGTACATCCACGGGCTCCCTTGCGCTTTTGCTGTATTTGGCAACAGCGGTTGAACAGGTGAGCGAAGCTTCAATGGCTGGCTACAGGCAGAGGCTGGAGCCAGTGCTTGAGAGTGCAAGCGCCTAGATGTGAACGCAGCTCGTCATTCGCAATAATTCTGACATCACTGTTGCTGATGTCAGATGTCTGTGCGTCTGTGGTAATTGAAATGCCTGTCCTGGCGCTTGACCGCGTCCCCACTCTTGACGTACCCGGCGTCTTGTGTCTCAAGTAGAGCGCAGTTCTAGGCCAGTCATCAATCAAAATTGGCAAATGATTGAGATGGTCGTAGAAGAGCTACTCAACGATTTGAACGACATCGCTGTAGAGGCCAGGAACTCCCGAAGCCATGGCCTTACAGGGCAGATCAGCGGGCTGTTTGTCAGTGGTCAGCACAAAGATGTCAAAGAAAAGGCGGAAGCGGCGCAAGTTGTGCTCCGTGACCTGTCCGAGGCGACGGATCTAGAGCAGGCTTGCAGAGAGTGCTCGGTACGAAGCTGCCACGATCACGGTCGCACGCTGCTCTATGCTGAGACTGGACTATTATGCTTTTCAACATTCATTGCTACTGGAACTGACCTGCATACAAGACTATGCAGCAGAGCCAGGCTGCCTGAACTTAACAAGGACACTGCTGGCATGTCATGCGCTTGTGCCAATCACCACGGCTATGGCACACCTTTGCAGTCAGTTCGGCTTTTATGTACCCCGGGCTGGCCTACTACCTACTCCGATGTTGATGAATAGCAATTGCAGTATGGCAGCAACTGTATGCACTGTCCATTCGTGTGCATCGCGGCCACACATATGCAGCACTGGCCCACACACGCAATTACGCGAAGGTAGACGTACTATATGAGTTCATTATGTCTGACTGTTGCTGGCGGCCATTGAACGTTGAGCTCTGTGTCCTTCAGGAGGTCATCGAAGCCATTGTTCTGGCAACGACCAAAACCCGCACCCTCTGTGGCATGGCGCTAGGCTGCCTTCAGAAGCTGCTCGTGAATGATCTCCTGTCGGACTTTGGCAGGGCGTCTGCCATTGATGCACTGCGTGTGATGTCCACGTCCCGTGCACATGATGACGAGTCGACCAAGCTGAAGCTGCTGCAGACGTGCCTCACGATCCTTCAGCTGAGAGGCACGTCTGACACCCCGGACGAGGCTCGCCAGGTCTGCCCTTTGTCCTGACTGTGACATGCTCACTACCTGTGACGTGCCCTCCTGTTGCCCCGGCGTTGTGTGGCTAGCTCTGGGTGCTGCTCGACGTCTGGACGTCCAACTCTGGATTCAACACTCCGGGCTGACACATGCGGATGCGGTACACGGTCTCAAAAACCACTTGCTTTTGCATCTAGGCTACTGCCTGTAGGAGGGATGCTTGTGTTTGAGGCATGTGGCCAGCATGCCCGCGTTCACTTTGCGAGCTGTGTCGCCATGGCGGCCAACATGTGACAGTGTGAAACAAGGCAAGTCACAGGCATCTGTTCTTCGCGCGTTGCCCAGTCTGCTGCTACAGCGAAGTCTTCCTCGGTGCACACCATCCAGCGCGCACAGGGCAAGGCGTTCTGCAGTCACTCACAGGCGTTATTACGCGCCGGCACGGGAAGTATGCATGCGACAAGTGCATGCGCAGAGCTGCGAGCAATGCATCCGCCACCTGCGCAGCTCACACAACTGTCCATCTCCTGCGGTGCGGCCTGCCGCCGCGTCGGCTGCAGAGTAGCGCGCCTACGACGCAGGGCCAGGTCATCACGGCTGGTGTGCCGGGCGGCCCTCACATCTCCCTGGCCGACCGCCACAGTCCCTGCCGTGCCGTAACCAGCGCTGAGCATGCATGCCGTGGCTACAGGTGCTCGCGCTGTGCTTCCGGCAACTCACCGGCAAGAACCCGTCCACCATCACCAACACCGCTGCAGCCATCGTGCGTCAGGCCGTCGCCATCGTCTTTGAGCACGCCGCCGCATCCCCACTCCCGGCTTCCGGGAGACCCGCCCCGCCGCCCCCTGCGCCCGCCCAAGCCACCCCTGTCGCCACACTACGCGACACTGAAGTCTCGTCCCCCCGGTCCCCGGCAGCATCGCCGGTGGTCGCCGCGAGCACGGCCGCCGAGACGCCGCAGGCGCAGGTGGCGCTGACGCTGCTGCGTGAGGTGTGCCTCATGGCGCGCGGCCGGCCGTCGGAGCTCCTCGAGTGCCCACCACCATCAGAGATGTTCCTGTTTGAGGTGCTCGGGGACGCGCTGCGGGAGCACGTGCACGTCTTCCGACACCGGGCCGCGTTTGTGGACATGCTGCGGGAGGACGTGTGCGGCGCGATCCGGTTTGCGCTCCAGGGCCAGATCGACAATGATGGGGAGGGCCACCAGGTGCACCCTCGTAGCCATACCCATGGCATGTGCATGCATGCACCAGTGTCCTGCTGTGTGTCTGGGTTTGGCAGGCACCGTAGTAGGCCTGTGTCATGCCAATAGTGCTCCTGCACGCCTGTGCGGATGCCCGACAGCTAGCAGCATGTGCTGCTGGCAGAGCGGTGCAGCGGTTCGTGTGGAGTGGTGCGTATCCGGCTGTTCTGGTCTGATTGCCACATGTTGGACTTGCGGAGGCAGGGGCTGACACGTGAGTTAGCCCTGGCCCGTGGTAGAACCCTTCAAATGCATGCCGAAGGACCACGCTGCAGCGGGTGCACGTGTTCACTTTACCACGGCGATGACGCCAGGCGCTTGGCTGCAGGTGGGGGTGATGCGGGTCGTGCTGCAGTGCGCCGTCGCGGTGGTGTCGCTGTACGGGCCGCTGGTGGCCACCAAGGCGGAGCTGTTCCTGCAGCGCATGCTCGACGGCGTCAACGAGGCCACGCACCTCTCGCAGCAGGTGCTCTGCATGCATGGCCTCCGCAACATCTGCAACGCCTGCCCGGCCGTGCACTTCCTGCACACCACGTGCGCCGCTGCCTGCTGCGCCCCCGCACCTTCTCGCCTGCATCTCGCTTTTGCATGTTGGCCTGTCTTCCGTTGATCTGCTGCCGTGTCGTGCTGCCGTCTTGTTACTCCCCTCAGCCTGTGCCTCCTGCCCCGTCGCATTCTCGGGCCGTGCGCTGCGTGCATATCGCTCACCGCGCCTCGCCGATTGTCGCTACTAGCAGTGCCACTAGCTGTCCCTACTGGCTGCCACTGGATCATTCTGCAGTGCCTGTGGTGTGGCGCGACTGCCCTAGATGCGGCTGCGAACAGGCACGCACCCGCTGCGCCTCACTGGCACGGCCCTTGCAGGTTCGACATGAAGCTCGACCACAAGCTGCGGGCGGTCTCGATGACGCTGCAGACAGCCGGCGACTTTGTTGTCGCCTTAGCCTCCAGCGCCGTGCCCTCTGCATCGTCCGCGGGCGACCCTGAGGCCATCGCGCTGCTGGGCACGCTGTGGGGCCACAAGATGCACAACCGCCAGCTGTCCCTTGAATCGGAGCTGTCCGCACACGTGTGCACCTCCCGGCCCAACATGCTGATCGCCTTGGTTTCGAACCTATCACCAGAATCAGGCGAATCTGCATCGTCATGTGCTGCTGTTGCTGCATGGTCATGTGCTGCTGGTGCTGCCAGGCACACCTGGGTCGTGCCGATGCGTCGCGCCCGTTGCCCTGCAGCGCCGGTGCACGGGCGTATGGCGTAAAAGCCTCATCGGCAAGCATGCATGCGGCTCGCTCCACCCATACGTGTCTCCGTGGTGTCCTGGGCAGATCCGTGCGGAGCGTTCAACGGCATGCTTGGGAGGGTGTCTTCATTGCAGCTGGCCTTGCGGCAAGCCGCGCTGCTCCTGAACCGTTGATCCCGGTGTACGCCACTGCTGTGGGCATCCATGCACGCTACCACCGCGCCGGATGGCCCAAAACTGTGATAACAGGCAGCTGTCGATGTCAACACTCATTTGTCGCAGCACCGACAGCTGTTGCAGCATCTGCTCGATGCAACGCGACGACAGCATCTGTTGCAACAGGACATTCATGCATTATGATCATGCCAAGGGTGTGGCTGCAGGCGGCCACCGGATACGGCGCCCTGTACATCGTCATGCTCGCCATCGACGCCGTCACCTCCCTCCTGCACTCCCTCTCCGGAATCGTCGACCGCTGCGCCGCGCTGCCCGCCAACGGCACCCGCGCCGGCTCCCACCCCCCCTTCCTCGCCGCCGTCGCGTCGCAGCAGGCCACGAGCGCCTGCGACAGCTCCTCGGGCCCGTCCGGTCTGCACCTCCTGCAGCCTCCTGGCAGTCCGGCGTCGCTGTCCGTGCCGACCGGCCATTCGCCGCTCACCGTGCACAGCCATGCCTCAGCGGCAACAGCTGCCGAGCTCTTGGACGACGGCATGCCGGGATCTCCGGCCACAGTGCCGGTCGCTGCCGGGCAGGCAGAGCAGACGGAAGTGGGAGGGGAGGCAGGGCCATTACCCCAGGAGGATGCGGTAGGCAAGTACGGCGTGGATATGCCACAGGACGCACGCATGCCGAGCATGTATGCGTCACAGCTGGCGCTGGAGCGCCTGTGGCCGCTGCTGCCAGCGCCGACGCATGAGACGTGTCGCATGCTTGCCGGAATACTCTGGCAGCCCTCTCTGGAGGCGCGCTGCCAAAGCTCGCCAGTGCTTGGGTCGGCTGCTTTGCATGCTGTGCCCTGTGATTCTGTGTTCGTGTCTCACATTCCGCTAGCTGGCAGCGGCTTACCAGTGCGCTGCATTTATGCATCGGGAGCACAGCCGCTGGCTACCAAGGCAGCGGTAAGTGCGATCCGCCAGCACACATGGGTTTCTGAGCATCAAACTTCAAGCAGGTCACCCTGCTTTGCATCTGCATGCATCTGCATACACGGTGCCCCCATGCCACTGCGGGTGCTCTGCCGCAGCGACCGCAAGGTCCGCCCACTGTTCCGTGCTTTGCAGCGTCCATCAGATAAGTGTGTGTCCGCAGGTGCTGTGTGCGGTCATTCAGGCGGTGAGCGCGGAGGCGCTGGTCGTGCACGCGCTGCGCGCGCTGCAGGCGCTGGCCACCGCCGCGGGTGTCCTCGGCATGGAGGATGTCATGCTCGCCACCCTCACCACCATCTGCTCCTTCACCGACCCCTCCCCGCTGCCGCCCGCGGCCTCCGCGGCCGCCGCCGGAGCCACCGCGCCGACGAGTCCGGCCCCGGCGCCGTCACCCGCGACGTCTGCGACATCGGAGCAGATGCGCACGGCGCTCAGCGGCACGCTGCCGCAGACACCGGCGCGCGTTGACTCGGTGGCGAGCCTGCCGGATATGTCACCGCAGGACGTGATGAGCCCCATGTCACGCGTCGCAGCTGGATCACGCCCTTCAGCCCAGTACTGTCCCGCGCTTACCTGTTGTGACCATGGCTCCACATGTGCCCGGCTGTCACACATGCATTATGTCCAGGTGGCTCGCTGTGACCTACTGTGACCCATCCCTGCTCTCCAGGCCCACAGCCATGGCGTCTTCACTGGCCACTGATGAGCCGCGTGTTCCTGGCTGCTGCTTCGGCGCTTGTCCCTCGCACTGATGTGCTTGGGTTGTGCAATCAGGCGCCACAGTGCACTGCCGTGTCGAATTGCTCTAGATGTTGTCTGTGGCATGTGTGTCCTTGGCGCTGTGTCAGACTTACAGGACAAATAATTTAAACAAAGCTGCAAGCATGTCATTACCTGGTACCGGCAAGCGCAGGAAGCGCGAGCCGCCAACACACCTCACAACGCGCAACGTGCAAGCCTTCCGGACCGCCTTCAACGTCGCGCACGCGCTCTACGACCGCCTCGGCCCCGCAGGCTGGCGCGCGCTGCTGGCCACCGTGTGCACCCTGGACAACGTGCTCGCGGTTCCAGCAGGCGTCGCGGCCGCGCGGCCAGCGCATCCCGCGGCCATGGCCACCAGTGACCGTGACGCGGACCTCGCCATCCTCGAGGCCGCCGCCGCGCAGCTGCTGCAGGCGACGGCCGACGGCAGCCCGGACGCCGCGCTGACCGTGCTGACTGCGCTGCGCGACCTCAGCACCTCAACTGGCATCCTCGTGCAGGCACGCACCCACACCTGCCAGCTACATTGTTGTCCCTTGCACCTCTAGATCTGTGCGGGCGACCATCTGTCCAGGTGCCCACACCCGGCATGTCTGTCCCCCACAGTCAGTCTACACCTCTTTCCCCTACATCTCTAGATCTCTGTCCCCCTGCGGCACAGCATGCATGCGGCTTCGCCGCGTCAGGAGAGTTGCATGTGGCGGTGCATTACCGATGGTCTGGCACACTTGGTGCTGCCTGGCATCTGACACAGTTGTGGCGTTGTGGGTCTACCGTGTTCCGGCGGTGATGCGTGGGTGGTGGTATGTATGGCCGTCGCCTGAGCCGTTTTCGCGCCGGCACTGCAGGCCACGCTTCAGCAGAACGTTACGTAATAGGTCGATACTGGTGCCACTTGTAGCCGTGTGCTGCTCCGCATGTACAGCATCATCCTCATGTACACCAGCGATCGTGTCCACATCCCGTGCACCTCTAGCCACGGAATTCTCGCCATCCGCAGCAGTGGAATGGCAGAGCCTGGACACTGCGCTTAGCTGTGGCTCCGGACACTCCCACGTCATGACACTCCCAGGGTCTGAGTCATAACGTATGACACGTCCGGGCCTTGTAGGGCGGCCTGCCGCGCGACGGCTCGCTGGAGCGGATGGCAGAGGTCATCGTCTTCAACCGCGGCCGGCTCGCGCCCCTCTGGAGCGTCTACTTTGAGCGCGTGCGTGTTCTCACCGGCTCGCCCTCCCCCGCCGACCGCGCCGCCGCCGCCACCTGCCTCAAGCACGCCGTGCTCACCCTGCTCGGCTCCCGAAAAGGCCCGGCCGACAGCACCGACAACGCTGGGCCTGCCGATATACCTCCCTCCGGCGCTGCCGGGCTCGTCGGCGCCGCGGGCTCCATTTCGGTGGCTACGCCGAGCATCGCAGCGGCGCGGTCAACGGCCGGGTCGGCAGGGGGGGATGGCAGTCAGCCGGGGGGGGATGCAGACGCGGAGCTGGAGACGGTGCTGCTGGGCGCGGTGGCGCAGGTGTGCCGGCACCCGACGGCCTACGCAGACGTCCGGCTCGTGTGCGTGGAGATACTGCACGTCGTGCTTCAGGTGTGCAGGCCGCGCCGGCTGCCTCTGCCCTTCCACCCCCAGCAAGCGTTGTGTCAGCTGGGTGGCGGGGTTAGTGGTTGCACAGCAGTTTGACTCTAGCATTGTCAGGTGGCCCACTCCATATTTTGATGGTATCGCGTGCATACATAACACTGGATCATCACCATGCTGTGCTGTGGCATCGTACCTGAGAATGCGCTAAGCGAGCTTTCCTGAGTCAACATGCCGCGCGGTTTCACCATACAACTGCCAGGCGTCTTTGTGCTTACACATCTGCTGAATACACGCTCCCAAGGCAGCGCAGGTGCTCACTCTGGCAAGCCTGTGACCCTCTGACAAGCCTGTAACCCATGTAGGCACACGGCGAGACACTCACAGCGGCGTGGCCGAGCATCCTGGCCATTCTGGAGGATGCTGCGACGCGGCGCGACGACAGCGCCCGCGTCGTGCGCCTCGGCCACGAGTGCCTGGAGCTCCTCGTCGCCGACTTCCTCGCCGCGCTGCCGCGGCCGCTGCTGCGTCGTGCTCTGCACGTCGAGGCGTGCTTCGTGATGCAGGCTGTCGACGTCAACACGTGCTACGCAGCAAGCCTCAGCCTGTGGCGCGCTGCGGACACGATCGGCCGCGTGCTCGCCGCGCACGTGCAGGCCGGTGCTTTTGGGAACGATGTGCGCCCCCAACCCCCCCGCCAGGTGGTACAAGTTCCCCCCTGCACACCTCACTGCTGAGGCCCTGCTCTGTGCCAGTGTAACACACCTCACCCACACCGCCACCAATCGTCGCCGATAGCTACAGCTCTAGCTATTTGCCCACCCCCTGTTATGCTCTGATGCTGTGTCGGATGCATGTGCACAATTCGTGCCGTAATTCGCTCAAGGCAGAAGTGCTTCGTCCACTGCACCGATGCAGGCTGTAGGACAGATTGAGAGTTGTATGCAGGCACGTGTCCCTCTAGCGGATCAGCCGCCGCCGCCACCCGGCATCCTCGCGACGGCTTCCAGCCTCTTCTCGACGCTCACCGGGGCGCCCTCGTTCGGTGGCTCCCTCAGCAGGGACGGCACCGCGGCATCGCTGCAGCACGCTGGCATGCATGGCGCCGCCTCGCGGGACTTTGCCGATGAGGCGGCGCTGGAGGAGGAGGACTCTCTGGACCCTGGTGCGGTGCAACTAAAGTTGTGGCACTAAGGTTGTGCCACTCAAGTTGTGGCTCAAGTTGTGACTCAACGATGCACGCCCCAGTCAGCGCGTCACCATGTACACCAGCCTCTCGCAACACGGGGCTGCCTTCTGCTCACACGAGCAATGCGACGTCCCTGAATCGTAGCAGACTACGTAATGTCCTTGGAACGTAGCAGAGACATGCGTGTTCTGCTAAGTTGTCTCGCATGGATCACTGTGATGATTCTGGCAGTTCGCCACTGTGCCAGAATCATCATCACACTCACACGTGTGGTTTGTGCGGCGGACACTTCCAGCGTCCTGCTGTCACTCATATGCGAGCCTCTACCGTGCACATGTACGCCGCAGTCTGCGAAGTGTGGACCAAGCCAGGTCCAGGCATGCGCCTCTGCCCTGCATGCGAGACCTGCGCTGAGGCGCAGCGCCGACGTGTGCTTTACGCGCACGGGCCACGTGCCCGAGTGGAAGGCGTGCCACATCAGGTTTTTTTTCGGGGACATGAGCCGCAATTGTTGGATTCATGTGGCACACCCTCATGCAGCATACAAAACAGTCAACGGCGTGCAGTGGCACTCATGAGCGGCGAGGCAGTGATGACGCAGCTGGCGAGCACGCTGTCCGCCACCGACTGCCGCGAGCTGCTGCTGTTTGTGATGGAGTGTGCGCAGCGCATCGCGCTCGAGCCGCGGCCCGAGGTGCGCACGGGCGGCATCCGCCTGCTGTTCGACATCATGACGCGCCACGGCGTCACGCTCGCCGGGGAGGAGGGCCTCGTGTGGGACATGGCCTTCCCGCTGCTGATGGAGGTCGCGAAAAACGCGCAGCTCTCCGACGAGGCCCACCGCACCGCCGCCGCCGGCACCCGCGCCCGCACCGCGCAGGTGCCGCGCCTCTTGCCCCTCTGCCCCTGCTGCTCCCCGTGTCGGCCTCCTGCGGCTGCTCAGTGCTGATGTCTCGCCCTGACCCTAGTTACACAAAGCCACCGGTGACCACGGTCAGGCTGCACTGCCGCGGTGACCGGGTCCGGTCTCAGCCGCACGCATGCCGCGGGACAGGTGCGGGTGGGCTGAGAAATGACGACCATACGGTCAGGCATGTGTGCATGCCATTCACACGTGCAGCGCGCAAACAGACACCGTCCGTGAAGTACACAAGGACAGCTCCAACTCCACATCGCCGCAGCACACGCTTTCGTGGCGCAATGCCATGCCGCAGCTGCAGGACGCATGCATGGCCGTCCGCACATGCAAACCGATCGCCATGAACTGGCTGGTGTACTGTGGTGTGGTCATGCTGGTGGTGATGCTGGTGATCGGCAGTGGAGACATGGTCTGTGTCTCATGGAGCATGAGGCGTGACGGCGGGGTGGAGTGTGCAGGTGCTGCCGGTGCACCACACGCGGGACTCGTACACGAAGGAGTGGCTGGACACCCTCGACAAGGCGCTGCGCGGCTGGGCTGCCTTCCTGCGCCTCATGCTGCCGCACGTCATGCACCTGCCCTGTTTCTCCGCCGACTGGCGCACGCTCATGGACGTCCTGCAGGGCCTCATCACCATGCAGAACCTCCCAGAGGACTCCGCATCACGCAAGGTGCCGCCTCAATGCATGCTGCTGACAAGCCCGTCCCCAGCATTGCCACGCAGCGCTAGCTCCCGTGCGTCAACATGAACACGCCTCTCCGTGTCTTGTGCATGCACGGGGCTGCCTTCTGCACTTGTGCATGCGTGCAGACCGCAAGCGGAGCCGATCCTTCCTGGACGACGATGTGCAAGAGCAGTCTTGTATTGTAGCTCCCAGGTCGACACATGCGCATGTCTGGCGTCTCTTCCCTCAACCCTGTCCCTGCTCCGGCCTGGCTGTGCGGCACTCCGTGCTCGTCATGCCCTCACATGCATGCAGGTGGCGTTGACGGCGCTGTCGCTGTTCTCCAGTGTCGTCGCCCCCAGCGCCGCCGACCCCACAGCCCCGACCGCGCTGTGGCAGACGTCATGGGACGTTCTGTGCTGCACCGCCACTGCGTTTGCCACCCAGGCCACCCGCGCGCACGTCTCGGTGCGGCAGCGTTTTGTGCAAACGTTCTCCGCCATGCATGCGGAGGGCCGTACACGTGTCAGCAATGAGGCGTACGAGGGTCTGCTCGCGCTGCTGGCCGCGCTGGCGGCGCACCCGGTGGCTGGGGGGGAGATGTGGCCTCCGACCTATGTGCCGCCGCTGCAGACGACGCTCGTGGCGTGCCTCCCCGACTTCCTGCCGCCGCAGGACAGCCCCCGGCGCTGGAACATGCTGCTGGGGTGGCTCTGCGAACAGGCGCTGCTGCTGCCTGCCCTCGCCGTGGTGCCCGAGCTTGCTGAGGCAGAAGGCCAAGACCATGCGTCAGCGGACGCGGTGGCGCTGGACGCTGGTGGGGCGGTTGATGCGCCGACCGGAGCGGACGATGGGGGGAACGACGCGAGCGGGGGGGGCGACGCAGTTCCAGAGTTGGCTGCGGAGAAGAGCGCGGCACCGCCGGACGCTGTGAAGAAGGTGCTCGGGGTGGAGTCGGAGCCGCTGGTGCGGAAGCTGTGGGCCAAGACGGTGGCGGAGGCGGCGGTGGGGATCATGCGGGTACACATGCCGTGGGAGGTTCGCGGGGAGGCGCTGCGGCGGCTGGCTGTGGCATTCCGGGGGGGCATTGCGCTGCGATGGGCGCCGCCGGCGGCGAGCGCAAGCCCGCTGGCGGATGGCGTGCCGCAGGCGTTTGTTGCGGCGTTTGTCTCGCTGGTGCAGCACGGCCTGCCAGGGATCCACTACACCGCAGAGAAGATGGGAGCCATGTCGACAGAGGTATGGCCGCATATGTACAGGGTACTCGCGCAGCGCGGCATTGCGGTGTCTCCGGCCGGCTTGCCTTGCGCTTGCTGCTAGGTTGTGGCCATGCTGCATAGTCCTCCATGCGTGAGCACCTGGAGTGGTGCATGAGCTGCCAACGCTGGTACCAGCACGCAGCAGATAAGCGACGCACATGCCACAGCATCAGCCGTGGTAATTTTCTGCTGCATGCATGTGCCTGTGAGCCTCCCGCCGCACGCGCACTTGCCCACGGCGCTCTGCGGAAGTGCGAATGTGCACGTACATGCAGGCGGTGTGGCTAGAGGTGTGCGAGACTTTCAAGCTCATCCTACATCCCCCGGCTGTCGGCGCCGAGCAGCCAGTGGCTGAGGGGCGGTCATCCGCGGAGCGGTGCATGCATGACAAGCAATGGGAGCCGATCGAGGAGGCGGTGCTGGACTGCCTCGCGGGCACGGTGCTGTCCGGCACGGCCCGCATCCCCGGGGCCGTGCAACGGGAGCTGGTCGCGATGGTGGCTGAGGGGTGCAGCGCTGATAATCCGGCCGCTGTGGCGACAGGCGGGCGGCTGGCGTACCTGTGCCTGCGGAAGTTGTGCATGATGTGCGGCCGCGGCGCCGGGGGGGGCGCGGACCGGGGTGCGGTGCTCTGCGTGTGTTGTTCTGGCGGTTTGCGCCGAGGGCTGAGTCGGGCTGCCTGTCGCGTTTCTGCAGATGAGGGGTACTTCACTGTGGCTAGCCTCCAGGAGATGGCAACATACATCTAGCACATGCATGCTCGGCAGTGCTGTCCTCCAGCGAGCTTGCTAGCGTTGCTGATCTGCCGCATGCCTTGAGAGTGATACAGGCTCTGCCTCTGTCGCGGTGCCGGTCACCCGTCCTGCGTTAGCTGCTTGCAGTGCGGCGCAGCAAGCTGTTGCTTTGAAGTATGCCGTTCCCTGATTGCAACGTTGCTGCCCAAAGCATGGACGGCGGACAGTCAGTGTGAGGTGCTGGCTGCATGTCAAGTGTACAGGCTGCCTGATGCATTACCATGCTTGCTTACCTCTGCGTTCTACAAACTTGTGGAGCATGCCTCTGTAACGTTTCTCAGTGTTCAGGCGGCATGTCACGTGTGTAGGCTGCATGTCAGACTGGTGCTTCCCGTGCAGGTCTGCAGGAGACGCGGCTGGAGGTGGCGCAGCTCGCGCTGCCGCTCTTCCTGCGCCGCTGCGCCGCGCTGCTGTCGGCGCTTGTAGCCGCGGACGCTGCGCAGCAGCAACCCCTCGCGCAGCAGGCCACAGGGAAGCTGCCGAGCAGCCGGGCGCACGGCGGCTCGCCCTCCGCAAGCCCGCGTACAACGGCTGCCGCGCCATCACGCATGTCCCCGGACACAGGCGCGGCACCTGCGCATGGCATGCATGTGCAGGAGCCGCTTGCGGCGGCAGCATCTGCACGAGCGGCCCGCTTGCATGTCGCGGGTGGTGCCCTGCCTGACGCAGCTGAGGAGGCGAAAGAGGGTGGGGGTGCTGCTGCCGGAAGCGGGGTGCATGCTGCGGCGGCGGGGTGCGGCGGGGGTGCCGCTGCGGCGGCGGCGGAGCGACCGCTGCCTGGGCCAGATCTGGAGCTTCTGGAGGGCCTCGCGGTGGTGGTGCTGCAGCGGCTGGCGGAGCTCAGGGTAGCGCCGGAGGTTGTGGACGGCGCGATGCCTGCCGCGGCGGACCTGCGGATGCTCATAGAGCGCACGCGGCGGTCGCGTGCGCAAGCAGGTGGAGGCGGCGCGGCTCCGGCGGACGCCGGGGAGCAGGCGCACGTTTTTGCGGTGTACGGCGCCGTGGCGGAGTGTGCGGCCGTCCGAAGCCGCGCCGTGCGCTCTGCGGCGGTCACGGTGCTGCGTGCGGTGGCCGGGCTGCTGCCGACGGGGCTGGAGCTGCTGCGAAGCAGGTAGCGGGAACGTTGGGGTGTGTGGGTCCGCGTGTTGGCGGACGTCTGGGGCAAGCACCAATGCTGCGCCGAGCGCGCAGTGCATGGAATGGGAGTGCTTGTAGTGCATCGTGTGGTGTTTGGAGCATTAATGTTATGAGCTATAGGCAGTGCTGAGTCTTCCAGGAATCGGACCTGGTGGGCAATTGCAAGACTCGGGTAGTATTATGGTCGTCCGATGATCTGGCTTCACCAAGGACATGAGAGTATGACTTCAGGCTACATGACTGGCTTTGTATGACTGTGTCGGGTTGAGTTCATGCCATCTTGTCGTTTCCAATTCAACCGCCTGCATAAGGGCAGTCCCTGTGCCCTTGTCGCCCGGGAGAATCCTGAAACACTGGCCCCGTGCTGCATGCAAGGTGTGGCGTGTGTTGGACATGGACTATCCACGCAGGGCACACACACCTTCGAGCGATCCATGGCTGTTGATCACTGCATGCCTTGATGACCAGTGTATCAACGATATGCGTGACACATATTCAACACGCTGGCGCGCTAGAATTTCCATGTCCACTTGCAACGGCCCAAACACCACTGAGGTTTGAGCTACAGGACGACAGGTGAATGTTCATGGCTGGACTCGGAACAGTTGTTTCTGGCAGGAGTTCCTCATACACGAGAAGGCAAGGTCTCCTGGCATGGCCGCTGGCGTTGGTAGTTGTCCTCCGCCGGAGGTTGAGCGATCGGAATCTGGGCGCGCTGAGCTGGCGATGTCCGCGTCCCACAAGATCGAAAAGATTCTGTATCTAAACCGTCCGCATGTGGAACGAATTCATCCTCGTAGTTCTCGACTCTTGTATCAGGCATCATGGGCTGCGGAGGAGCACACGCGCACTGGAGCATCTGCGCAGTTGCGCTGCATCTGTGTGATGACGAGCTTGCCGAGCCTGCGGAGCGTTTGAAGAGCCACCGGAGCAACAATTGGGTGATTGTTTCACTCTATCTCCGCCGTAGTTTCGGCTCACTTCAGCACCTCAGCTTAATGTGCCCTTGCTTGCAAGGCCTCGGTTCTTAGCCATTCATCACCACGATGCATGAGCTAACGGATTCCCCGGGATGCATCCGGATGAGACGGATGGGGCCGTAGACAGCGACCGACGCACAAACCATAGATGCAGCGCCCTACTGCCGATGTTTGCAGTGTGTGCCTGGATCGGATGCGTGTTGAAGCAGGGATGTGTTGCAGATGTTAGCCGTCGCTGGAGCAAGCTGATCAAGTTGTCGCGTGTCGGTGCCTTGTGCGCGACTCGCACACCATGGCAGCCGTCTAGTCACGGCCGTAGACATGCAGTTTAACTTCAATCCCGAAGCTCGGCCGTGGCAACCGGGTGCGCCTGTGCCAAGTGCGTGGGGAGACGACAGGAAGCAGCGTAGCGTGCCTCAACAGCTCGACAGTACAAAAAGGGAGCAAAGACGGCAGCAGCAAACACAACTGCCCGACAAAGATGCGTTTCCTGCTCTGGGCGGTGACAAGCAGGCCGTCCCAGACGTTGTCGCGCAGGCAAACACAGCTCAGAGCGGGGACGCAAGTAAAGCAGGTGCTGTTGCGCCGATCAAGGGCTTCTCCTGGGCAGCGATAGTGACAGATAAATCGAATGGGGATGCAGCTCCAGCAGCCTCGGCGCCTGCACCGACACAGCCATCGCTCCTCACTGCGGCGCTGGCTAGTTCGCCATCTGTAGAGCCTGAGGTATGATGTATTCCCAGAGCTCCGTTATTTGCCAACATCGGATGTAGGACAATCAGGAATTGCGATCGTCGCCTGTAGAGCCATTCATTCTCGTGTGCAGGCGGCATGCTCGAAGCCGTCGCCCAATGCTGACGTGCCCAGCACCTCTGCACCAGAAGATACACGCAATGGCGCCAAACACAGCAACGGCTGCCAGAGTGAGGAGCAGCAAATCTCATCGATATCCACCTTGACCGCAAATGTAGCCGCGGGACCTCGCCCAAGCGAAGGGCAGGGATCCCTTCCGAGCAGTACCCATGCAGTCTCTTCCCACGCACACGATGCATCAGCAGGTAAACCCGTCTTACACCTTTCAGTGACAGGCTCTAGAGCGTCGAAGAACACTCATGGCTCAACGGAGGACCGCGTGTCCAAGGGCACATTTCGTGGGTCGCCTGTGACAGAGCTGCGGCTGGCCACGGATGTCAACAGGAACACAGTCAGGGCTCTGCGAGCAATGGGCCCCAGTGACTTTCAGGCTGTGCGCGAGATCGGCCAAGGGGCGTTTGGAAAGGTATGCCTCTAGCACGGCCAGTCTGTCTGCTAGCATCCTCCTCTCGTTGACACGGCATCATGCAGGTGTCTTGCCTGACAACATTCATTTTTCAGATTGGTATCAACTAATTGCACCGCAGCCTACCACCTCGTCACTGCCCCATAGGCACCCCATACACAAGGCACCATCAATACGGCTCAGACTAGTAAACTCTCTCAAGTCATATCGTATCTTAGATCATCATGGGCGTGCCTGCAGGTGTACCTTGTGCAGTCGAGGACCACACGCCAGTTCTATGCGATGAAAGTTCTGAACAAACAGAGAGTGCTGCAAAAGGAGCAGGTGTGAAGCAAGCCTGGATTCCCAAGAATCCGCTGCTCTGCCTTGTAGAGGGCCTGCTGCCCCTGCTGCCAGTCTTAACCTTGCCAAGATCCCCGACAGTGACCATCCTGCCTCATGACTGCGCCTGTGCCTGCCTGTCGCTGCCAGGCGGATGCGGCTTCTCTTCATCTGGCCGGACAGGTGTCGAGCTCAGGGAACTTATGAACCAGACTGCAGCTGTTCAAACATTCTGCCCGGATTGCGACAGCGAATGAGCGGCCCGCTCACTCTCGCCAGCCCGGTAGCATGGTACATGCTCACACCAGCCACCTCACACCGCCGCTGCTACCCACAGGACATGCCACAGCAGTGGCATGTACCATGTACCATGTTGCCCGCAGCCGCCTGACTCAGGCACTTCCGTCCCACTGTCCACTCTGCCGCTGCTTGATGTATTCAGTCTGATCCACGCCCGCCCACAACTCGGCAGCCCTTCATGCAGCCCCTCTGGTTTTTGGGCAGGCCCCGGTGTGTCTGATGTATCACATGCATACAGTGCCGTTGCCGCACCGCCGACCCTGTCACGCATGACGTGCTGTGTGCTGTGCAGGTGAGCTACGCGATGTGCGAGCGCGACGTGCTGTGCAGCCTGACGCACCCGTACCTTGTGACGCTGCGGTTTGCGTTCCAGACGAACCACCGCCTGTTCCTCGTGATGGACTACATCGAAGGGGGCCACCTGTGGACGCACATGAAGGCGGGCTTCCTGCCGGAGGCCGTCGCCAAGGTGTTCACCGCGGAGATCGTGCTCGCGCTGATGCACCTGCACGCCCTCGGCATCGCGCACCGGGACCTCAAGCCCGAGAACATCCTCCTCGACAGCGACAACCACTGCCGCCTGACGGACTTTGGGCTGGCCAAGCGTGACATGGCGGAGGACACGCGCGCGCACACCATGGTCGGCACCATCGACTACATGGCCCCGGAGGTGTGCTGTGCGTGCTGTGCATGCTGTGCGTGCGAGTGCTGTGCCCACATGCATGAAGCATCGCGGCAGCGGTCGGTGTGCCTGTGTTGTTTGACTGTCTGGCCATGTCAACACAGCAGCGTGTCGCCACAGGCAGCGATACAGCAGACAAGCCCGGAATCTGAGCGTCTGCAAGCCAGTGGTCGAAATCCGCTGCATGTTTGACTTTTCCTGGGAAGGGCCTTCCGGCAGGGGCAGACTCGCTCCAGTCCATGCCGATAGCGCCGGACGAGAGCACACGCTCCGAAAGGCTCCCATCAGACACGACCTGCACATGTTGAACACAGCCGCACCAGGATGGGCACCTCAGGGGCAACGCGCGTTCACCCGGAGATGGCAGTCGACCGTTGATGGACCGGCAGGGTCGTGCGGCGCGCGTACAGGGTACCCTTCGATGCAAGCGTGGTTGCCCGGAGATGGAGACGCGGCAGCACGCCATGTATGATGCGTGTTCTGATGGACCGGCAGCGCTGTGCTGTGCTGTGCGGCGTGCTTCGCGCACGCCCGCGTCAGCTGGTGACAGGGGTGCCATGCAAAGTGGCCAGCAGCGCGGCTGCCGTTCATGCATGCGCTGTGGTGCAGATCGTGCGGAATGAGGGCCACGGGCGGGAGGTCGACTGGTGGAGCCTGGGGGTGTTGCTGTACGAGATGCTGTTTGCGCGGCTGCCGTTTGCGCCGCAGGTGCCGCGGCCGCCGCGCGGCAAGGCCCGCAAGGACCCCCGCCTCGAGCCGGGCACCGACGAGTACAAGGCCGAGGTCAAGCGCCGCATCCTGTCCGGCAAGGTCGTGTGGCCCAAGGGGCCCTTTGTCGCCGTCGCGACGTCGGGAGCGAAGAACCTCATCCAGCGGCTCCTCGCCAAGTCGCCGGAGCAGCGGCTGGCCGGGGAGGCCGTCATGCAGCATGACTGGTTCAAGGACATCGACTGGGGGGCGCTCGAACGGCGCGAGGTGCGGCTGCGCCCCTGAAGCCACTTCACACACGCCTGCAGAAAAGCATCCTCCCGTCTCACGAGCCACATGCATGCTGTCTGCGCGCGGGGACATGTAGCCTCGCACTACGTGTCCGCTTGTTGCGCCCACTGCGTATGCGGCACCGTATGCGGCACCGCTGCGGCCGATGCAGTGGATGTACAGCCGCTCCCCTGCAGCCACACGCGTGTCTCAAAACGCGGTCAGATGCGCGGCAGTTTACGGCATGCATGCATTAAGGCCTGGCCTGATTGGACGAGAGTGCTGACAGCATCCACCCGCATGTGTGAGACCGCACATACAGAGAACCCTGCATGTTGCGCCCGCTGCGTATGCGGCACCGACGGTTATTTCTCGCGATGTCGGCTGGCCGCACATGCGTGCGCATGCATGCAGATCAGGCCGCACATGCGTGCGCATGCATGCAGATCCCGAGTCCGCTCCGGAGCTCGATCTTTGCGGGCGGCGCCGACAAGGTGTCGCAGTCCAACCTCGACATGGCGCCGCTGGAGGTGCAGTGCCCTCGCCTCGCAGGGTACCTCTTCGAGTGCGACACGCCCAAGGGCACGCCCCCCACCGAGCTCCTCAGCAGCTTCGCGGGCTTCTCCTACAACCACGAGAGCGAGCTTGCCACCGCCGCCGCCCGCGGCGACGACGCCCTCGCTGCCGCCTTCTAATTCTGCCGCTCAGTGGTGCTCACTACCTGCCGCCGCCGCGTGCTGCATGCTTTTCCCCGGAGGCGCTTTGAGCACCTGGTAGGCACCATGTGGACGTGTTGCATGCTGTGTGCTGCGCCTGAACAGGCGCGCTGCTGTGTGCTGGCTCGGGGACAGGCTCGTGGACCGGACGCTGCCGCAACATGCAAAGGTGGCCAAAGGGCCACAAGCACGTGCAGCTGTGAGGCCTGGGCAAGTGGCCTGAGCGAGGCTTTGAAGCATGTGGCAAGCGCGCGCATGGTGTGCTGAAACGTTCAGTGCATCAGTGAAGGTGCGCTGCGTGCCTGTCTACATGGCGTGGATCGCGCCTGCTGCACACGCGTGCAGCTCCCCGCGCTGTGCTCGCAGCAGTGCGACCTCATCGGTGGAGATCAAGCACGCGCCGAGTCGCGGGAGTTGCTGTCAGCGGCAGGCTGTTTGGGCGTGGTGAAGGGGCCACGGGGGGCGGTTTGTGTCAATTGCTGGCCACATGTGAGTTATACTGAGATTAGATCGGGGCACCCGCAGCGTGTGGGACGCTGTCCATCCGAATCCGGCCTCTGTCAACCTCTCAAGGCCGGGAGTGCACCCGGGCCGCATGCATGCGCACAGCTGCATTCACGGGCGAATCACTCGGGAAGCATGTGTGTCGTGCAGAGAGGTCATTGTTTGTTGTTGTGAGTTCAGATCGTGGCCGGGATGTGATGGTCCAATTCGTTGCATGTTCAGATGATTGCATGCAGTTCCACGCATCGGCAGGCTGGATAATGTTAGCTGCCGCTTCTTTTAAATGCAGGTTTTACCGCCAGTGACAACGACTGCGCAGGTCTGCAGAACATCAACACTGGTTTAGTATGGCTGCGTCATGCATAGCAGCGGTATCTGTTTTGCTTGTGCACTTGAATGCAAACGGAAACGATCGAGGAAATGTGTGTTCTTTACACCGTAATGAAGGCCCGAGACCAGGGGGTTGTCGAGTATGATACCACAGCTGTACCAGCTGTACTACGTGCAGCACCCGCAAGGCATTCGACTTGACGGAATTATCCAACGGGAGAGCATAAAGGCTTCACAAGCACCTTGCGGCGATCCGCTTCTGGCTGCTGGCCGATGTGCACTGCGTTTGAACGTCCTCGTATGTGACTTTGTGTTTGCGCACGGGAAGTGTAAACGCAACCGTGTACCCTAGCATGGCACAGTAGACAAACCGCGATCAAAACGCTCCCACAGCACAACGGCCACAGCACGGGGCTCGACATCTAGAGCGCATCTGGGGCAGCATCGGTGGTCCAACCTGCAGATGCCGCATTTACAATCTCGCTTGATGCAATACACCACTCTAAAAGTACACTGGGTTCTGAACACGCTCGCTCCGCACGTGTGCCTCGCCACAGCGCATGTGCATGGACACCCCAGCACGCGCGTCTCCAGCACACGGCACACAGCGCTGCCACACCTGGCCGAACTCAAGTGCGCCGACTCGCTACACCAACCAGGCAGCACACACAGCAGCACTGAGGCCATGGCCAGAACAGAGGCAGGCAGGTAGCTGCTCTGCTCCTGCCATTGCGCCGAGCAGAGTGCCAGCCTCAGCAGAGTGCCAGCCTCAACCTCAGCGGGGCGCTTCGTCCCGGTGCTTTGAGCACCTGCCGCTCTTCACACACTGGACACGTACGGGTCCCCGCCGACTGAGCTCTTCGCAAAGCCTCTACCTCCACAGCATTCATGCCTAATTCTACAGTGCCGCGGCGCAGCGCAGCGCCACCGGCTTGCCTCGGGCATCCGCGCCGCGCATGCGCCAGTCTCAAGAGCGGTGTCGCTCACGCCTCACACACAAACTCGCCATCCCAGCCCCAGCGCAAGCGCCCAGCACCACTGCCCCCACCTCTTGACAGGAGACCTGCGCCCCAACAAGCATGTTGTGGGTGCAGTGACCCAGTCAGAACTGCCGACCAGTCGCACCTGTTGCAGTGATTTTTGCACATGCATGCAGATCACATGCCCGCCCAACCGTTCGTCACCGTTCAGCTGTCAGCGGAGTCGTCGCTCTGCTGCGGCGCGTCGCCCACGTCTGCACGGCTGCGTGACGAGGCGCAGGGGGGCGAGGAGGTGTGGAGGAGGTCGACGTTGTTGCCGAGCCAGGCCTGCGTGACGAGCGGCTCCAGTACGGCGGAGCGCGGCAGCGCGCCCGCGTCGTGGATGAAGCTGAGCAGAAGCTCCGCCACGTCATACGTGCTGGCGCCAGGCACCGTCAGTAGCGGGCCGTCGCGCGCGCTGTCGTGGTTCTGCATGCATGCAAAGCCGTCCGTCAGGCTACGCTCGAGGGCTCTGGCATGCCTCTACGCAGAGATGCAGCGTGGCATCATGCCCCAAGGCTTGCCGACTGCATGGAAAGTGCAGCATTGAAATGGGCATGTCTGGTGCTGAAACAAGGCTGCATCAACACCTCGCATCACACCCAGGCTGGGCTCGCACCAGATACTCCACGAGCTCCCAGGGCAGCGGCAGCGGCGCCTCACGCGGCAGCCGGCTGCTCTGCTCGCGGTTCTTGATCATGTCTGCAAGCTCGCGCTGCACCTCGTCCAGGATGCCGCCCTTCCTCCCCTCCGCCGCCTCTGCGGCAGCATCTGGTGGCAGTTCCACCGGCCGCAGCAGCATCAACGGCGCCACAGTGCGCTGCCGCGTCTCCGTACGGGCGACCAACGCAGCCAGGAGCGGCGGCAACGCAGCGCACCCGGCCACGGCAGCCTGCGCCTTACCGGCACGGCCGGCCATCGCCAGCAGCAGCCGCACCACCTTGCCCACCACCGCCTGCTTGTCAACCGTCGTCCCGGCCGCCACCGTGCTGCGGAACAGGCCGTGCTCCGCCGCCGACAGCTCCCCAGCAGCGGCGCCGCCGCTGCGTGTCCGCCGCCGCCGCACCGGAACCCCCGCGTCGTCCACGACCACAAACCGGCTGCCCTTGCCGTTCTCCCCGCCGTCCACGCTGCCACGCGCATGCCGACGGTCCACGCCGGACGAAGCACGGCGCGCCGCGGACGCGCCGCGGCGAAGCGCGTAATGCGGCTCCAGGTGCACCAGCGCCGCCAGAATCGCGACGAGGCCCTCCAGCGCGTCCGGCTCCGCGAGCGCGTCCAGCGCGCCCGGGGACCGGCGCATCAGGTACAGGATGTCGACCGCCTCGGCCCGCTCCGGGAGGTCTTTCGCACGGAGGATCGTGCTGAGCGCCGGCACGCAGTCGAGTCGCTCGAGCGCGGCCACTGCGGCCATGGGCGACGCCTCGAGCAGCAGCGCCAGCATGCGTGCGCAGCGCTTGCGGGTGTAGCCGTCGGAGGAAGAGAGTGCAAAGAGGAGGTGGGGGACGGCGCCGGCCTGGAGGGCGGCGGCGGCGGCGTCGATGTGCGCGTGCACGAGGAGGGAGTGCAGCGCGGAGTGCGCAGAGCGCAGGTGCGCGCACGGCATGTGGCAGCGTAGGAACGCCACGAGCTCCCGAACTGCAAGCACGCGATGCTGTCGTGGATTGTGTGATCGATGTGACTAGACGTGTGGAGAGACATGCTCAGCCGTGACAAACCCGCGCGGGGCGATGTGTCAATGGTGAAGGGCGGCGGGTGCCTCCGCGCGCGTGCTTGTAAAACACGGACCAGGGTGCAGGCATGCATGCGGGAACACTCCCACAGCTGCACTGTGGCTGTCCGGCACCAGTGCCGCGCACGTGAACATGTCAGGGCAGGCAGAATGTGCATGCATGAGGCGAGGTGCCGCACCCACACCGGCGCGCACGAGCACCGCTCCCTGGCTGTTGCCCTCTCCTACCACGGCCATTATGATTGTCGAAACGGACGGCATGCATGCACTGGGGGCATGTGCGATCATGCTCGCCACGGCGGTCGCCAGGCCGCGGCCGATGAGTGTGAATTGTGTCGCCGCGTTCAGGGAGAGCCGAGCCAGCGCGAGCGCCATGCCCGCCTGGCACTGTTGCAGCTCCGGGTCCTGCAGGCACACCACAAACACATCGTGCATGCATGTCATGGATAACCAGTGGTACACTAAGCAGACGCGGTGCGAAAGGGATGTCAATCAGGCAACAGCCCTAACTGCATCTGAGGGAGTGCTCCACCAGTTGGAGTGCAGCCAAGGCTGGTCCCCATGACACAACTGGGGATGAACTGGCACGAGAAGCGGCGCAGCATCCCAGCAACGCATGACAGCAGCGATTTGGTCAGCACCCAATTCTGTCGGCGGTATGTAGCAGTGCACACGAGGCCACACGTACTGCCACTGAAGGACCTGTCTCCCAACTCAAGCCCCAGCCACGAACAACGACCATACACCGCCAGATATGCAACCCCTCGTATGTGATTTTTCGGCAGAGCAGTCCCGCCATACAGCAGCATGGATGGTCACTTTTGAGACAACTTGTCTGAAGAGGCGGTACATTCACTTTGAAGTACAGGGTGTTTGGTCTACGAACTGTCAACAGGCATCCAACGCCCAATCAGCGGCGGGAGGGCGGCATGCCTGGGAGCCGGCGTAGGTGATGAGGGTGTCGCAGGTGCCGGAGGAAAGGAGCTGCGTGTGCGCGCTGGGGTGGCGCGCGAGCTCCGCCAGAGCGGCAGCCGCCGCGTCACACTCGTCGCGGCCGCCGCACTCGAGCAGCCGCCGCAGCGCTGGCACCGCGCCGGCCTCCACGAAGCGCAGCAGCTCGTCGTCGCTGCCCTGCGCCAGCGCCGCCACGGCCGCCGCCGCAGCCGCCGCCACCGTGCGCACCGCCGTGCCCTCTGTACACAGCACCACCGCTGTCACATCTGGCTCGACCGGGATGCCCGAATTGCAGCTCACACGCTGATGCGCCATGTTGCCCTTTGACAAACGGCACTGTGACGAGGCAGGCCCGCGAACGACGCACGCTTGCTGTTGTGCCAGACACACAGAACAAAGCGCAGCACAGGCATGCCAGGGTACTGACACGTGCCTGGTGGTGCGGCTCCGGGTGCAGCATCGGTGCGTGCACATGACTTGCCGAGCAAACGCGCTGTGGCGGGGGGTCGCACCGTGGTAGAACACGGGAGTGAGCGGCGCCAGCAGCGCCTGGCACGAGGGCTTGGCCGTGCCGCAGAAGCCGGCGTGCGCGAGGCCGCCCACGAGGGCGTCCCGCATGCTCACGCCGCCCCCGCCGCCGCCATCGTCAATGCACGGCATGCGCGACCCGGCTGCCGCAACGGCCGCGACCGCCGTGAACGCGACCGAGCGCGTGTACGGCGCCGCGCGCTGCGACAGCAGCCGCTGGCAGCACGCCGTCACCTCCCGCAGCACTCCAGCCGTCAGCAGCGGCGGCACGGTGGCCTCGGCGGGGCGCTGCCGCGGTGACCGTGGGCTCGCGGCGGTGGCGGGGCGCGCAAGGATGGGTGAGGCAGGCTTCGGGGTCTGGTGCAGGGGCGCGCTCGTCAGCGCGAGGAAAACGAGGAGGCCAGTGAGTGCGACGACGTCGTCACCGCTGGACATCCACCGGCGGAGCATCTGCACGTGCCGCCGAATGTTGAGCATAGAGAACTGCGCGAGGCAGCGCCTGCAGGACTTGCTCATGCACCGGTGCATGACTGCTGTGTGTGCCATAATGCATGTTGCAGTGCAGCCGGGCACGCTCCTGTTGGAAGTGCAGAGCAGCAGCGCAGCCACAGGCGCCTGCGGCTCACAGAGCCAGTGTGCGGCATCTGGTGCAGCGACAGCGCTGGTCGTGCTGATATGCAGCGATACTGGGTGCCACAGCAAGTGCCACCCAACGCTGCACCGCTGCGGCATGCGCGATCAGTATGACAGAGTACGGGAGCGCTGCGCAGGTGCGCACATGTGGCACGTCATGCGTGTGCAGCTGCCGCAGTATGACCTCATCCGCCGCCGCCGCAGCGCCGACCGCCAGCGCAGCAGCCGACCGGCGGCCGGCCAGCCGCGCACCCTCCTCCTCTTCCGCCGTGCGCTTGCTAGCGCCGTCTGGCAGCACGCCGCCGGCTGAGAGCACGCCCGCGAGCGGCGTTGCGCGGGCCAAGCTGCTCCGCACCAGGCCGCACTTTGACAGGAACAGCGTCACTGCCGTCACCACTGCCGCGTCACTCTCCGAGTCCCGCAGGCTGTGCGCGATGCGCGGCGGCGCCGCGGAGGGCGCTGCCGCCGATGGCGCTGCCGTGACCACGCCGCCGTGGCCGGCCGGCGCGGCCGGGGCCGCCGTCTCCGCGGGTGAGCGACGCGGCGTCTGCACGGATGCAGTGGGGGCAGCCCGGCGCTTGCCGGTCGCACGGGCGGCTGATGTGGCGAGTGAGATCGCCGCAGCGGCAGCTGAGGTGGGGGGGCTGCTGGAGGCCCGCAGGAAGGCGGACGTGCGAGCGGACATCTTCCGGAACACGGCCGGGGCCGGAGAGTCTCCGGAGGGGTCGACGGGGTCTGGGCATGGGATGCCACTGCTGGGTCGCGGTGAGTCGCGGGCCGGGCCTGGCTCGGCCGCCGCACGCCACTGCGACCGAGACTGGTACAGGTCGCTATCCAGCTCAGTGACGACGGGGGCCGGCGGGTCGTCGTCTCTTCCTGAGGCATATGTCTCAGCCGCAGCCTCTGCTAGAGCAGCCGAGGTGAGACGGCCGCTTGCACTCTGGCTGCGTGGGTACTCCGGTGCCACTGCTGCTGCGGGCGGCAGCTCCGTGTGGAGGATGCCATGCACCGACAGTGGCAGCGACGGTTCCTGGGTCTGCTCACAAGGCTCCGTGGCGTCTGTGCCGATGTGCGCTGTCGACACTCTCTGCCGGGACTCCCCCAGAAAACTCGGACTACCCCGGGCCTGATTATCAACTAGGCTCACGAGGGCGTCCGTGAGGTGCTCTCGGACGTGCGCAGGCAGCTGGCCTCGGGCTGCTGGGGAGGTGGCTAGGGAGGCCAAGATGGCAGTTGCCATGTCTGCAGAGTCCGCATTGGAGGAGTCGGACGCGAGTGAGTAGAGCAGACTGATGGACTGGCCCGAGTGGTGGAGGTCCGCAGTGGTTGCCTCAGAGCGGTGGAGCTTGATAAGGATGGAGTGGAGCGTGTGGATGTCGGGAGAACTGGAGGTCAGCAGCTGCCGGAAAGGGCTGCACATGACTTCAGGGATGTCCCCTCGGGGAGACCACGAGTCAAGTGCGGCCCCAGGTGGTTCGCCTGCTGTTGCGGGCACCGATGATACCACGCGTCGGTCAGAGGCACCATGGCTGGAAGCGTCGAAGTCCGATGGAAGTGCGCGCGCGCACAGCTCAAGCTGCCTTCGGCATGTTTGTGAGGCGGTCGTTGCATCGGCACACCGGAACGGGGACCTGCCTGGCGAGCCGTGGCTGATTACCGCTGGTGCACGTGCGGGCGAGCTGTCCGCACATAACCTCAGAGATCCGGAGAGCATGAGTAATTGATCAGCAATCAAGCATCTGCAACATATTCTGCTTTAAGTACTTGGCCGCATCGTCTGCAACCTGAGGAATGCGGGTGACAGGCGTAGCCGTGGCAACAAAACTGGCCTGCCACTGGATAGCAAATCTGCCTTTCTGGTGCCTGCCATGCAACGACGTCCTGAATTCCTCGCCCTGATTTGTGGTCAACTGGAAGGTGACGACGCTGCAACAAGAACAAGTGATGATCCACTGGGATCGCAGTCGACTGTCAGGCAACGTTGGATAGAATCCGCACATTGCAGCTCACAAACAGCTTTTCCAGCTCCAGGAAAGTGTAAAGTGGATTTCGTGACGGTAAAAGGGGTGCTGCGGTGGTAAGTGCTATTCTGCTCGACGAAACCTCACACAGGGACGTGGACCTGTAAAACCATTACACCTCGTCGCATCTGCTGCAGTTTAGTCACGCTATCTGTCAAGGGTTGTATGATGCAATTAGTTTTGGAACTGTTTGTGTGGTGCATTTCACGCACTTGCGGGCACATCGCGCCGAGGGCGATAGTTCCAGTGGCGTAGGTGCTGCTGTGATTTTCACAACCATGTCGCAACATTCGTGAAGCCAGATACCGACAAGGCCAAGCCGAGACAAGACAAAAAAGTGGATTCAAGGCGTTGTGTCAGCATACACAACTGCCGTGAACAGGAACTGCCAGCATTTCCCGGTTGGCCCCCACCGTGTCGACGCCCACCTGGCTTGATGCGCATCCCACCCACGAATCTCGGCTCAGCACCACAGCTATAAGCATCCTGCCAGTTACATTTTTATAATTGGCCACTTCTTCCTTGATTTTAACGATGCTCGCATGTGCGTACGCTTGCATGCGCAGAACACCCGGTCCGCCAGACGCAACAGCGCAATGCCAACACATAGTACGGACGTAGAAAAGTAGACGAACAACTAGCTACTGCTGTCGATGCCGCTGTCGCTGTCCTGCTTACGGCGCAGTAGGAGCGTGCAGCAGACGAACGGGCTAGTCTGCTGGTCAACGGCTCCAAATTCGGGTCGGACGAAGACATCTCCTCACAATGCGTCGCCAGGGCTGTGCGTCAGACCGACCTGGTACCGTCAGTAGTTTCGAAGTCAACTGTTCGCGGCAACATGCAAAAGGACTCTACCCGTCCTCCTGGGCCCTTGAGATTCGATCCTTCTGACATCAACGCTTGTACGTCGATGTGGTAGTATGACAACATGTCAGCAAAGCCAGTCACACACCGCCCAGAAGCGACCATCCTGAGCCAGGCTGCATCGTTTGCATGCGCACGGACGCGGAGGACTTCGCTTCGGTGGCTGTAGAGCGATGTTTCCGTGGTGCCAGCCCTCAGATGCTGTTCAAGCTGAAGTGTGCAATGGCCATAATGCAGCAAAGCACGTTGCGGCTGACCTGAGCTGCTTTTTGATGAGCCATAGGGCGCCATTGACGCGTGACTGGCTGTGTTACACAGTGATAGATCTAGGACTCAGCAGCGCCGAGGCAACAGACCAGGCAACAAGCAAACAGGCAGACCGGCCACCGCAAGCACCAAGGCCACGCGCCGCACGAGCAAATGCCAGAACGAACTAACGCCAGCGCGAAAGCCGACACGCACACACCACGCAGTACCACGCAGGCCACGCGCACACCAAACACACAGCTAGCATTCGCCGGGTCCACAAGCGGTCGTCGACTCGACACTAGCAGTCCGCACGGGCGCGACAGCGCGCGCTACGGCCATGTCCGAGGCCGCGAGGCACCGGTCCCAGGATTCGTAGCCTCAGCCAGCCCGGCAGCCCGAGCGGTGTCCGGGGAGGGCCGCAGAGGAGAAACGGCGCACGTGCGCTGCGAGGAGGGAAGAGGGAGGGAGGGAAGAGGGAGGGATCGGGTGCGGGGGGGGGGGGGGGGGGGGGCTGCAGGGCGAAATGGGTGGAGGGGGGGGACACGTGACTTACATGTGACTGGCTGTGCACGTGCAACGTGCATGGCGAGCGTGTGCGAATCGCCTGGAATCGCATGTTGGCATGACACGAATCTATCTGCGTGCGCGTAGATTTGATTATCTCGAGGACACTCAAAAGCGTCCAAATCCATCGAAAACAACAGCAGGCAGTTGCTGTTCTGCAGCCACGCGCACGCAAACGCAAGTATCACCCCCTCCGCGCGCTTTTACAACTCTGCGGTGCAATCGCCTTTCTTGCTTGGAGTTCCTGATCGACCCAGGCTCACAGCGCTCGAGACCCCAGCTTTGGGATAGCCTAGGATTGATACTTCATTCTTACAGGAGCATTTGCAGCGAGGTATCCACTGGCGCTCCTTCCGACGACAAGCTGAGGCAGGGAGCAGAGCAGCTGGAAGGGAACACGCAGTGGTATGCCTTGATGGTGTCTGTCACGGGCGAACGTCGCGCTTTGAACAAACAGTAGATATGCCAGCCGTACGTATATGGTATTCTGGAAAGCTGGCAGAGCCTGGAAGATGTCGTGCATTGCTCTTGAACGAGGTTTGTCAACAGTGCAGTATTATTGGGCAGGGCTGGCACACATCCCTGCTCAAGGCTGCTCCTTTCAGCCTGCACCCATCGCTCTCCAACTGACAATGTGGCTAGGTGAACGGTGAAGTCACATCACTCTTGCTAACTGCACCGTGCGCGCTTCTGTGGCAACCGGGCCTGTGGGGCGCTGTGCACCAGTTGCACTGAGCGTATCTCTGTTTCGATGTTGCTCGGTGGCACGACACCTGTCACACTTAGTTTCCAACATAATGATCAGATCAGTCGCGTCGGCTATCAGCAGCTCGGACCAGCGTCGGGCGGCTGGTCCATAGACGTCTGAAACCCGACGGTGTTTCGCATGAGCCGCAAGGCCAAACCCGATGGCTCTGCAAGCTTCGTGCATATACATATTGTTGTTTCATGCACGAAAGCAGTATAATGGCTGCGGCTGGGAGGAAGATGGTTGTACATCCGCTTGTGGCATCGAGAGCCCGACCATACGAGGCGTGCCACATACATGAGCCCACTGGTACTTCAAGCCCGGGGCGCGCCCTCGGGCTCCAGTTGGAAAGCAACTTTGCAGTAGACAGTTTTGCTCTTCAGCGAGAATGGTGGAACGCATTTTACAGCAAGACGAGTTTGCTGTACTCTGTTCCTGACTGCAGTCTTTCAGCTGCAGGAGATCTAGAGTGTCGCCAGTAGCTTCCTGTAGAGCATATCTACGCAAGTGTGGACAAATTGGACGCCTCGCAACTGCTTTCTTGCGTGACGCAGGTTCCGCACCCGCACGGATACCATATATCTTTGTAATACTAATAGCGCGTGTGTATCTACTCTTACATCGAGGGGCTCTGATCCAGTGCACCAAGCGAATGTACAACTAGATTCGCGCGTGTATCTATCTATCTATATATCTACCTATCTATCTCTCTATCTATCTATCTACGTATCTGTCGCATATCCTCTCGATCCTTCGAGACCAGTGCCTTCCGTTCCATGTACTTCTTGACATCTTTCTTTGTGTGCGTGTGTATGTTTTCCTTTTGGGTGCTACGGCATGCTAGCGCTGCCGTCTCGTCTCGGACTTCTCCGACACGGGAGTGCGCGCACGCGGTGCCTGAACGAGCAGGTAGACATCACAGCTTCCGAACCACTAGACATTCTTTGTTTCACGTGTTGTTCCAAGTCGACTCTGCGTCAAGAACGCTGCGCGCGCGCTGTGTTACACAGTGATAGATCTAGGACTCAGCAGCGCCGAGGCAGCAGACCAGGCAACAAGCAAACAGACAGACCGGCCACCGCAAGCACCAAGGCCACGCGCCGCACGAGCAAATGGCAGAACGAACTAACGCCAGCGCGAAAGCAGACACCCACACACCACGCAGTACCACGCAGGCCACGCGCACACCAAACACACAGCCAGCACTCGCCGGGCCCACAAGCGGTCGTCGACTCGACACTAGCAGTCTGCACGGGCGCGACAGCGCGCGCTACGGCCATGTTTGAGGCCGCGAGGCACCGGTCCCAGGAGCCGTAGCCTCAGCCAGCCCGGCAGCCCGAGCGGTGTCCGGGGAGGGGCGCAGAGGAGAAACGGCGGACGTGCGCTGGGAGGAGGGAAGAGGGAGGGAGGGATCGGGGGGGCGGGGGGCTGCAGGGCGAAATGGGTGGCGCGCGCGCTGTGCAACTGTGTTCAACGATGTACACGTCAGCGCCACGTTAGCTGACGATATCGGGCCCGCGCGCGGGACATATCGGCAGAATTTGTGTTGCCCAGCATTTCATGCCCATCATGCACTGCGTGCTGACGCTACGTTCCCTCGAGCATGGACTGCGGCCGCATGGCCATGCCCGTGCACTGCACGGCGGTCAGCACATCTCATCCGAAGGGGGAGGCAAGTCTTGTGGTGGAAATCGTGCTGCAGCGAAGTCCGTATTGGATGCATCGGACGATATGTACCGCGGTTCGGATGCGTACAGGAGCCCTGTACCAGCAGGTCTTGATCACTCGGCGCTACTGGGGCCCAAACCTGTTTCATTTTTAATTTTTTTGTTTTTTCATCAGTGGCCGTTGTCTGACCGTTTGATATGTACTGGCGAGCGACGCATGTTGCACTGTGCCCTTTGAGCACGCGACGACACCACGACAGATCCAGACCAGCGATGGATGCAGATCCATGCGAACGAAAGGTCGAGGGTGACTCGTTCATGTCTCAGTCATTAGGCATCAACGGTGGGCGCACTAGCGGATTGCTGGCTGCCATGTAAAGTAGCACCAAGGTTGGAGACCCATTATATAGACCCATTATATATAGGATATTGGCACGCGGGCCAAAAGTTGCCATCGCAGCTTAATCTCTGTTCAACGAATTGACCGGACCAGGGCCCCATGTGACATACTCCTGAGCTTTTCCTAACATGTAGTCACAGGTGCAGCGCTGCCCAGGCATTGTTTTTCCGGTGACCGCGAATCCGAGTAGCTGTTCATGACTACACCAGTGTCATTATGGATATGGCGATGTAACCATACATACATCAGGCGCACGCCTAAGCAACACGAGGTCGCTATGTCAACTCAGCGATTGCAGTCAAAGAAGCTTTCAAGCTGGCGCTAGTTCGTTCTGGCATTTGCTCGTGCGGCGCGTGGCCTTGGTGCTTACGGTGGCCGGTTTGTCTGTTTGCTTGTTGCCTGGTCTGTTGCCTCGGCGCTGCTGAGTCCTAGATCTATCACTGTGTAACACAGTCAAAGAAGCACAGCCGCGCCATCAGCCGCTTTTCGTCAACCAGTTCTGTGGTTGCATCATCGACAAGAGCAGACTGTTACCATTCTGCGTGTTACACACTTATAGATCTAGGACCAGCAGCGGCGAGGCAACAGATCAGTCAACATGCAAACAGATAAACCATCACAAGCCACAAGGCCACTCTCCGAACGAGTGAATGTCAGGTCGGACCAGCGCCGCACGGAACCAAACACCTGCGACAATTCTGTGTCACTGACACAGCGGCACATGTCTGTACACTGATCTCTGACCCATGCTGCAGATGCTGATCGAGTGCCAAGTCCGGTGGGGACCAACACGCGAAGCCTGCGATCAATGACGGGGCAGCCGCCGCGCCAGAGTACACCAGTGCCAAGCTCCTTCACGATGAACAGCTGCAGCAGTGGCAGATGCTCTGATGGGCCGCCAGCGTGCCCGCACGGCGGCGGCACTGGGCCAGGCTCCGCTGCACGTATCAACAAATCCAAGCAAATGCTGAGCTCAGACATAGCGTCCACGATGGAGTCAACCCCGTCCCATCTCGCCTTCACAGCGTCCCCTGCTGACTCTGCAGCCAGTGGTGCGGCCAGGTCAGTCGAGCTGCATCCGAGCCTGCTGCCAGCACAGCTGCCGCGCCTGCCCCGGTCCGCCGCAACTCCGAGGCACCTGGGGTTGCAGCGCTGGGGCGAGCCAGCACGGTCACAGCGCACCAGCACGCTTGGCAACCGCCTGCAGCGTGAGCACTCAGGCCCCGGCAGAGTGGGTCCACGCGCCGCAGGGGCCGGGCTGGACGACCATCGGCCGGGCCTTCCACAGCACAATGGCGGGCGTGCCGTCGCAGTTGTGCCGGCCAGCGCCCGAGTGCGCATTCCATCCACCTGCCGTTGTGCCGCAATCTCTCACGCCTGCTATGGCCTGCAGTGGCATACAGCAGGCCCGCTGTGGCCTGCTGTGGCTTACAGCACGCCCACTGTTGCATGCAGTGGCTTACAGCACGTCCGCTGCTGTGACTTTGCATGTTTGCTGCTGGGTGCAAGCACGGACGACAATGAGACATCCCTGCATCACATCTGCCGCTGCCGCTTCAAACCCGCTCCCATTCTGGAGGCCCGTGCTCTGAATGGAGGCCCATGCCCTGAATGGAGGCCCGTGCTCTGCGCATGCCGGCGATGGTACCTTGTGACACATTGTCACACCAACACGACCCCGGACATGTCCAAGCTGATCACATATCCGTACCAACCTGTTGCTCTGCATGCTACACGATCACATTGGCGGGGTGGGTAACACTACATGCATTCATCGATCATACACACTACATGCATTCATCGATCATACACATACGCATCTGCAGAGTGTTTCTGAACAGTGAGCAGGATGCTCTGGGTGCAGGATACACGCGCTGCCGACCCTGCATCGGACGAGGTGTCCCAGCTGCTGCCGCTCGGCGCCGTAGGCCATGCTCGTCACTCCGGCTGCGCAGTGCGGTCTGCTCGGCGCCGGCGCGCGCAGCCAACGCTACCAAACTCCAGGACTGCCCACACAGGGGCCCCTGCTGCGGTGCTCACCACCGAACATGATCCAGCATGCACGCCGGGCACAAGTACTCATAGTGGGGGCGCAGCTGCCATGTCTGGTGCAACATGTACTATAGACAGCCCGGGACTGGAGTTGGATTATTCCACCGGCACGCGCGGAGCGGTGGTGTATAGTGGCTGGCATGGCCATGACGTGCAGCATGCTGGGCACACACGAGGCCGCAGCATAAATGCGGAATCAGGTGTGCGTCCCCATCCATCAGCAGCGCAATGCGTCCAACTGGCTCCCTACACTTGATGCAAAACGGGACGCTGTAGCTCCCGTTCTTCCAGTGCTCGTGCTTGTGCATGTGAGTCTACAATCGCACAGCCTGACCGCAAGCTTGATTTTTGCCCACATCTTATGTCTGGACACCATGGAACTAGCCAGCTGCCATGGACCCGACCTGCACGGAAGCAGACGCTGACCTCTATCCGCCAGTGAACCCACCATGGGCCACCACAAAGTGGCTATATAGCTACGTTGCTGTGAGACCGGTGGCAGGCATCTTCCGCACGTTCACCCCATCTTCCGCACGTTTCGCCCATCTTCTGCAAGGTTGGCCGCTCGCGATCCGCCAGACGCTGCGGCAAATATGATTGTGCTGCAACAGTGCATCCGAAGCACATGTGTATGTTAGGCCACACCCGGCATGTACCTGCAGGTGGGTCGGAGCCGGCTGGTGCCTGTGTGGCCGAGGCGCGACCGCAGGCACGGGATGGCGCCTCAGCTGCTGCTGACGATGCCGAGCTTGCAACTCCAACACTCAAGCGCGTTCTTCCAATCTCCACCAGCGCCGGCCCCAAGAAGCGGCGACCGCTTGTCGCTGTATCGACGCCGCCGCCGTCGCCGTTAGCGACATCCGGGCCCGACAACATGCATGATGCGCCTGCGCCTGGCTACATACCGCCTGCGCCCAACACGGCGCTCCCTGAGTTCTTGACGCCGCATGTTGCGAAACTCGCCATAGATGCAAGCATGGAGAATGCCGTTGATGTAAACCGCGTTGACTGCTGCGGTCAGCAGCACCACGCAGCGCTGCAGCACACGGTGGCAGCGCTACCGCGCGTGCCGTCGGACCACGTGATGCATGCATACCGGCAGCCTCCTGCAACCGATCACAGAAGAGCTGCACTCGCCGCCGCCCACATGCTGGCGTCGGTGCCAGGGCTAGCGTGGGACAGCACAGCAGGCAGCACAGAAGGCAGCATGAGCGTCTCGGAAGAGGTGACGGCGTGCATGCCTGATCTCAACGTGCAGATCTCAGGGATGTGCCTAGGCGACTGTAGGTTCCCCCGTACACCTCAGTAGAGGATGTCCCCTAGTTTTTCGCGCTGTGCGCGCCGAGTTGTGGCGCTATGCGTGGCAACGTTTGGTGCTGTGCGTCTAAAGCTGTGGCGCTGTGCGTGCCACATTGCTGTTTTCTGTGTGCATGCCACGCCGTGGGCGTGTTCGGCCACGTTGTGGTACTGTTTGCACCCAGTGCCGCGTGCTATGAGAGTCAAGTGATGTTTGCCGTCGCACCAAGCATGACGTGCCGTGTGTGACGCGCGCTAAGTAGACTGTCCGGTTGGTGCGTGATGCCGATGGCAGAAGCGGCCTGCAGCTGCCTTCTGACCAGATCAGCGGTCAAGTGTGGACCTGGTGTACTGAGAGTACGTTGATGCGGCATTGAATGCAGACCTTGTAGGTACGCATCGGACAGGGGGAAGTTGTACAGTGGAAGTATAGAGCTCGGCAGGAGCTGCGAGGATGCCGGCTGTCGGCATCTTGAGATGGTGGTAATGGGCTGTGTCTGCCGGCCAGTTGTGGCAGGCTGTAGTTGTGTTTAGCTCGTAATTTGAATGTGTGAGTCAGCGCAAGGTCCATGTCATGGCTGATTGTGCAGTGTGTAGTATGTTTGGAAAGTCCTCTCTCAGGTTCGCTGTTACACTGACTTGTGATCACAGACGATGTGATGTCGAGTGCACGGGCCGTGCCATCGTGGTGACAGTGTAGTGCAAGTTCACACCTCGGCTGCAATGGATGAACAGCGGATCATGTAGCAGAATATGTATGTCTGGTGACATCGAAGCCGCGATCGCCGATCGTTGACGGCCGTTTATTCATGTTTAAGCATGAATAATGAGCATCATGCTTATGTACAGCTAGCCTGTATGCTCACACACATACACACACACGACATACAGTCAACCGAGCGATGTGCATGTGCTCGTCTGACCTTCCTTAGTTAGCGACCTACAGCACGCTGTGAGCTTCCCCCCCCCCCTCCCCGAATATGCAGCCCCCATTTCAGCTCACACCGCCCGTTTAGACTGCCTCCGCGAGGGTGACTGTAGCCACACCCTAGCCTGAGACCCTGATCATGCGTCGCATTGGAAGGCCGAGGCCCCTATGAAGTCCGCACAACAGCTGAGTGCCCGCTGTAGCTATGGAGGTCGAACGCGGCTACAGCTGATTTCTCTGCAGAGTTTTACCAATCTTGTGCTCTGATACGAAGTGCGTCGGGCCTTCGCGTGGGTGTGCGGCAGTTGTGGTACGATGTGATAGATCAAGGCCCCAGTACCGCCAAGGGAAGAAAGCACAAAAAAATCAAACACATGCAGCACGGTCACCCCACACATGTGCACGGGCATGAACTGCACGCAGAAGAAACACAACCGGTAGCAAAACACAGAAAGCACACCAAACTAGTGCAGTAATGCTCAGCCCAAGCACAGGCAGCAGCTCGGCAGCATGCGCACCTTAGCCAGGGTAGCGGGACCGGGTCAGTTGCGTGAAGAAATTTCTCTAACGTAGCCCGAGGTCTCACCGCTTGCGCGCCAGCCATTGGTAACAAGCTGCAGCAGAGCCTTGATACCGCATGATGTGTGAGCGGGCTGCTATGTCACACAGGTCTGTAGATGTTTGTGTGGGACCCCCGGCGTGTAGCCGGCGTGGAGTCGGTGCAGAGCCAGCCGTCAAGCCGCAGGCACGACATGATGCCGCACTGGTTCGCGGCCATGCGTGACTGCCTAGAGCATAGCTCACGACCAAATGGCGCCACAGGCACCTCCGGAAAGCACCGTGGTCAAGGTTGTGGCTAGAGATGGGCCGATGTGGGAGGTGGAGGGGTGAAGGGGGGGGGGGGGGGGCGCATATGCATGCGCTCGTCGCACCTCCCTGGGGACTACACTGTATGTTATGGTACACACGATGCTCCATGTGTGCTTGCTGTGCAAGCATGATGTTTATGAGACCCATGCGGTGTTCCCGGGCGGTGCAACGGTTGAGCACAGATGGCGCCACATTGAGAACCTGCTCCTCGCCTGCCCGCATGTCTACGACGGCGTGGACATCTTGCGCGCTGACCTCCTCCGTGCAACGCAGGCGGACCCAACTGCCCACGCTGTTAGTGTCACGATGGTAATTACCACAGGCAGATTTACAAGGACGTGACGACAATTCTTGAGACCTTTATGAGAAAAGATTGAGAATTACGATGTTTTGTACTCCCGAGGCAACTGCAACTGCAGTTGCGGGGGGGGGGGGGGGGGGGGTGGGCAGTTGCGCGCACATGGGAAGACTGACGACCGCCACAGAGCGCTGCAGAGCGCGGTGACCGCTGCAAAACTTCCCGCCCACGGGAGGAAATGGGCAGTTGTGCACCGCTAAGGTTAAAGTATATGTGTACGAGCCTGGCATGTCTGTACCAATCTTGTGCGCGCGGATAATGGGAGTGGTGTGGTGTAGATGTCGGCCTGAACATGCGCCGCTTGCGGCGCGGATTTGTTTTTTGGTAGTAATTACGTCGTCATCTTATGATGAGCAACTTTATGTTACTGACTTGGGGTGCATGTCATACCTGGGCTCGACTGCAGCCTGACAAGCTTCAGCTTTGGGACGTAAGCATGAGCGGGCTCGCTCGCCCTGCGGGCACATTCTCCTCAGCTGTTGGCACTGATAAGCGAGGCCACAGATAAACCCTTAAATGTGCATTTCCACACGCCAGCGCGAGCCTAAGATATGTGTTCACGCTCGCCTCACAACCAACAGGCTTGGAGATCACTTGACCTGCTGAGATGCGGCAGCTCGTGTGTTCGATATCTGGGCGGGGTCAGCTGAGCCTAGCTAGGGACTATAGGGACCTCGAGGTCCTGTGCATAGCACAAACGGTATTTATACCGCGCGCTTGCTGGCGTCAGGTACCTGTGGTACCACGTAGTGGTTGTGCTTGCGCTTGTGCTCTGATGGGTGCACCTTCAAGTATGCATGCAAGGCTGGCGGGCTGGAACTTGTCAAATAGGTGGACAGAGCTAGCAAAAACCGGCTGCCATCAATCTTTTTTCTTTTGCAAGTCTTTTCCACGTTCTCTTGTTGTATTTCCCTGTGGTACCGGTCCGAAGTCCTTGGTCGACGTGCTGCGAGCTCAAGGTGCCAGGGGGACTGCGCCACAATCGGGGTTGCGGAGTGGTGCGCGCCAGTGTCGGCATGCATCACGCCACGCGTTGCAACTGTGCATGGCAGCAAAGAGCCGTACATGTACATGTACACTGACCTCGTTTATGGTGATCACTCGCTCAAATTTTAACACAAACATTTGCATGATATTGCTGATTTTGAAACAACAAGCCTGTGACCTGGCCGAACACAAACGCTTCAGCAACCGCGAAGGAGGTTGGTGATTGACCTAAATTTGGAGGAATGGGTCATTGGAGCTGCAACCGGGCTGGATGCATTGCGAAAAAATCGTTGATTAAGCACTATAGAGGGCGGCCACAGGCAGGGCAGAGGAACTGGCCAACCTCCAAAAATGACAGCCCGGTGATCCTCGAGGTGTGCAGGTGGTAGTTTGACAGGTTGCGGGTGGTTTGCGTGCGTTTCCGTGGCACCAGCAGTTCACTTGGTGGCAAGTGTGAGAAATCAGGCGTTTTCAGGCGTCCATTTGAGCAGCAGCCAACACCAACCATAATGGAACCAGTGACAAGGACTTCCACAAAAGCAAGGCCTAGGCATCCGTTTTTGCTCCCGGTTGTGGCTGGCATGTGGGCGACATGGCAGCCATCTCATGGAATGTTTATCTGCTTTCGGCACGCTCTCTCTTTAACCCCGAATGTGGCAGAAGGCCACAGGTGCAGCTAGGGGTGACTACGTATTCGTGCTGCGAGCTGACTACGTAGTATACGTGCTGCGAGCTCGAGAAGTGTTACACGGAGATGAACGCTCGAGGAGTGTTACACGGAGATGAACGCAATAGCCTGGCAGCGAGGGCAACAGAAGGAAAGTAGACGGCCAAAACCCCCCGAAGGTAGACACCAGCAAAAAGCAATCAGTGTCCCAGGTGAAAAGCCACAACGAACCGACACAGCCGACACAACCACACCCACGCACCCACACGCATGCGCACTCCCGCACCCCTCCACCACGGCACCCGCGCCACAACCGCACACACGCTCGAGGAGTGTACGCAGTAGCACTCAAATGGTCTACGAATATTCGAACGTTAACGTTCGAAAGTTCTTTGCGGCCGGCCGCGGGATCCAATCCATACGTCGTCCATTCATATGACACACAGAGAGAGATTATCAATTGAATAATTCAAGGGTGTTACGCGGGTTTCTCGTGCAGTTATGAATTCGTGGGAAGTGTACTTCGTGTACGACGAGGTGATGGCTACGGGGGAAACAAACAAATCCCCTGTGGCCACGAAATCTTTACAACGTTACAACTTTGTGGATAGTGAATCAATTGACCTCAGAATACTTCCAAAATACACGCAGTATACCATAGAAAATGAAAATACCAAAAGTATAGCAAAGAGCGAAGGGTTGCATGAACAGGGACTTGAACCCTGGGCCTTTTGATAACGTGAGAAGTTTTACAAGTCAAACGCTCTACCACTGAGCTATACATGCTTCGTTCCTATTCCAATTTGCAGTTTAATTATATATATCGACAAAGCTACAAAAACAGTTTGTCCACAGCAAATGTAATTGCGCCTTTTGAAACTGATCCGTATGTTTCCAAGGGCAGATCAAGGCCGTAGTGCCCTCCGAATTAATAATGACGTGTGACAGACTCGCTGCTGCTCACTCTGGTAGAGGACATGATGCATAGACCAACAGTGTGTGTTACATCAGGAACCCACAGGGGCGGCAATGCGACACAGCTGCAGTCCATACCTTTGAAGCGCAGCCTCCGTCTCGGCGCGAGCGCGACCATCCCTCAGAATCTCATACACCCCTTCCGCTGAGCGCTGCAGATCCACGATGGTCGACCCCGCCCTCACCCCCTCAATCCTCCCACCGTCAAACACAGCATCCACCATCCCCCACAGCTCCCGGAACTCCCCCACAGACACCGTCGACGCCTGCCCGCTGCGGTTCGCGGACGTCAACACCACCGGGCCCCCCACGCCACGCACCACATCCCTGACAAACCCGCTGTCCGGGACCCGCACCGCGACCCCGGCCCGCCCGGGGTTCAGCCGCTCGGACAGCGGCGCATCCGCTCGGCGCGGGAGCACAACCGTCACAGGCCCGGGCAGCAGCGCCCCCAGCAACCCCACTGGCACACCCCCGCAGTCACCGCACGCAGCCACATCCTCCACCGCCCCCACGCACACCGCTAGCGGAACGTGGCTCGCTCTGCCTTTGATGTCATATATCCGCTCGATCCCCTCATCATGCCGGCCCAGCGCCGCGAGGCCGTACAGCGTGTCGGTCGGAACCGCGACAACACCCCCCGCCTGCAGCACCCTCACAGCCACTGCCACACCCTCCGCCTGCGCCGCATGCACAGCCCCCCGGGCGGCGTTGCTGTGCTGCGTGCTATGTGCTGCGTACGTGTCGTCATGCACGCCATGCGCTTCTGGGCGGCCGGTGGCGGCTTCGGCACTGTGTGCTGCTGCAGTAGCTGACGCGTCAGGGGCGACGAGGGCCACGTCCGCCATCACCGGCAGGTGGTCAGAGGGGTGCACGCCGTCAGGCACGTATGACCGCATCTGTGCTGGAGTCGGCAGCGGGAACGCGCGCACAGGCAGCACGGTGCCGACCTCGCACCAGATGTAGTCTAGCAGGCCCTGGTAGCCCGGGACGTAGTTTGACACCGCCGCGGTGTCGAGTCCGTGCGTGCTCCGGAAGCTGCTGGGAAGCCGCAGATCAACCCCGGTCACTTCAACGGCGGCCTGGGCCGTCGCGGCGGTGGTGTCTGCGGTGGCTTGTGCACCGCCGTCAGCTGCCGCGAAGTCGTCAGGCGGCGGCTGGGCCCCCCGTCCGTTGCCAAAGGAGAAGTGCGCGCTCTCGGCCCAGTCCCAGTGGGAGGCGGGCAGCCGCCCAGCACGCAGCAGCTCGATCGCGCCGGGGACGCCGTTGTTCAGATCGCTGTTCAAGTCGCCGCAGAAGACGACGGCCGGTGCTGAGGCGGCCGCGCCAGACTCTGGCGCCATCTTGCGGCACTCCCGCACGAGCTCAAACGCCTCCATCATGATGGCATCCACGTGCATGGTGCGGATGTGTGACGCGTTGCTGTGGAAGAAGAGGTGTGTGTTGCAGACGACGAGTGGCCGCGATGCGGTGGCCTCAGGTGCATCTCCGGAGGCCATCGCGTCGGTGCCGCATGCGCGGCTGCCCTGCCGTGGCTGCAGTGCTACCGCCTGCGCTATGGTGGACACCCGCTGCAGGGCCTCAGTGAGGTGCGGCGATGCGTCAAGAAGCGGCTGAAAGTGGCTGAGGTGCGCTGGCAGAGGGTGTGCAAACAGCTCTGGCAGCTCAACTCGGCGCCTGTATGCACGCGAAAGGGTCAGCACATGCATAGCATCGAAAGAACTGGCACCCTTGTCAAGAATGCCTGCCAGCACCAGCACCTGCCCCGCAGCTTGCAGCACCACGTATTTGTGTTACACGGAGATCAACGCAAGCCCTACAACAGGTATGCAACTGTGCGGACCAGGCTTTCACCTTTACTCAGGTACGGAAAACATTGCACCCGGCCACCACGCCATGGTAGAGCAACGCAAAAGGTACCCACCACAGACATCCACAGACACATACCCCAACAGCACGCCAGCACAGCTACGGCGGAGGCGACAGCCGGGTGCGGAGTGCAGCGTGGCCGGCAGCCTCTGCACCCACACAGGCCCAGCCCACTTCGCCCACCGTGTGCACTCTCAGCACCACATCCCAACCACTGTGTCCGCGCACACGTGGAGCATGCCGCAGAAGCCAGCACTCATGCGCCCCTGTGGCGGTGCGGTCACCCCAGGGCACAAGCAGCACGGGGCAGCACGGAGTCGCACCGGCCAATGCGCTCAAAGAGGCAGTCCCGGTAGAAGATGGCGGAGCCCTCCGACACCTGACCGGCCTTGTTGTCAAACACACCGGAGAAGCCCGCCGCCCGCAGCAGCGGCTGCAGGTAGAGGTCAAACACCTTGGCGTCGACCTCCTGCAGGCACAGCACGTCTGCGCCACTGTGTACCAGCTGCCGCCACACGAGCTGCTTGCGATAGTGCACGTCGAGCCACGGCGGCGGCACATGTCGGAAGAGGATGTCCTGGGAGAACTGCTGGCTGGCGTACTGGTCGGCGAGGACGTTGTACGTGACGACCCGGAACGTGCCGGCGGCGGCGGGCGGTAGCGGCGCCGGGAAGGTGCCGAGCGGCTCCGGCAGCGGCAGCGCGACGACGTCTGCACAGCACGCAGCGGTCTCGATGGCAGCGCGGCCGAATGGCTGCTCCCGAGATCGGCACCTGGTGGGCGGGGGTGGGGGGGGGGTTGATGGCGGGAACCTCTCACTGTTGCTGCCTGGATTAACGGTATGTGCAGGGTGCCATTTTCATGGCATGCATGCAAGCATGTGCTGGTGCAGGTCTACTGCAGCGTGGTGCGGTGATGACAATAGCAGCCGCGCGCAGAAAAGATGTATGTACATGAGTATGTTTCCGGGTATGCGGTGCTACCAACTCGAAACACACACTCAGGCATGCGCAAGTCGCGCGTATGGCGTGTGCTGCGTATGGCGTGTGATGTGAATGTGCAGCGCACCGGTGGTGGCCGCAGCGGGCTCGCCTGCCGTGTGGCTGCTGTCACTGCCAGAACGGGGCGTGCAGGTCACACGAAGCTGGCAGCCTGCATCAGCCTCTACCGGCACGTACACACGCTCTGAGCAGCAGAGCGCCTGAACGGACGTCTCGGAGCCGTTGCCGTGCCGTAGCCGCTCCCAGGACCACTCGCAGTCTTCAGTTGATGCGTACTGCAGCTCTGGCAGAGGCAGTATGGGGTAGGAGACCATTGGGCGGGGGTGCAGGTCGAGGGATGTCACTGTCGGTGGATTGAAGACAATGTCGATGACGTCGCTGCCTATGCATAGCGCTGCCGGCTCCCTCCAGGCGTCGCTGTTTGGTGTTCCTGGTGGGACAGCGTCTGTGGTTGACCTGTTCTGTAACAAGCTGACATTGACGCTGGGCTCAGCATCAGCATCGTCCTGGGCTGCTTCGCCTTTGGACTTTTTCTTTCTTTTCTGTTTCTTGCCTGCATGAGTAGCTGCGAGCGTTTGCCTTTAACTGAAAAAGTGTGACATGCACTGCTCACTGCAGCAGCCCGAGCGGCATCTCACCGCCAGTAGCTCACCTCCAAGGCTGGCCTGCAGTCTAACAAGGGATTTCTCGACAGGCTCTTTCGGATCGCGATTGAGAGTCTTGGTGGCCGCTGCCGTTTCGATGCTGATTACAATGCTGTCGGAGCCACCAGGCCACCGAACCACTACCTGCACCAGCGAACGTGTCGCAATCCATGCCGGACCACACATGCGTGAGGCCTATTACATCATATGGATGTCTGCCTGACGAAACGCACCTTGGGAGGCTTTTGCTGGGCTGTCGCACATGCAGACATCATTCTTGGCGCAGAGGAGAGGTTCTTCCGGCAAAACGAAGAGAAAGCGATCCTACATATTCGGGGACCCTTACGGCATGCTTTGGAGACGCTTCCGTACATGTGTTCCTATAAACATGCACGTCGCGGCTGACCAAACGACGGAATCAGGCGGTGTTAAGCATGTCCGCGACTGTGCCTTCCGTGGAATGGCTACGCAATGTGTGGCCAGGAAAGCATCGCCTCCATATTCTGGCACGGGGCATTCCAGATAGAGTCAACTGGACTATTTCAGCATGCTGCCAATTCTGCACAGTGCATGAAGCACGTGTGGCCACGGCGTGTCACTTGCAAGTACTCTCAGTACTTGCAAGTACTTGCCTGTACTGACCCACGATGAAAGCCATCGACATCCTTCGCCACGACAGCACTTCTGAATACGGCACAGGCATTCTTTCTGCTCGTTAGAACCCGTTCTTGCTGGTCTTTGTAGTCAGTACCGACGTTCACTGCGGTGGTGTAGCCACGCACGCCTTTTACAACCCGCACATGCGACGATTTTTGTCCAGATCACTGCGAAATTGTATTTTTGTTGTCTCTGTAGATGTTAGCAAGATCGCAGGCAAAGAGCACTGCCTTGCTGGCTCGCTTGGCGACAGGACAATGCTGGCCTCTGCTTCAAAGCCAATTTGCAACAGATCAAGAGACCGTAGACTTTGGTACAACTTAGCTCCACCTATGCTTATGCCTGCTTTGCGATCATACACTAGTCGTGTCCCGATCATGTACGCACACAGTGGCTGACATTCGCGAGCTGCAGGCTTCAAAGATGTCCCAAAAGCAGATAAGGAGTCGCTCGTGAAAAAGGTGTTTGAGAACGTGGCACCTCAGTACGATGTGATGAACGATGTGATGAGCGGGGGCTTGCACCGTGTATGGAAGGACCACTTTGTCAGTAAACTGTGCCCACCGCCAGGAATTCAGCACCTAGACGTTGCGGGTGGCACAGGTGATATTGCATTCCGTGTTTTGAATGAAATGAGAGCTTCGGGCTCTTTGACTGGGGCGGTTTCAGTCTTAGACATCAATGAAGCCATGCTGACAGAGGGTCAGAAGAGAGCTGACAAAAAGGGGCTGTCCGGTATGTCCGACTCCGCCGGCACACGTTCATCACTGTTAACTTCAAATTGTCGCTGCAGCTGCTGACGTACATGTCATCAAAGTGCAGCCCATGGTGCCAGAGCCGAGTGTGAGACAGCTACCCGCTAACGTCCTTGCTGCATGCCGCACCAATGTACAAGCTCCGGCAGCGGTGAAACGGGCAGTCCTTGCAAGCCCAGCAGATACAAGACACCCTCAATTTAGCCAGGAGTCTGATCGAGGAGTGCATGCAGGGCCTGGGCTGCGGTGGGTGACAGGCTCAGCTGAGGAGCTGCCGTTTGACTCGGATACCTTTGACTCCTACACTGTTGCCTTTGGCATCCGGAACGTCACCGACCGGGCTGCTGCATTGGCTGAGGCATATCGGGTGTTGAAGCGTGGGGGACGTTTCATGTGCCTCGAGTTTTCGCCTGTGGATACACCGGTCCTGAAGGACGTGTACGATGCATACTCCATGAACGTTATTCCAGCCATGGGGAAAGTCATTGCTAATGACAGTGAAAGCTACAGGTGTGATGCTCGTGTGTTTTGATGGCTTTCCTCTCAGCTGCAATGGCGTCTGCTAATCTGCCACGGCTGCTAATCTGCCGCCCACTTCTTGCGCCATCTCTGCTCCACACAACTCTCTGCTTCTCAGTAGCACTCTGCCCACGGCTTGTGGCCATGTTGGCACACTGCAAGACGCCGTCTTTGCAGTGATGTACCAATCTGCCTGTATGCAGTGGAATGCTTGCCTGGCACACTCATGTGCTCGGCTGGGGCCCGGGCAGCGGGCTGCGGTGTTTTCAAACCCACGTATCTCATTCGTGTTTTCAAACTGCCCAGGGCAGGGTCAGCCCCACCTAGGTGTCTCGAGTGCCTCAATCATCCATTGTGACGCGTTCCAGCCAACCTCCTGTCTGCGTGACGTCCGTTTCAGCATCTCGCACGATCTTGGTGTTTTGCAGCATGCATGGCGTGTGAGGTGCAACAACTGCATGATGGTGCTGATACCGCTGGAAGTCGTTTGGTGCAGGTACCTGGTAGAGTCGATACGCAAGTTCCCGGATGTTGTGACCTTTGCGGAGCAGGTGCAGAACGCAGGATTTCGTTTCGTAGACTTTGACAAGCTGTCTGGGGGCATCGTTGCAATCCATTCTGGCTTTAAATTGTGAGTCATTGCACGTAGCGGCGCTCTTGACGGCCATGCGGCAGCCTTCGTGCATGCATGTCACCCCGGTGGCCATGGCAACATCGCGGCGTTGTTGGCGGTTGTGGAGAAACTGTATCACCATAAAGTGGCTGCCGTGCTTCACGCAGGTGACCTACCAAAGAGGCCTGTTTTTACATCTAGCGTTGATAAGTGTGCTGTGTGTAATGGCATCATGCACCGCTGCTGGGTGACCCTGCGCACGAGCCCAGCGACCGGCGCAGGCTGAACAGAGATCATCGCATGCACTCCCACTCACACTCCTCTGTAAGATAAACGCGGTCTTGGTGAACGACAGAGGCCAGCCAAAGACCTATAGCTATGCAGCGCAGCGTGTGGTAATAGGTGTTGCGTGGCAATCATGCAGGACATGCATGCACTAGCGCTACAAATGTGACTCACATCGGATGCAAGTACATGTACTAGTCGGCATGCCCAATGTGCCTGACTACTAGTAGTCGGCATTCCCGACACGGCAACGAAGCGATGCAATGCACGTCACACAGCGGCAGTGTGATATGTACATCGTGATGTGTGCGTCAGGCCCCTCCCTGAGCACTGCGCCCAGGCTGAATGTGTTTGAGCGTCCCGCTGCATACGTATTTGTATTTCGTACTCCCAGATCTCGTGTGATCCGCAATCCAGTGATCCGCACTCGAGTCGTTTGCACTTTTAGCACAGTGAGGGCACTCAACCCTGACTGCATGCATAACATTTCAAATAAGTTTTCAAGAGCTGCCGGCTGCTGCACTGGTCAGGGCCCGCTGTACAGAATTGGTATGTGCGCACGGTGTGGCATGCTGCAATTGTGTGAGGATCCGGAACACTGCCCTTTGACAGATGGTCATATGGGACCAGTACCAGTAGTACGTAGTACTAGTATACTATCGGGTGCTTAAGCTTCAGGCTTCAGCTCAATTGAGGCAACAGTTTGATTGATTCAATTATCTAGCACAAACCTGCGACCCAGACAATGGTGTACGTAGTTACCATTCCACAGTTTGCATCAATGTGGCCAAGTTCAGAGCTGTGAAGGTTAGCCAAGCACAGCACAACTTGCCTGAGCAGATCTAGCAAATCTTGAATATCCTGATACATGCATACACGCAATGCATGTATTGGTTTAATATGTCTGATAATTCGTGCCTGGCTTGGAATGTGATCTGCGCAGGCGCTCACATGCCCGCTAAAATCAGCCTCAATGGATTACCTCAACCCCCACCTTCGTCCACAGCAGCAAGTGACAACCAGGATCTGACAGCCACATCACACAGATAGGTGGCACAGTACATTGATGCTGTGGTGACGTTGCCTGCCTTAGTCAGGTTCTCACCTGGCACACGCTTCCGTGATCCAGCTCTGCTGTTGCGGGCAGCCCTGCCCTTCACCATGCCTCACCTCCGTGTCTGCTGCCGGTAGATCGCCAAATCAAATGCAAATGCGTCGGAAATCTCTCAGCTCATTCACGTCCGGGTGGGCGTATATTTCACAAAGTCTGGCCGGTACCGAGACTCGTACCGCCAGTCTGGCAGCGCGATCGCCCGGGCCGCTCGGCCCCAACAGCGGCCCCTCCAGAAACGAACCAGAAGCCTTGCAGCTAATTCTGTTTCATTTTTTCACGCAGGTGGCGCGCAAGACAGCGCCTCTGGTGTTGCTATGTGGGTGCCACAATCGCCTTGCGCTCAGGCCTACATAGCCGTTACTGCATCGAATGGAGCATGCTACATAGCTCTGGACTCACCAAGTTCAGGGCTGTCCAGCCATGCCGTCCGTTTGGCCTGGGATGCTCCCTGCAGACCTGTTCTTCGTCGTCGTTTCGCGTGCATGCATGCAGATGCCTCTCTCTGTGCTCTCTGGTGAGATACATTACAGATGTATGCTCCACAAGGTGGAAGAACACAGAGGCTCGATACATGGCAATGCACCAAAAAAATCAATCCCCATTGCCAAGCGCCGTACACAGACAGAAACACAGCAGCTTCTGTATTGCGCTAAAGTTCCCTCGACACATTCTCACACTGTGCTCTGTGCTCTCTGTGCCATGAGCTCGTGTTTCAATACCATCTTACTTCATTTCCTGTGCCATGTTTAGGGATGCATGTTTTCCATGCACCCAGACCGCACGTGTATCTCGTAGCTGTGGGATGGGAAGTTTGATGGTGCCTTGGATGGGCTCGCCTTTGATGTTTCTGAATCACCACCTGACTGTGCTTTGCATAGCGATGCGACGTTATGCTATGCTCTCTGGGTTCTGGAGCCGTGTGTTACCAACAGCTCGTTGTGTGTGTTACACAGTGATAGATCTAGGACTCGGCAGCGCCGAGGCAACAGATCAGGCAACAAGCAAACAGCTCGTGTGTGTTACACAGTGATGAATCTACGACTCAGCAGCGCCGAGGCAACAGACCAGGCAACAAGCAAACAGACAGACCGCCCGCCGCAAGCACTAAGGCCACGCGCCGCACGAGCAAATGCCAGAACAACCAAACGCCATCGCGAAAGCAGACACGCACACACCACGCAGCACCACTCGTGTGTGTGAGGAAGAAGCCCTGGCTGCGGTTGAGACAGAGCTGCAAGAAAGAGATGCTGCACTAATATTGATGACAGATCTCTGCGAGGTGTTCCCGACGTTTGGTGATGGTGTGGTGGTGGCCCTTGGCCGCCTCCTCAGCCATGTGTGTGTTGGCTTGAGTACTCTCCTAGTTGAATGACTTTCGTGATCACAACTGGATTGGAGCCCCTCAATGTAACAATGCATGTATTGGTGCATACACACACGCATTGTCGCAGTTGTATGTTTTGTATGCACTCTAGAAGCATGCGTCTGCCGCAGCCTTCTGCAGCCGTCTCTAGTGACAAGCCAGGCTGCATATGGCTTATACGATTAATATCACTGTTGTGCGCAAAATGGTAACTCGAAGAGTTGATGATCATGATGGCCATTTCAGTGCAACTTGAGCGGCTGTAAATGTAAATGTAATTGCAAATTGCATAACTTGCCGTAGCCGATTGGGCCATTGCACCTGCCGCGACCTCAGACCCAGGAGCCTTGGCTGGGGGAGGCTGCACAGAGGCACAGGCACCATGGCCAGTCCTGCTGTGCTCGCTAACTTGATACCAAAGACACTGAGTGGCAGTGTTTGCGCATACATTCCCTGTGGCCTGGGCTTGTCAGTGTGGTTCCTGATCACTGCAAGCCATATGGTGCATCTGATCATGCATAATCATGCATGTCAACAGCAAGTCAGGTCCACGTGGACATGCTGCTGGGATTCTGTATACTATAGATATAGTAGTACCCAGAGATCGTTGCAAGATCACAGCTCCTGCTGGTGATGTTTGTGCATGTGCCTGCCTGGGCACCAGATCTGGGTTTAGCAGCACCCCATAGCCACATCTTCAGGTAGGGCTATATCCGCAGACCATGCAGCTGGCTGCAACCAGGTGCGACCATAGGTGGCCATGCATTTGCCATGAGAAACTTTCAAAAATGTGAGTGCCCCAAGTCTCTTGTCTTCGCATGCCCTCCCAACGTCCACAGTTTGAGATCTGCGAACTTTCGCCCCTGTCATGCACGACACCAGAACAGGGTTGGTAGCTGCAAGGTTGTGGTCACTGCAAGGTTGGGGGAGCAGACTTGAACAGTCAGAGGACAGCATGCCATGTGCTGCCCACATGTACCAGAACAAAACACATTGTGTTGAGACATACATGCAGTTCACTTTAATGCATGTTCAGGTACCAAAGTATGACTCATGGCTTTTCAACTGAATGCATGAACCACTGTATGACCCGACTTGAAGTGTGACGTGTTTGCCTTGAAGTGTGACGTGTTTGCTTCGCATGCAGGATCCAGACGCTGTGGCCATGGCTACCTGGCCCACATGCAGGAGTCATGCCATGCCATCCTTTCAGAAGCAGACAACACGCCTTGTGTTGTCTGCGGGCTGTGTACATGCCCCTTAAGCTTCCTGCATGCCAGTGCTGTCAAGAATGCTCAGTGGTACAGCAAATAGGCCACCAACGCAAGCCAAGTGGCCTCATGCGCCTTTGAAGATCAAATGTCTCTTTCTGGGTTCTGCAGAATGGTTTCGGTCGCACAAACCCAGGATCGTATGTACATCCGCATCTGATAGAGCAGGTCTACTGCACTGTCATTATACCTGCACAATCTGCATGTTGCAGCTTACTTGCACTTCAGAAGATACGACCGAAACCGGGGGATAAGATGATAAGCTTAACGGCGCAACGCGAGGAACAAATCTGTGTGCTGCGAGCGTCACTCAACAAAGCCATTTTCTTGCAGGGCCCACGGCACCTGGCACGGAGGCTTTGGATTGAGCAGTGCGCATGCGATGCATCACATGCGGCGTTCGTCGCTGCTGCAGTTGCAGTGGATGTCGCTGAGTGCGCATGGCCGGCATCAAGCACGCGCTTGAGGGCACCCGGCGGACATGTTGCTGTAGCGGCGATTTCACACCGCAGCACCCGTTACACCGAGGGCGGCAGACAGCGCACATGTGACCGCTGACGTACGAATTTGATGTCGATTCAGGTCGCAACCATGCCACCAGACTGGTCGAACCCGAAGGCATCGTCGCCGCAGTAACCAATGGTCACCTCTTGCGCCCGTTATGTTTGCAGGGCAGCACCGCTACTTACGACAGAGGGGAGTAACAACGCATACGCCTCGCACCTTGGAGGGCATTCCTGTTAGGATGAACTGGGATCAGTGCATGAGCACATGCTACGACCATTGATGCTTAAGTGGTGTGTGTGCCATGCATATGGCCACACATGTGATCGGGAGCTGCGCCCCGTCGCGAACGAACAGGCATTGGCCCCTCCGAGCCTCGAGGCCTTGGCAGGTCCACAGTCAAATGTGTTTCATCGCCGAGTTCCAGGATCGGTGCAAACAACGCATAAGCGTACACGCTTGCCGCACATGCTGCTTGCCCTGGCTGCACCTTTGAGACCTGCGGCGGATGTACTCCGCCGGAAGACAGCCCATGCGAAAGCGCTAGTGGAGTATATGTTGGAGCGTTGCAGTGAGGTGCAGCGCATCTGATAGGGAATACCACGTGCACATAGCGTCGTCGACGGCGGGGCGGAGGAAAGCAAGTCTACAACACAAGGAATGGCATGGACTGTGGAATGTGCGAGTCTGGCAGGAGGTTCAAGATACGCGGTAACTGAGGCCAGACGCCGTGCTGCAGCTAAGTGGGCGCCATGGTGGGGCTGCGCGCGCTGTACATGTGCTTGTGATGCTGTGGCTATGAGTGTTTCACCGGGTGTGCAGGTGGCCAGCACCTCTCCAACCGTGCATTGGAATGCTTGGCACGCCAGCAGCGTAGTTGGTCATGGCTCTGGCGTGCGGCCGCCTGCTCCGGGCCTGCAGCTTATATGGGGCCTCTGATATTAAATTCAGGATGACGATAGGGTCCCAAATGCTGTAAGAACAGGGTGCGACTGCAGTGCTGCGCAGCAGTGGCCCTCTGGCTAGGATGTATACTATAGGCGACGCGCATGGCCCAGGCAACACATGCATGTACATGGGGAGCATATTTCACGCGTTGTGCTGTAGGCCGCAGCAATGCAAGCAGGGCGGGGCGGAGTTAGGGGCAGTATACTATAGCCAAAGAGCGGAGACTGCTGCCGCCGCCAGCTCGTCAGTGAGAGCTGCCAGGCCCGACAGGAGTTCCCCTACGTGAAGAGGTGCGCGGGGAGAAAGGAAGGGGGAGGGAGGAGGAGGGACGGGGTGGGGGGGGGGAGAGCCGGCAGGGCGCATCGGTCAGAGGGGGGCGGGGGGGGGGGGGGGGGGTGGGGGGGGCGGGGAGGGTCATGACTCAAGCCTATGCGCGATGGCCCGTCAGCGTCGGTAGGCCGTCCGTGGGGACAGGAAGGCCCGGCAGCAGCGCCCGCTTGACCAGTCTGGCGCGTCTAGCGCGGAGGGGCCATGTGTGTGTGTGTGGGCTTGAGTACTCTCCTGTTGAATTCAACATTCGAATGACTCCAATGATTACAACTGGATCGGAGCCGCTCGATATAACAATACATACAGCATACATACAGCACAGGTGATCGCCCGGCCGGCTCGCATCTGCTGGGTAGCATGTGAGTCTAGAATGTAGTGGTACATTCACTTGGTGCACTGGCTTGGAGCCCCTCGATGTAAGAGTACATACAGCATACATGGTTGATGCAACACTTGATTCCACTTGGCAGCACTACCAGCCGCGTTCCACGCAGAACCAGCCAAGGTGAGTCACACCCAACGCAGGTGTGCATGGACTGTCAGGTTTGATGAGTGTGCACGTACGTGTGGATCGCGGCATATGCATGCGTTGTTCAGGGTGCGAAGACATGACTTTTTGGGAATGGTTCTTACATGGAGATAACGAAGGCAAGCAAGCGACCAGTTCCCAACAACTGGTTGGCAGCAGGCAGCAAGGATCTGTCAGCTGCAGTAGTCATGATTAGTTATGATTGGTGTGGTTGACATCACGGCAGCGACATGGCCTGGGTGCCAACTACTGGTAGTACAGAAGCCAATTGAAACACTGTCTGCATCTACTGCATCTGCTGCACATGGCTTGCATGAGCAAGCTTCATACAATTGTGGACAGTCGATGGATTACTTGCATAGAATATTCAGGCCATGGCCTACCCACCCAGCGCTGGGCCTGCCCCCCAGCCTGAGATCATGGTGAGAACGGCACGAATTACCACACACTGGCGGGGCGAGACCCGCCGCCGCCGCCGCCACCGCCGCAGTCACCGCCGCCGCCGCCGCCGCCACCGGACCCCCCAGCCGATGCCGCGCCGGTCCAGCCCCCACCCCATCTCTCGCAGGCCCTCCAGGCTTCGGACGTGCCCCACACCCCTCATGGCACCCAAGCCCCGGCTCCGGCCTCCCTTACCCTTACTGCCGCTACCGCCCCCCCCGCCGCGGCCCACGCCCCGACGCGCGACGCGCCCCTCGCCTCTGACCGAGAGGCAGCGCCCCCTGCCGCACCCCCGCTGCCCCGATCGCAGCGGCCTCCGCAGCGCGGCGACCTCTTGGCATTCCTCACCACGCGCATGGCGCTGCTGGACGTGAAGGTGATGCACCCGCTTGCCAGGTCGCATGTGCGCGGTGCGTCACGTGAGGCTGGCGCGACCGCCGAGAAGGGCGCACGGCAAAAGCGCGACAAATATGGCGCCATCACAGGTGCCGCCCAGTTCATCCCGCTCGTGCATGAGACGTATGGCAGGGTTGGACGGGACGCGTACCGCTTCCTCCAGACGGTCGCGGAGGTTGCCGCGGGACACGGGGCGGTGTCAAAGCGTACTTTCCTTCTCAATGCCATGCGCGACCTGTCCACAACGTTGTGCCGCGCGCTGGCGCGCCAAGCCCGCGCGGCCGCGCCCCTCCGTGCTAGACTGGTCGGACGGGCGCTGCTGCCGGGCCTTCCTGTCCCCACAGACGGCCTGCCGGCGCTGACAGGCCATCGCGCATAAGCTTGCGTCACCCCCACCCCCCCCCCCCCCTCGCCCATCCCGCCCCGAGAGCCCCCCCCCTCCACCCATTTCACCCTGCAGCCCCCCACCCCCCCCCCCCCCCCCCCGCACCCGATCCCTCCCTCTTCCCTCCCTCCCTCTTCCCTCCTCCCAGCACACGTCCGCCGTTTCTCCTCTGCGCCCCTCCCCGGACACCGCTCGGGCTGCCGGGCTGGCTGAGGCTATTGCTCCTGGGACCGGTGCCTCGCGGCCTCGGACATCGCTGTAGCGCGCGCTGTCGCGCCCGTGCAGACTGCTAGTGTCGCGCTGACGACCGCTTGTGAGCCCGGCGAGTGCTGGCTGTGTGTTTGGTGTGCGCGTGGCCTGCGTGGTACTGCGTGGTGTGTGCGTGTCTGCTTTCGCGCTGGCGTTAGTTCGTTCTGGCATTTGCTCGTGCGGCGCGTGGCCTTGGTGCTTGCGGTGGCCGGTCTGTCTGTTTGTTTGTTGCCTGGTCTGTTGCCTCGGCGCTGCTGCGTCCTAGATCTATCACTGTGTAACACACTGGCGGGGCGTGGTGTGTGCCCGCACATAGCGGTACATCCACGAAGCCACACAAGCATAGAGCTCATAAACGGTCACAGCCGGGGCAGGAGAACCATGCAGCATTTCTGGGAAGACGGTGCGCACCATGCACCATGCGCACGTGGTACCCTCTCAGCACCCACCTTTTTGGAGCTTAGTCAGATTCTGGTAGCCTTGCTGTGCCTGTCTGATACACATGCACACTTAAGTACAGCAAACATGCTACATGCTGTGCATGGCACCACAAACTGACCCGAATCTATGCGCTGTGTCCCCTATCACTCAGCCAGCGCACAATGATGCGCATGCAATTGACACTTACTTCACATCAGACGCTACTTCATGATCAAGTCCATGATCATTCCTGTGTGTTGTTCCTGGAACACGGCACGTAACCATATAAAGTATGTAGCGGAAACTGACGGGGGTGTGTCACTAACTTCAAAACCTGAAATTTGGTTGACCTGATATATATTTGTGTTGGTTTGTGATGTATTACAAGTTATAAAAACAGAGGGATTCTTAGTACTGTCTAGTACTGTCATCAATGTGGGCAATGGCACAGCCTGCAAGTGCAGCAGACCTCCTGTACCATCATGCCTTGCTAGGCACACATATACAGGTAAAATTTGTGTGCCGTGGTGGCGTGCGCTGGTGGGTGGTCCTTGCAGTGCATTGTGGCTTATGGATAGTCGCAAGTTGCTACGCGGCCGCGGCCGCTCACAGTTGTGTGGTTGCCTGTTGATTGTTGATTGTTGCCCTCGCTGTTCGACTCTAGAACAGCATCCTACGTGTCTCAGATGGGGACCCAGGAGTGCGGTCCCATGATGCACACCCTCCTTCCGCGAGATCACCCACATCGACCTCCTGAACATGTGCACATTGCCCTAGAGCTTTTAAGTTGTTACACGGCGGACCGGATGCAGCAGCTATGAAGGTGTAGGCATAGGGTGCTCAATGTTATGCATCTTCGTCTGTGCATACAGGGTGGCTGGAAGCCCGGAAGTGCTGCATTGGAGGCAGACAGGCTTGTAAGAAAATGTCCACTCAGGGTTCACCCATTTTGAGCTAGATCATGGATGCACAAGATCACTCATGCAGCATTAGTTAACACTGCAACCTCATCGATGAGGTATCATGTGTCAGACATGAATGATCTGGTACTGGCTAGTGCTGAAGTCGGCGGCCTCGCTGTACACTGTACACATCACCACACCCAGAAAATGCACACATGCTTGCGGCAGTGCCTCAGGAGTATCGCAGCATCACTCTGCAGATGGATGGTGTACTTCATGTCTAGCTGCTGTCCATGGCTGCAGCCATGCTGTAGGAAGCTTGCATCGCTCATGGAACTTTGTGTACATTCAAGTCTGCAGTTGCATGTTCTGTACCACAGCTCATGATCAGCATACTTAAGCTTGACTCGACACTGCACCTCCAAGCCCCTACCGGCATTGTCAAGGCTCTCACTGTACAAATAATGCTTCTCTGCATGATATGCCTTCCGCTGCAGGTCAACTGGAATGGCCAGACGTCGACGCACCGAGTACATTTTTTCCGTTTACAACACCATTTATTTCAGCGACAGGGTACCAAAGCTGACCCAATCTGTTCAGACAAGGTCTCGCATGTTGCAGAACACATATTCAGCATGCACATGTGTATGGCCATCTGTCCCATATGAGATCAATATCGCTCTGAGACCATATCAGATCAGCGTTGCAAGTGGCCATGGTTGTGGCCACTGGTGCTCTGGTATTATTCCGAATCCTACAGCGCACCTGACATAGGGGAGGGCCGGAAGTAAATTGGGTGTAAACTGAGCCGCTAGCAGGTGCTCATGGATTGTGCCTGTGTGCGTTACACTGTGATAGATCAATGCCCCAACAGTGCCGAGGGAAGAAAGAACAAACAAAACAAAACAAACAAACGCAAGCAGCAGGGTACACCTACATGTATACATTTGCATGAACCACACTCACAACGAATGCACCTGGCAGAGCGGGCACGCAGCACACAGACCCAGCGCAACACAGCGGTGTCTACGCACAAGCACTGGCCAGCACCATGGCAGGCGCTGGGGACAGCTGCGGAGAGACCGCTGCGGGCCGCCACGGAGGAGTCGGCGCAGACCTGGCCACAGCTGTGCACAGCAGCCAGCATTGCCACGGGCACGACACAATGCCGCGCTGTGCCGCGGTCGTGCATGCGTGCGCGGCTGCCTTGGCCGGCCTCCGCCCCAGACCACATCATGACAGCCTGCCTGAGAGCCCTGCCGGTCAACACCAGAGCACTGCAGGTCAATACTGTGGTCAGGGTAGTGGTTGGACATGGTGCCTTGTGTAACTGAGCCATCACAGTCGTCTGCAGCAGCCACATGTGGCCACACTGCACCTCACAGGCCACATGCATGCTCAATGCATGCCATACATGCATGTAGCGGACCCTGTAGCATTCGCCAGGCCTGCCACATGCATGCTCAGCGCAGTCACACATCCATAGGCCCGCACAGTAGGATCTCCCTTGAAACCAGTCTGGTTCAAGGTCTTTGTAAGATCATGACAATGGGCTGTGGGAGGTGGAGAGGGGGGGTCATGGGGCGGCCGCGGTGCAGGGAACCGGTGGTACCAGGAAGAGGCCGGGGGGTGGGCTGGCTGCCACTACACACAGGGGGAGGTATGGTCAGCCATCAGTGCGCTTCGGGCCAGGCCCCACACTAGTGATACACGATGGCACACACAGCACACAGCCTAGGGCCGAGGTATCCATCGTGGACACAACCCTTCCAATGTAAAGTAGGAAAACCAAAGCGCAGAATTAGGACAACCAAAGCGCAGATCAAAAACCATAACCCCCCTTTATTGTGGTGTGCATTGCCCGCCAGGGCACGACAGGTTGAGCTTGTGTGTATGTATACGGGGGGCGGCTGGCGAGTTTACACACACGGCCTTAGCCTCGTCTCTAGTTTATGCACAGCACTCCCCTGCGACACTGCGAGGCACCTGCGACAGAGAATTGCCACCTCGCAGTGAGGCAACTGTGCTAGACAACCTCTATGTATTCATACGGGAAGAGGTTGCTGGGCACCACACTGACATGGCGACCGGTTGCACGACGGCGGGGATGGCCTGCATCAGCCGGCACAGTGTGTAATACCACGATAGTTCTAGGACCCAGCAGCACTGAGGCAACAGCCGGCACAGTGTGTCAGGCAACGCAGCAAACAAAGCTGCTTCAGCGGTGATCTTGTATGTTGAGGAGCTGGGAGGTCTCTCTGGCAATATCCTCGCTAGCCAACGTCGCGGCGGTTGGAGGAGTGGCTGTTGCAAGCGATTGCTGTTGACCGCGATGGCACGAGCTTCGGGCGCGGCCCCTCCCTTTTGTTACAGTTGGATTCCGGCCAGCACCGACCAAGATGGTGTGTCCGTGAAGCCTCAGGTGTCAGCAGCGATGCTGGCCGATGCTGGACCGGGGAATCGGAATTGACCAGCAGGCTGTGCGTCGGCATTATCCCGCACATGGCGGAACGTTCTGGCATTTGCTCGTGCGGCGCATGACCTTGGTGCTTGCGGTGGCCGGTCTGTCTGTTTGCTGTCTGTTTGCTTGCTGCCTGGTCTGTTGCCTCGGCGCTGCTGAGTCCTAGATCTATCACTGTGTAACACATGGCGGAACAGAAGCCCGGAGCCTAGTCGCTTGGGATCCCGAGAGCAGGATCACACGTGTGGCGAAGGCAGCACAGCACAGCACACGGCACGCACATGGCCTGACTGATCACTGGCCAGCCGGGTCATGATCTTGGTGCTGTGCGAAGGTGATTGTTATTCTCTGTCTTCGCAATTGCATGCAGCAAGTACCCTCTGGCAGATGACATCGCTTCGGGACATGCACCTGGATGCTGCATCTGTTGATCTGCATCTGGCGGCCTCCGTGGGGGTCTCGATGGCGTTGTGGGTCCTCTTTCTAGGCAGTGGGATTCACAGCCGGGCGGCCCGCCAGAACTTGCGTGCTATCCCAGAGACAGAGTCGTGATTGAGTCAGAGGTGCTGCGGCTCCCAGCATGCTGCACTGCCAACGGCCAAGGGCAGGCTCATTACACGAGCTGCTGCTCCGTAGAAGACCACAGGTACGCCAGCCTGGCCAAGGTCAGGCTCAGTGCATGAGGTGCTGCTTTATACAAATTTGTATGAGACCACAGACATGCCAGCCTGAGAGACATGCACAGGCATGCCAGAATTGGCGCAGCACGCATCATGCAGCACCGGAATCTATGCAGCCAATGGTGTCTGAGTGTGTGCAGCAGTACCTGCCTGCATGCAAGGCATCATCGCGGGGAGCGAGTCATTTAAGTGATCTGACAGTGGGAGTACTAGTGGAGAGCTGACCATGGAATCTGTGACATATGCACGTTGCCCACCATGACTGTGTGTTACACAATCAGTGTCCACTGTGGCTGCCTCTGTTGCCAGCCTGCCTTGGAGGGCAGCTGGACATCAAATGTTTGCTAGAACCCAACTTGACCACGGATGATTCAGATGCTGGGCCTGGTTGTGCACATCATGATGCACCAGAGCCAGACAATAGCGTGCCTTGCACAAGGCTTTGCCCAGCAAGGAGCCAATTCCACACTCAACCCGCTGCGATTCCCTAGAGATTGGCACCCCTGTTGAGACCTCTACATGATACTAAGAGGTGTTGCAACATACGTACTGTCTTAACACATCTGATGCTGTGTCCAGCATGGATGGCCTGAATCTGTGCCACAGGCTGCAGAGAGGGCAGGCATTCCTGCAGCTTCTGATGCAGCTGATATCGAGACAAGCAGCCCCTCGATGTAACAGCATACCACAGGAGCCAACGGTGACCACCATTACGGCCATACGTAACACGACAGCAATCGGACGATGTAGGAGTGATCGGTGAGGCGTCATAGGTCGACGTGGCATCGCTGTGCGCTAGGAATGGCGCGTCGCAGGCAGAGCGTCAGTGGGTTTTATCCGCTGATGTCGGTACGCTGGGCAAATCATGCAAGGTTACTGCCTCTGCAAGTCAACTGCCAAATAGCACAGCCGGTGACAATAGAGGGAGCACTGCGGCCGCATGCGGCGCAGTGGTGCATTAATATTCTGCTTGCCAGCATCTAGCGACACCGCTATGTTGCCAAGGAGTATATATATACGTACTGGCATGCGTAAATCCGCACTGTCGGCGCCACCGCTGACCATCGCCCACAAGGGTCTCCCCTGGGGCAGGCCGTTGACTGACCATGCGGTGGAGGCAGCCATTCGATGCCAGTGGTAGCAGGCTCGTCAGCATTGCGTGCTTTGACACATGTCTCAAACACAGGCGTGACTGAGGTGAAGCAGTACGCGCACATTTCCTGGTGTCAGGGATTTGGCGGGTCGTGCACAACGATAAGCCTCGGAATCTTCAAACGCGATTCGCCGTTGAGGGCCGCGACGGTCTCGAAAATGTCGAGCACCGCATTTGAAGCCGCTGCATGACGCCGTGAACGGCAGCACAAGCACTGCACCGCCCGCATCGATGTCGAAGGCCGCTGCAGCGTCACAAGCAGCGGTCGAGTTGGTGCAGCGCGCTGATGCTTGCCACCATGCATACATTAGTGAGCGTCGGGAGGTCCCGTGACGCCGCGTGAAGGAGTACGTGCACAGAATCGCTGCTTTCACACTGCATGCTGCATCTCATGGTATGACAGCAGGTAGTTATAGCAAGTTTATGTCTGTTGTAAACCTGCGAAGATTGACGTTGCAATTGGAGGCGTGTTGCGTCTTTGCGACAGCGATGCGCCATGGATGCTGCCGAGCGCTGGGTCACTATCTCGATCATGGGCAGGGAGAATAATCTGATCATGTACCATCTTGCTGGTAGATAGTAAGACTCTCCTGTGCGGCTTCCGCATGTACGCGGTCGGATATCATGCATCGCCTAGCACTGCTTCGCCAACGCTGCTGTATAGATATCGATATCCCGCTCCGGCAGTCTTCGCCATGTCGAACGGGTACGATATAAGCGCATTCCCCAGACACAGAAGCATCCTCACCTCATCTGCCTTGTCAGGTACATAGATTCTCCTTGCGTGCCTCTTGCGTCATAGCTAGCGCGCCCATTGAACACCAGGCGACGCCAATTCACTTCCAAGGTGACTGATTCCTTCACCTGACTGATCCGCAATAGCAGAAAATCGTAACATATGCTGAATTGCGCAGTGTGATTGCCGAAATCTGCTTGTACCGTACCATATGGCGTGTCCCTTACACCTGCATACCTCTGGCTGCATGTGCCTATCAGCTAGCACCAGCTGCCCCACCTGGAGAGCTCGAGCTCTGCTGCTCCAGGATGCAGCCGTGCCGTCATCCCAGCCTCAGTGTCACCGGGCTTCTGTGCAACTTCTGTGCTACTGTGCCACACCAAACGCCTCTAGATCTGAGCAGCTGCCGATCATGCATGCCTTCAACCCCCCCCTGCCTCATGTGCATGCAGATTTTGCCAACACACCATCCCGGGGCCCAGTGTGCACCTGCGAAAGCCCAGGCTCAACATCTCTCCTACTGTGACACATGATGCTTCAGACACTGTCCATGCTTGCACTCGCACTCTGCCTCTGGCCCCAAGCAACAGCGAGGCCAGAACTTTTGCGCAGCAGCCGTGGCACAAATGCCCAACAGATCCAGCAGGACATGGCCATTGACATGTCAGGCACGGTCAATACATCTGCCATCTGGGCTGACACTGTTGATAGAGATGCTGTTCAAGATGATGCTGCGGCAGACGATGACAATGAAATTCAGACGCTTGACACTGACACGACCTTTGGTGACGACAAGGAGGGGCCAGAAGACCCAGGGCAGATGTCCATCAAAACAAACAAGGCTGCAGACTTTGTGGACTTGGTGGTGTTACTCTTCCAGGGCCGCGGCGGCGGGCGGCAGCTGCGGAACCTCGGCAGGCAGCGGTGCTATAGGTGTGCCACTGCCAGCCCATCTAGTGTCGATCGCAAGTGGGCAGAGCTGCTGCGAAGTGCTTGCACTGCTGCAGAGTAAAGCTGTTTGTGCAAAGCTGTTTGTGCAGCAGAGCCGCAGCCACTTGTCTCACCACGTGTCACATGAGTGCCACGGTTGCGGTGGCCGGTCTGTCTGCTTGTTGCCTGGTCTGTTGCCTCGGCGCTGCTGAGTCCTAGATCTATCACTGTGTAACACATGAGTTCCACATGTCAAACGCTCGTACGAGTGCCGCTGCCATCTGCTGTCCCATGCCACCTATGCCGCCCGCCTGATCCCGGCCTGCGAATAACCATGCCACTGTAATCTGTCCCATGAGTGCCACTGCCCACTGCCCCATCCTGCACAGGCCATCTTTCCTATGAACACTCATGCTTGCTCACGAGGCCAGCAAAGAGGCTGCGTCAGGGCCCTGACTCAGGGGCCCCAGCCTTGGTGTCTGATGCACGTGTAGCTGCGCTGCTTGGAACTTGAAAGCTGTGCTGCGTTACAACACAGCATACTGTATCATGCTGTACACCTGTGCTCGGCGTGATGGTCGGCAACGTGACCGACACCACCTGGGGTGCATATCGCATGTGCTGTGCAAGGTATCACCTGGAGCAACATGTCCAGCCGCATGTCACACTGCAACATGTCCAGCTGCGTGTCAGACTGCAACATGTCCAGCCGCTTGTCAAACTGAAATAGATCGGGATGGCAGTCTGACACACTGTCATGAACTGCACTCACTCGCAGCCCTGTGCAGCCCTGTGGGGTCGCATGCATGCGCCCCGCCTGGCGTCGGCGTCCATGTGCACTGATGCATGGTCAGCGGACTAATGCATGGTCAGCGCGAGAACTGACGGCCATACCACGTACAGGTGCCCATGCCGCTGCCCCCGCTGCTGCCACAAGCCCGGCAACAAGACGCAGCACAATAAATGCCGTATCAACAGGAAGTCGCCGCCGCTTGATTGCGGTCGAACCGGGGTGTGAGCTGCTCCCCGGGCCCGCACCTAACCACTTGCCCAGTGGGGGTGACCCCTCCCTGCCAGACGCGGAGATGGTGGCCCAAAAAGTGGTGTTTCACAGAGACATGAGCGGTATGGCGGCGCTACCAGGTTCATAGATGTGACATACGCACGCCGGATATGCAAGCAGGCACGTGCTGTTGGCACGCAGGAATGCGTGCATGACTTGATGAGGCGGGGCACGTCAAGCCGTGCACAGGGCATGCTGCGTGTGCTGGAATTGCATGGAGCCAATGATGCACTGACTTGCACGCACCTGTGCGCAGCGTTCCGCCTCAGTCGCACAAATCCGGGACATGCAGTCTTTGACAACCCAACAGGGTGTTCTGAGTCATTGCGTGGCCTATCTGGATCGCTGTGTACTTTCTGTTTGCGACTGGGGCCTTTTGCAGGGTGTATACTGAAACCCATGAGTGTGTTTCCCCATAGCCAGGCTTCGGTTTGCGTAGCTAGATGCCCTCAAAACCTGGGCTGCTTGACCCCTGCAGTTTGCGTTTTGTTGGGAAGTTTGTCCCAAGTAGAATTTTCCGGCCTTGGCCTTTCATTCAGCCTTGGTGGTCTTTGCGAAAGCGCGTTCAATTGTGCGCATTGCTGTTGTGGAGGGTGGTGGAAAGTGTATGCCCGAAAATGATCGGGAGGCTGAGCCCCTCTGCGGCCAGCGTAGATTATTTTGCCTTGAGACTCGTGGGCAGAGCTCTGCTGTGCCTCGAAAGCTTCGAGGGCTTGGAGAGCGTATAATCGCGATGGGTGCGCATCAATGGTCGCATGTGTACATAAGATAGATGAGGCGTGTGATACTACATCAGGCATGACGCCATAGGGTGATAGGGTCAAGTATAGGACCCCTCCTGATTCAAGAGGTTTGTAAAGAAAGAGGGCAGAACTGTTGCCATGTACTTTGCCATGTGGCCTTGTGACTACTAGTATTGACAAGCCATCACATCTTCCAACCCAGGTGGGTCTGTGCACTGGCCACTTCTGTGTTACACAGTGATAGATCTAGGACTCAGCAGCGCCGAGGCAACAGACCAGGCAACAAGCAAACAGACAGACCGGCCACCGTGTGCACTGGCCACTTCTGTGCAGTACAGTCACTTCACAACCTGATCACGACTTTTAAATTTGACCTGACCTTGTCAGTGCGGTGGGTGCATGTTTCATGGCCTGAGTTGAGCACTGTAGAGCTCGTGCGTTTGTCATGAGGCAGGTCATAACATCACTGTCACAGGAAAGCTACACAGGCTGCTGTACGCAGTGCATCCCTCTCCCTCTCCCTGTCATGATCAGTGTCTATCGCTGCTGTGTCCAGAGCGCTCACAGCCGGCAACGGCTGTGAACAACGGCTACAAAGATTTCATGGGAAGGGGCGTGCGGCAACCTTGTAGACTGCGTAGAAGGTCGGAAGGCTTCGATCATGAATGTGGCTAGAGCAACGGTCAACATGCATGTTGTGGGCATCAAGCATTCTGCCATGCGATCAACCCTCACTTAACAAGCTATTGCGTTCATCTCCGTGTAACACTTAACAAGCCTGCAGAGAAGCATGCGAACGCCGACACAGAGTTGGTTGCAGTGTGGACTCAAATGCCGCCACCGCACCCACCACACAGTACCCATATACGCCGCTGCACCCAATGAATGCAACAATCATGAAAGAATAAACACGCTAGACATGTGGCACAGTTGCTGACGACCTTTGGCCAGTGTGCATCAGCCACTGGGAGAGGCGCAGGAGCTCCATCTTTGAGTGACATACATATGCCAGTGGCACAGGCCACCTTGAGGAAGGGGATATAAGGCAGATATAAGGCAGTTGTATCAGACTGCCTTAATGACACTGCTGCAAGATGTCTTGGCCTGGGTACATGAAAGGTGGACTGTACATGTGGCAGTGTGCTGGCACCACCTGCCAAGAAGCTGCCCCCCTTGTGCCAACCTGTGCACAACTGCCTGCTGTCACCTGCAGCCTATTCCTTCCCTTCCCATGTGTTACTGCTGAGGCAACAATCTATAGTGTAACACTGCCTGGTCTGTGCAGGTAGTGCTCAATGACCCACGGCCAGGTGCACAGCAAAAGTAAGCCAGAGACAGAGCACAGCAAGAGCCTCAGGCTTGTAAAGTGTTACACAGTGATAGATCTAGGACTCAGCAGCGCCGAGGCAACAGACCAGGCAACATGCAGGCTTGTAAAGTGTCGTTTGCATGCATTTGGCTAGCAAGATCCCCTCATAAAGAAGTTTGCATGTATCCAGAAGCAGCCGCAGCCGCAGATTTGAATTGTGCTGACTTGACGCACATCTACGAGCACAGAGCGTCCTGAAATCAGAGAGATCGGCGCGTTCCGCATGACATGCTTGTCTTTCTGAGACTGATCGGCAACGCAGGGGCGCCACCGCACCAAGTCTTTTCCAACCAATACGTACTAATCTGAAGCCTCATTAGTACATGCACGTTCGTGACCATCGTAGCGCATGAACGGTCCGTTGGCTTTAGTCACCCCGCGCAAACAGCTTTAACGGCCGCTCTCTGCATTCCGTTTCAGGCGGCCAAGGTATTGCATCTGACAGAGGTACCGATGCTGGCGTCGACCGCCAGCAAAGCATTTAAAATTTAGTGCAAGAGAACTGCGCAGCATGTGCAGCATGTGCACACAGGAAGCGTGCGTATATACGCGCATTCAACTACGAGCGTATGCGTGCTGTGTGTTACACCGAGATGAACGCAATAGCCCAGCAGCGAGGGCAACAGCAGGAAAGTAGACGGCCAAAACCCCCGAAAGCAGACAACAGCAACATGTACAAGCAACAAGTGTCTCAGGCGACAAGCCACAACGATGTGCGTGCTGTGTAACTCTTCAAGGTGCAAGGTGCATGTGAATGACGTGATGAGTATGCGTGCTGAGAACCAGATGCTGTGTGCTTGTGCACACCTGGCCGCGCCCACACATCATCGTTCTGGCATTTGCTCGTGCGGAGAGTAGCCTTGGTGCCTGCGGTGTCCTGTCTGTCTCTTTGCGTGTTGCCTGGTCTGTTGCCTCGGAGCTGCTGGGTCCTAGATCTATCGCTGTGTAACACATCTGGCCGCGCGGCTACGGCACACAGCCCACAATTGCATGCACAATAGGGACCTCCAGGTGCGCGGTGGCTCATGCGAGTGAACCGTCTGCAGCGTACAGTCGACAAATGATGCAGACACCCGATACCGTAGGCACGGGTATACCGGGTTTAGCTGCGCGTCCTGCACTGACGCTGCAGCCGGCCGGCGCCCATCGTAAGCGTACGCGTGTTACCTGGAAATCGACGCAGCAGCCCAGGAGGCAGCGCACTACCAAGCAAGCCGCAACGAGTTTCCAGCAAGCAGCCAGTCGTGTGGACATGTTCATCCACTGCCGCGCTTGGCGCACTCGAGTGCTCTACACGATACGAGATATCTACACGTGTATCGTGCACGATACTTGAGGGCGTCGTGCGCGTGCTTCGCACGACCAGCATGCAGGGACGTCTTGAATGGAACCGGCATGAATGCGTGCACTGTCAGATGAATGCGTGCCAAAATTCAACAACTGTTTCTCACAAAATTTGAAGACGCGCGCCATGCATGCGGCTGTTGGGCAGTGCATGCTGCGCGTGCATCACAGCTAGATCTATCACTGTGTGTTACACAGTGATAGATCTAGGATCTATCACTGTGTAACACATCACAGCGTGCTGAGCACCCTGGACGATGTCAGGACGTCGGTACTTCAACCAGCAGCATCCAGTGTATCTTCTACCTCTGACAGTACACACTGGACAATGTCAGAGCACTTAACGCATGCACCGGGGCCGTGGTACTGCACTACTTTGGAGCGCATCCCAAGTGCAAGTATACCCACCACTGGTGTAGCTACACGGTGGTCATGGGCAGCACACACTGTGCGGTGATGGCGGGCATGCATGCAGGCGATGTATGCTGCAGATACACCTCCACATGCAGGCAGCACAGGCTAGTGGTGAAAATGGCAGATCGCAGTGACAATCGGGGTCAAGAAGGCAAGGGGGAAACATGGGGAAAACTCGCGGAAGAAGTGGTGAATAGGTGAGCATGCAGCACAGCGCGCCGGTGCTAGTAGCAGCGGCAATGGCGACCCTAGCAATCTGTACACAAAACAGGGCACTCCAGACTAGATGGCTTCGTTACACAGTGACAGCTAGGGCCCAGCAGCGCCGAGGCAACAGACCAGGCAGCACGCAAACAGACGGACCACCTCAAGCATCAATTGCAAGGCCACTCTCCGCACGAGCAAATTCCAGAACGAACATGGCTGTGTGGGGTGCATGGTGCTGGCATGTGTGCCGTGGTGGTGCGGCGGGGTGCGGTCATGGCGGTGCATTGTGGTTGGTGGATCTTTGCATACTCTTGCATACTTTTGCTTGCAATTGTTGCCGGACGCTTGCTGGGGTTACGTTCCTTGCTTGCTTGCTTGTTCTCGCCCTCTCTGCCGGGGTAACTCTAGCGTCGATCTCCGTGTAAAACTATAGAATTCACATTGCAACACTGTGACACATGTAGCCCGGCCTGAGTGCACAGCGTGTAAATGGCTGTGGTGCGACTGCAAAAGCGGATTCATCGAAGTAGAGCATTTCAGGTGTGAGTGCAGTGCATGCGGCAGGCCGGTGGCTTTCGTGCTGTCTACAAAGCGCCTGGTGCACGCGCTGCACACAGATCGACGCTGGAGACGATGCCGGCCTCAGCAACAGAGCATAATCAAGCCAGCATACACGCACAGTCCACAGCACCTACCTCACAGCACACGCAGCACAAGCACAAGCCCCCCAGTACGATCGCACGCACACTGGCAGGCACCAAGCGTGAGCAAGTGCATCCGAACACAGCCCATTGCGGTACACTGGGATAGATCACGCGTATCGACGAGCTGCCCATTGTGCCGGCGTACGGCGGACAGCGCTATAAAACTGTACTATCAAAGCATCCACGTGCTCAGCCATGTGTAGCAGTGCCATGTCTGATCAGTGCATGCTGCGACAGGGTGCAGTCTGCGCAGGGGATTGGGGTCCATGCTGCGCTGGGCAGAACTTACGCAGCGCACGGCTACTGGCGACGATAGCAGCGGTGCAGGCTGCTGGCCGTTTCACACCAAGGTGCTAATAGAAAGTGCACCAGTACACATACTTACAACTGCTTCGCTGCCAACCATGCGCGCATCGTGGTGTACCGGCCATTTACTGGTACTGGCTCAGCGGTATCTGTCAGAGGCGGAGCGCCCCGCGCCCCTCCAACCCCGGCTCGCGCGAATCGACGTGCGCAGTCGCATAGATCTGGCGGATTACACATGCGCTGGGTGATGGTCTGTGACTGCGCACGTTCTATGCGACTGCGCGTCGATCCACTCGAACCGGGGTTGGGGGGGGGGGGTGGGATCCATACTACTCTGGTGCGGGAACAGCCCATGCCAGTGTAGCAAGGAGACAGAGAAGCAAGACGAGTTGCCAATCTCACAAATTTGCAGATGTAGCACCAGGCATATGCTCCACTGTGTGAGACTGATGCATGGTGTACACACTGCTAGTGAACCGCCCCCCCCCCCCCCCCCCCCCGCACCCGCCCTGCCTCCTCCCTCCCTCTTCCCTCCTCCCAGCGCACCTCCGCCGTTTCTCCTCTGCCCCCCCTTTCCGGACACTGCTCGTGCTGCCGGGCTGGCTGTGGCTGCAGCCCCTGGGACCGGTGCCTCGCGGCCTCGGAGATGGCCGTAGCGCGCGCCGACGCGCCTGTGCAGACTGCTAGTGGCGAGTCGCACCCGCCCGTGGGCCCCGCGCATGCTGACTGTGTTTGGTGTGCGCATGGACTGCGTGGCACTGCATGGTGTGTGAGTGTCTGCTTTCCAGCCGGCGCTAGTTCGTTCTGGCATTTGCTCCTGCGGTGAGTGGCGTTGGTGCTTGCGGTGGCCGGTCTGTCTGTCTGCTTGTTGCCTGGTCAGTTGCCTCGGCGCTGCTGAGTCCTAGATCTATCACTGTGTAAAACACTGCTAGTGACGCTGTGCTGTATGCTGTGTACTGTCAAGGTGGTAGAAGATTCACTGGATGCTGCTGGTTACAGAACTAACACAACTAATGCTATGTACGACTTAAACATGATCATGTGATGACACATGGTCAATGACTGGTGGATCAAACAGCTCAGCTCTCTGCAGTTGCACTCCTATCACAGAAGCACTCCAATTGCGATGCTACATTGAGTATAGCAGGCAGGCAGGCAGGCAGGCAGGCAGGCAGGCAGGCAGGCAGGCAGGCAGGCAGGCAGGCAGGCAGGCAGGCAGGCAGGCAGGCAGGCAGGCAGGCAGGCAGGCAGGCAGGCAGGCAGGCAGGCAGGCAGGCAGGCAGGCAGGCAGGCAGGCAGGCAGGCAGGCAGGCAGGCTGTCAAGCGCTGAATGATTGAGCATTGGCCTTCCTTTCCCTGTTCACTTTGTGGTGACAGGGCCCAAGCAAATGTTTGTGTACCTTATCCTTTTGCTAGCTCTTGCAAGTACAAATGGGTTCACACAGAGCATTGGGCCTGTCACAATTCACACCAAGCACCTGTTCTGTGACAGGGTAGTGCGGCTAGTACTGTAGAAGCTGCCACGCAGGTTCTCGGGTGACGTGTTGCACCAGGCACAGCCGCAGCTGGGCCCGTCAGTGCTGACCAGTCATGGTTGTGAACATCCGTGGACAAACTCAAGGTCAGATGCACGCGGATCGGCAAGTCAGACAAACGCTTATTGCCCTGCTATCAGACAAGCTAACTAGCAACCGATAGCATACTCGACGACGCTGCTGCCAGCTGAGCAGGTCTACTAGGCTCGGCTCCTCCGCGTCAGTACAAGAAAGCGTGGCTGGCCAAGGATATGCACTGACCCCCTAGCTCGCGCGTCAGCGTTCAACTCCAAACCGCAATTTGGCTGATTGTGGCTGGCATCGTGTCATTTGTTGTATGCAATGACGAAGCGTGGGCAGGCACTGTAGCACGTGTGGGCGCGCACGTTTGCTTCCGAGCCCCACCAGGTGCCATGGCGACGGGAGTATACACTTGACAGCGCCGCATCCGCTTAGACATAGGTCCGGTGACTGCAGCTGTGCCCGGGTCGTGCAGCAAACACGCCCATGGTGCACCCGGTGTAACAGTGACATTCGAGGCTTAGCCCGAGGGCACGACAACGCAGACACGCGACGATTTACGGATAGCTACTTCTCCTCCTACGATGATGGTAGCAAGGTAGGATGGCAATTTGTGGATGAAGCTTGCTGTATGGGGAACACGCCGCTTGTGCACTGCAGCTGTGCTGCACGGATGTCGAAGCTGAACGTGAAGGCCGCGCCTATTACACTACACGTGCAGTCAGGTCTGCCATGCGACCTTCTAGAAACTATCCAATGCCACCGCCACTTTCCGCTGGAGCGCAATTCCAGGTGAGCTTGTGCGGCGGAGGTTCGCTCAGCCAGGCTGAACATGATGCATCGCGACCCGGTTGCCGGCGCCCTTGAGAGTCCTTAAGCCACGGAACACAAACCTTCGGCCGGCGGCGGCTGCCGCCCGTCTCACTGCACGGAGCTCGACAGCGAGGATATCCAAAGTGATCACCTACCGTTTTTGTGCGTACTAACACCTGGACCGAGTTGGAATTATGCAAAGGAGCGCTCAACCGGTTGGGTGCAAGTACGCATGTGTGTGTCTGTGGGGTGTCGCAGAGCCACAAGCTTCTGGGTTACAGTGTGGAGTTGTGGCTTACACAGTAACCTCTTGCTGCTCGACTACTGCATGGATCTCCAAGAGACACTTTTAAGCTCGTGCCTGGCCTACAAGCAAGCTGGTATGTAGCATGCATTGCCTGGGGTGTGCATGCCTGTACCATTGGATCCTCTGTGGCAGGGTGCACCCTGCTGCCAAGTTCCAGACATCAGCCCACCACATGCATGCGGCCATCATGCGGTCATGCGGTCTATCTTGGCCTATCTGCGCAAGCCATGAGCCACAGCACTGGCATGCGGGGACCCGGGCCAGACTTGGCCAATTGGGCTCAAACCCCGCTGCTTCCGTCTGTAGAAGGGCTCTTAATTGGCTCCTAACTAGGAGCGCCACGCTCTTAAAGTCGCGCTTAACGGCGCGGTACACTCCTAGGGTGGGAGTAGAGCATAAGTATGCGCCAATCGGCTATTAGCCGATGGGCGTGCTCAAGCGCGTTTTAGGCGCGGTCGTAGGCGCCAATTAGGAGCGATCTCACGACCGCCTGCCAGGCAGGCGGTTCATTAACAGCGGGCTTAAGAGCTCTTTAGGAGCCATCTAAGAGCCATTGGCTTATAGTTATGGGCCAGATAGTGGCCAGCTAAGGCGCAGGTGGGTGCACCGCTGCTGCCGAATAATGGTTGGCTGTGCACCTATGGATGAACTGTCGTTCGTTGCTAGATGTATTGGAATGTTGGTTCAGTTGTGCGCAGGGGCTGAAGCTGATCGGGGCAGAGGCACAGGATGGCTGGGACGAGGCTGTACCGGTACAGCCTCGATCCAGCGAAAAGCTGCCGTCGCCCCGATCCACTTCAGCTCTTGCACCGAGTGTCAACATGTGAGTGATGGTTATTTGTAGTGGTGTCTGTTGATGTCACATCAACGGTAATGCTAGTGGTGATCTCGTGAAGCTTGCGCAAGAGGGCTGCAGGCGCGACAGCTTGAAGTCACTTGGACAAACATCGAGTACATGAGTCTTCTCACCTACACGCGAGAAAGATTAAACATTGTGTGTCAGCAAAGCTCTGCATGAGCTTGTTTATGGCCGAGCAAGGTTGCGAAAACAGATGGAACAGCGTCACAGAAAAGATGATAGCGCGCAACCGCAGCAGTACCGCAATGAACGACTCGAGATTGACAAAGATCACTCACAAAGTATCACTTACTCTTGGTCATGAAAGTTTTTGGGCTAGGAACGACGACAGTTCCTGCAGCTGGTCACACGCTCGAGGAGTTGAGCCGGAAGCCAAGCAGCAATACGAGTACGTTACAGACATGACAGCAGCATACAACCACTACATTGGGTTCTGAAGTGTGGCGTGGTGGCCGTACCAGTGGGCATGTTCCGTGCGCTAAGACGTGCACAGCTGCACGGGGTCGGCGCGTCGATGGCCATGTACTGTCAAGCATTGGGAGCAGCAGGCATTCTCAAAGCCAAAGCAATGATACATACTAGCAGCTAACATGTAGGTCCACGTATTCTGACGTTCAGCAATTATTCACGAGTGCGACAGTGGCCACCTTCACGTTCGAACGTCGACATATGTCTTCGAACGTCGACATATGTCGACATATGTACCGTTACATCGAGGGGCTCCGATCCAGTGCACCAAGCGAACGTACAACTAGAGTCTAGACTCACATGCTATGTCGACATATGTATATCGATGCATCGAGGCGTTGGTCAACAAGCAGGAAAGTAACTCAGAACATGATCATGCCCACCAACAGCCAGGCATATAGACTGCGATACACTGATTCACTCTGCAGCGTGCGCACATATAGTGCTGTGCATGCCGTTGTGTTCTTGCGCAATTGCAAGACTGTTTGCATGCTCCAAGGACGCCACAGTGCTGTCGCGTTTGCGCGGCACTGCTGGCGCACATATCGTGCTCATATGCATGCCAGGTGGACATGTGAATCCACAGCAGCGCCGCCGCTAGCCTACATGTTATCAGCGCAAGCGACAGTTTGTGAACGTGTCGAGTGAAAGAGTGTTACACGGAGATGAACGCAATAGCCCGGCAGCGAGGGCAACAGAAGGAAAGTAGTCGGCCAAAACCCCCGAAAGTAGACACCAGCAAAAAGCAATCACTCTCCCAGGCGAAAAAGCCACAACGAACCGACACAGCCGACACAACCACACCCACGCACCCACACGCATGCACACTCCCGCACCCCTCCACTACGGCACCCGCGCCACAACCGCACACAGCAACAACCACCACCGCACTACTGCCCACCCCAGCAAAACCAGCCACCACCGACCCCCCAACAGCAGCACCCCCACTCCATCCTGCCCCACTGGAGCACTCCATTACGGGCCCCCGCACATGAGAGCCCGGGGGCGCACGCCCCCCACAGTGCAAGGCGTACAAGTCCTCCCCCTCCGGCCGCCCGGCAGGGGCCTCAGGGCGGGGCGCGAAGGGCACCGGCGGCGCCGCATCACTCCCCCCACGGTGGCTCGCGGGAAGGCAAGGCGAGCCAGCACGACCAGACGCGGGGCCGGCCTGCGCTGCTGCAGCCGCGGCACCCGGTCCAGCAAGGCGGCCAGCGGCCGCCTATAGCACGTCCGACGGGACATCATGGCCAGGCACCACCGCCCGGCCCGCCAGCCGCATACGCAGCGGAGCCGCAGCGAGGACCTGGCGCGTCACACCACGGCACAGAGTGGTGGAGAGTTCGCACATGGCATTCTGCAAGAACGCTCGCCTGGACACGGCCCCCGAAGCCGCAGCAAAGTCAGCGATCTTATTCAGGAAGGCGAACGCACCCGTGCCCACACGGCCAAACGTCTCATGCGACAGGGACACAAAGCGACATGCGCCCGTGCCGGAGCGGCCGTACTTGTCTCGCTTCTGGTCGTCCATCAGCTGGGCGGCAGCGCCTGGCGTGTTTGCCACGGCAACGACCCGGGAGGGGGCCACCGGACAGGTCACGCACACATCGGCCACAATGCTGTCGCAGGGCAACATCACAAGCAGATCACCCCGTTCCGGGTCGCCCTGCGAGCGGGGGTGTAGCGTCCGGGCACAAGCCGCGGCCGTGCGTCCCCGGCGACCCTTAGGCAGGCATCGCGGCGGACTAGTGGCCACCGGGCCCACCTGTGGCAGGTGCTCACACCACCGCCGTGCACTGGCCGGCCGGGACGGCCGCCTTGACGGCCACGGCGGCGGCGGCGGCAGCTGCCGCGCTGAGCTCTCGCGCGCCACTGTAACCGTCGGTCGCCTCGCCGGGGACGTCTACGTCCATGGCGCCTGCCGTGTCGGCCGCGGTAGCCTTGACCTCGGAAGAGGCAACAACGGCTGAGATGGCAGCAGCGACGAGTGCAGCCGCGGCGGCTGGTCCCTCTGAGGTGCCGGTCGCCGTGGCGGCGTCGCCGAGCGGGGCAGCGTTGTCCGCCGGTCCGGAGGGGCGCAAGGGGGCAGGCAGCGAATGCGCCAGCGTCTGGGTGCCATATGGGGTTGAAGGCACGGCCGAGGCGCTGGGGGCCGGGGTGGGCGGAGTGAGCGCACCAGCGGCAGCACAGCTGGCAGGCTCACAGGAGGGGCCGGGCGGCTGTGCGGGCGGCCGTGCGCACGGCACATCCGGGTACTGCGGGAGGCCCTTGATGTTGCTCAAGAGACATGGAGATGTCCGCCCGCATGATGAAGCGGCGCCATGCCTGCGTGATCGCATTATTGCGGGCGACCACCGGGCGCCACACCGCATTGCACACCAGGGCATGCGAACCATCAGCAGGCGATGCCCGGCCGCACACGCAGTCGCCGTCCGCCTCTGGGCCGGTGAGATGAGCTTGAGTGAAAGAGTGTGCTTCAGGCATATAAATTCCATGCATGGAATTAGCACGGATCCGCAAGAACATGCGTATGCACAAGTTTCGTCGTCCACCGCTGACATCAAGGCCTTATTGCATCAACAGAAGACATGTTACACCTGATGCATCACGTCCTGTGTTGTGCACGTTTGTGTACCGTCTGTACAGTTCACGGCCTCATCGCGTGCACAAACAGGCTGTAGCTGTTGAACGCCATTGATGATTCGGAATCTTGCGCTGCGGAGGTCTGACGTCAGTCGACTCCACTCGTACGCCAATCTGATTCATGCGCTGCGACTCTACTTGCACATGCTTTATTTACGCACACTGCAAGGCGCGCTGGCCACGGTCTTCGAATGTGCGACGTTGCAGTCGCGATCATTACGCATTCGCTTTGCATGTGGGAACACAAACATGGGATAAATGCAGTTCACGATCTGGTATATAAACACTGTCGTCTGCGTCGCCATGATGGACAGGTGAGGCAGTATACATGCAGCGACCTGTTCAGCGACAACGCCTGCGCGCAGCTAGCGCCAGCGCTGCAGGTCGCTGTCCGCACTGCGCCACAACGTATATGCCGGTTTCAGTTGTAGAAAGTATCTAACAAGAGCGTTGACCAGAGTTCTAGCAGCACTGAAACAGGTCCTGCACCAATGCGCATGCGCAGTGCTGCAGCCGTGCGCTCACACATATATTCGCGTGTATATGCACTGCGCCTGTCGTGTTGCCTCACTGTTCCTGGATTCCCTCCCAACCAACCGCATGCTGACTCTGAATGATGGGGATTTTGTGCATGGGATGCGATTCAGGGGCAGACTGTCCCCCTTGCCGCCATTAGATGGGGAAGTGATATGTGATTGCAATGCTCGGGTGAAGCCCGGCGACGTAGATCATGCCATGACGAGTCGACACAATGCCGACTGCTGGACGTTGCGCCACAACATTGCCATTACGGCTTGGCGCCGTCGAGTAAGAGCGGCAGGGGTGTCCACATCAATTGAGCCTGTGATGCGCAGCCTGGACAGACGCAACAGGGACGACATGTCTGCAGTAGGGGGGACATCCTAGCAAATGGTCCGGACGTGGATGTGTATGTGCTAGATGTCAGCTTCATCCACCCATCTGGGGTGGCTGTGGTGGGGAAGGCATCGGGGGCAAAGGGGCACGCGGCCGCCGTACGCGAACAGTTCAAACTCAACAAGTACAAAGAGAGTGTGCAGGGATCGTACAAAGTGGTGCCGGTTGTGCACGGGACATATGGCAGACTAGGGGCGCATGCCATGCAGTACCTCAACACGCTCGCAGTGTCGTTGGGCCGTTCAACAAGAGAGCAAAGGCTCGCTGGATTGAGAACTCCTTCCGGGAGTTCAGTGCGGCGACAGTGAAAGGAAACGGGTTTGTGATCAGAAATACCATGTCCAGGGTAGCACGGCTCACGGGTGCGCAGTTCGTGCCAGGTGATCGCCTGGCCGGCCCGCATCTGCTGGGTAGCACGTGAGTGTAGACTCTAGTTGTACGTTCGCTTGGTGCACTGGATCGGAGCCCCTCGATGTAACAGCATATGCACTGTATAGCACTGTATACGTGCATACGATGGCCGTCATGGCCCGCTCTTAAGGCCGCTGTTAATCGCAACTGTTGTTCTCGGGGCACGTCGACGCTCATAGCGGCGCTGTTAGCACTGCTTATAAGCTTGATATATCAGTGGTTGACGCTGTTATCCACGCCGTTAGCACACTGTGAAATTATGCGCGACCACCGCCGCTCTTGCAGACGCTCTTAACCCTTTAAGCGCCAATCGCGGCGCTCTTAATTCTGGCGCTTAAGTGTGGGCTCATCTTGTTGAGTAATCCCTTGTACAACCATCGTGCGGCAGCATGCGCCGCTCCTGCAGCAGCATGCTGTGCGCCCGAAGCAACGCAATGGCGCAACGCCCGTGACCGCCACTGGCATACGCGCGTGCCACAGCACACATGCCACAGCTGCGGGGCACATGCATTCTGTTAGGCAGCCCCATTTTGCCACCATGCTTGGATGATTACGCCCACCGTATGCAACCCATCCTGTGCCTGGCAGCCACGTTGGCTGCATCAGCATCCAAACGCAGAAAAGCACAGCACGTTGCATGTATCACAGCACAGCACAGCATGAAGGGATAATAGTATTGGACTCGATGGAGCGGATGCACGGCCCGGGGTGCTGCGACTGGCACAGAGCAAGAAGTTCGACTGGAACGATTTGTGCATGCATGTTCAAGCTAGCCAGCTAAAGTGCAAAGGTGACTGTGACTATGCCTTTGGTGTACTGCGCGGGGGGAGGGGGCTAGCCGCCCTTGGCGCACGATGCGGCTGAGTGGGATAGGCCATGGGCGGTGGTGTCCGCATGGCGGCACGTCAGCGCTGGCAGGCCGTCAGTGGAAAAGGTTAGGCCTGGCAGAAGCGTCCGCCCGGCCAGCCCGGCGCGGAGGGGAGCGGCCGCGTGTGCCTGGCTCGCCAGTGCACGGCACAGCGTCGTGGACAGATCGCGGACGGCATTAACTACGACCGTGCACTTGGAGACCGCGCCATGCCCAACAGCCCCCTCTGCAATCGTGTAAAGGAAGCGATATGCCTCCGGCCCGACGTCTATCGAATGTATCATGCGTGAGGGAAATGACCTAGGTGGGCAGCGCCAGTGATCACACTGTGTTTGAGGCACTTATCTTTTCCCATCGCCGCAGTCGCGACTGCTGTCTCTGACGCACCGCGAACATGGGAACGGGCGAGCAGGTCCACCAACGTTAAATCGAACAACAACATGCGCATGGTGAGGAAGGCAGGCCGCCCCGCTGTGGCGGGCGCTGCGACCGTGGGGGATCCCCGAAAGAGGCACGATCCCCTGCATGCGTGCCCTCATACAGGCGGGGGGTCCGCTGCGGGCCAGGGGCACCGCATTGTCTGCGGCGGGCCCAACGGCAGCCCAGGCCCGCCTCGGGGTGGACTCGTTCCCCCGGGGAGATGCGTGTGGCCGTCACAGGGAGGTGGCTTGACGTGCGGCCAGGCGGCGCCGCGCCATTCCGCGCATGCGGATGCAGGCTGCGCAAGCTTAAGGGTGGGGCAGCAGGCGGCTCCGGTGCTGTGGCCGGGGCAGTGGTGGAGGCGGGGGAGGAGGAGGCCAAAGCTTGAGTGCAAGGAGGGAGTTTTAGGCATGCGCAAAGCCTGGGTGGCCTCCAAGAGGTGTGACGGATACAGCGGTGCCACACGTGGATGCGGATTGAGGGCATCGCTGGCAGCAGCGCTGATGTGCAGGCCATTGCCTGGCCGGGGGGGGCGCCCTGGCGGTGCGGCGTGGGCCGCGTGCGCTGTGGCAACGCAGCGGGCGGATCTGCCGGGGTCGCTGGCGGCACGAATGGTGGCTACCTGCGGCTGCTACGGAGGGGGAGCACGCACATGCCTCTGGGGAGCTTGCATGTGAGACAGCAGTAACGGCGTTCAGCACGTAGTAGCTCATAGGTGGAAGCACAGAGGGGCAGCACATGAGGCGCATGATGACATGGTCCGACATGGACTCCAACTGCGAGAGATGCGCGGGGCAGGCGCGCTATTGCTAATACCGTCTAGTCATGACCAGAGGTGCGTCTACTGTGAGCCGGAGACGGCAGTGCTGTGTCTGTGAGAGGAGCAGGTTGATGTGTAGCGGATGCTGCAGCTGAAGGACTGCCTGTATTTTAGACTGGGGCTGTGACAGAACATGCCCGGCTCTAGCGGCCCCTAGCTGCGACCCATACATGGCTCAGTGCTTCTCGATACAGACTGTGTCTTACACTGTGATAGATCTAGGACTCAGCAGCGCCTGGACAACAGAGGATAACAGTCTCTTGGTAGAGACTGTGTAGAGAATGCGATAGCATTATAGGGATGTCGGTCGAGTCATGACAGCATGGACCCTGCTGAGCTTGACTGCGCGGCTAGTGACGATTCAATCAGGTATGATGGGGTCATGTATCGTTTGGTGCGCACTACAGACAAGGGAGGGGCCGACACAGCATGGGCCAACACAGCATGGGCCAACACAGCATGGGCCAACACAGCATGGGCCAACACAGCATGGGCCAACACAGCATGGGCCAACACAGCACCAACCCAGCACCACGTCATAGGCGCCCCACCAGGCACAGCCCCGATCACATCGACCAGAGGTGTGAAACAGGGCGACCTTCTTGCCAGCGTCCTCTTCTCACTGACTCTGCAGCCGGCTCTTGAAGCCGCCCAAGCCACCGCAGATCCCGCCGACGCAGCCCTCCTTGCCTATGCCGATGACTGCAGCATCCACGGCACCGGCAAACCCATCATCAAGGCCTTCACCACCCTGGAGGAACACGCCCACCCAATTGGCCTCCGCATCGGCCGCGCGAAGCGTGCAGCCATATCCATCATTGATCGTGACGCGGCCCAGGCCGTGGCCGACGCCATAGGCGTGCGGCTGCGCCCACACGGCGTCACCTGCGCAGGCACGCCCATCGGCCATTCCCCCTACGTCAAGGACTACTGCAACCGCCGCGCGACAACCGCATGTGCGAAGATTGATCGCCTCCTCTCTCTCCCCATGCCTGTCGAGGACAAGTTCCTGCTGCTCCGCGGCTCTGTGCAGCTTGCCCTCAACCACCTAGTCCGTGTCGTCGCGTGGGACTCAGTCAAAGACGCGGTGCAGCGGCTGCAAGACAGGGTAATGGCGGCGGCGCGGGAGATCATAAACTTCCCGCAGATGCCCACCGTCGCCGAGGAGCAACTCCGCCTACCGCTACGCCACGGCGGATTCGGCCTCATGGACGTCACGGAGCACGAGGCAGATGCAGCCTATCTGTCCAGCGCCGCGCTGGCGCATGACGCCATGCGCGACGGCCCCCCCGACTTCCGCCCATTCGCCGACGGCGACGTTGCCAAAGGCCTACAAGAAAAATGAACAGCACTGCGTGCAGCAAATCCGCCGGAGGTAGACTGGGGCCCAGAGGAGCTCGACAACGTCTTCATCGCCACTGGCCTTCCCGGTATGAGCAAAAAAGTGACCAGGGCAGTAGCGCAGTCACGGCACGACGCGCTGCTGCAACAGCTGGGCAGCACCCCTGGCGGTGCAAAGGACCT
>UNSF01000024.1:550000-852500 GCA_900538255.1 Ulva mutabilis | reverse complement strand
TAATACAGATCTCCTGAGAGCGGCTGTCTCACCCTGCTTTTTTCCATCATTGAATTGCCAATTCCCTGTTTCTCAGAGAAACAACACGAGTCGGGATAACGGGGCCCGGCAGTTTCCACGTGGCTCGCAGGCGCGAGCAATGCATGCATCCAGTGTATCTTCTACCTCTTTGGCAGTACACTGAATGTGTTACACGGTGAAGATCTAGATCTAGATCCAAGACCCAGCAGCGCCACTGCATGTGTTACATTGTGATAGATCTAGGACCTAGCAGCGCCGAGGCAGCAGACCAGTCAACAGGCAAACAGACAAACCATCACAAGCCCCACGGCAAATGTCCGCACGAGCCAATACTAGAGCACCACTGCATGTCTTACACAGTGATAGATCTAGGACTCAGCAGCGCCGAGGCAACAGACCAGGCAACAAGCAAACAGACAGACCGGCCACCGCAAGCACCAAGGCCACGCGCCGCACGAGCAAATGCTAGAACGAACCAACGCCAGCGCGAAAGCGCCACTGCCACTGCACCGCCACTGCATGTGTAAAACAGTGATAGCCACCGTCCGTTCTGGCATTTGCTCGTACTGCGAGTGGCTTGCCAAGACGGGGCATGTGATGGTTTGTCTGTTTGCATGTTGACTGGTCTGTTGCCTCGGCGCTGCTGGGTCCTAGATCTATCACTGTGTAACACACAACCACACCCACGGATGCGGATGTGCATCCACACACACGCGCACTCCTGCACCCCATCGTGTCTGCTTTCGCGATGGCGTTTGTTTGTTCTGGCATTTGCTCGTGCGGCGCGTGGCCTTAGTGGTTGCGGCGGCCGGTCTGTCTGTTTGCTTGTTGCCTGGTCTGTTGCCTCGGCGCTGCTGAGTCCTAGATCTACCACTGTGTAACACACACGCGCACTCCTGCACCCCATCACCGCGGCACCCATGCCACAGCCGCACACAGCAACCACCAGCCACACCGCGTACTACCGCCCACCCCAGCAAGCCCGGCCACCACCGACCCTCGACAGCAGCACCCCCACAACAGCAGGGTGTGGTTGTGTTGGTTGTGTCGGTTAGTTTTGACTTTTCGCCTGAGACAGGTTCTGCTTGTTGCTGTCTGCCTTTGGTGGGGGGTTGTTGGCCATCTGGTTTCCTGCTGTTGCCCTCGCTGCCGGGCACTTGCTTTCATCTCCGTGTAAAACAGCGATAGCCACTGCATGAACTACACAGTGATAAATCTAGGACTCAGCAGCGCCGAGGCAACAGACCAGGCAACGGTAGCCCCTGCATGTGTTACACAGTGATAGATCTAGGACTCAGCAGCGCCGAGGCAACAGACCAGGCAACGGTAGCCACTGCATGTGCAGTTCACGATGTGGACACGTGGCCCACGGCACAGAGCGCGCGCGGCCGTTGCTTCCATGACAATGGCATGCATCACCTCTGTGCACCGTGGATTCGCAGGAACGCCCCGTACGCTCACTCGGGCTGCATGCTCACCGGCAGGAGTCACCAATGACATGCCCTTGCTGTATTGCGCGGCCAGATAGCATTCAAGTGGTCGACACGAACGAGCCTCGCGGGCACGCGACACTGACATGCGGTGACGTTGGCCGATTTTGCTGGTCTGGCCTATTGTTATGGAGGAACTGGTGCTTCTTGGCCACCAGATGCATCTGGGCCATCTACGCATTTGCTTGCAGTGGAGAGAGAAGGCAGCAGCAGCCGCGTGGCGAGGCATGCGCTCCTATGTCCTATGGACAGTACTGGGACGCGTACGGGCTCGTTCTCATGACCTGTCGATCGTGCGTTGGCGCAAGCATCGATGATGGCCATCAGCAGCCACGTAAGTCATGATCAAGCGCAGGACAGCTCGAACGAGCAGTTACGGGTCTCTGTCATCAACTCGCCTGCGTCTAGAGAGTCAGCTGACGACGGCTGATTTCCCCGACCATCTGCAGCGTCTTACGCCTTGTTCGCGTTTGTGTGTGAGCTCTGCTCCAGCAGACCACGCGACCCGCATCCGCCATATTGTGGCTTCATGCCTGCGTACAGATACGTATACTGCTGGCACTCCTGAAAGCGTCCAGGCGCAGCACATGCCTTGCCTCGCGCTCGTCGGGCCAGTGTAATTTCAATAAGGTAGAAGATACACTGGATGCTGCTGGTTACAGAACTAACAGGCTACCGTGACTGGTTTCGGCCAGTGCCAATGGCCTCATCAGACGGATGGTGTGCAGTCCAGCAGTCAACGGCGATCACGAGCTCGAGCGTAGGGCTCCTAATGTAGTTATCGAGGGTGTAGCTGTCTCAACCTGCTTTTTTCCATCACTAGATTGAGAAACAACATGAGTCCGGATGACGGGATCGGCGTGTCCACATGGCCCACAGGCGTGATGAATGCGCGCAACATGCATGCAAGGGCCAGTGCGCGTGCATCCCGTGGCCATACACGATCACGGACAGGGCACGTCACACAGATCGCGTTGTTCCGAGGCGGACAGTGTACGACGATGTCATTGTCCGTAATGAATTCATCTTTTTACGGTGTTTTGCCCAGGGCACTGCGGCTGTGTTCGCAGGAGGCCTGCAGCTAGCTGTTGTCGAGACTCCGGTGCCAAACGTATTCCACACCAGACCATCGCATCGAGAGAGGCGCGTACATGTGAAGGAAACTGTACATATGTCTCTTGCTGTGTTACTAGGGGAGCAACGCAAGAGCCCAGCGAGGGCAAGAACAGGCAGGCAAGCAACTGAATCCCAGTAAGCCAGCAGCAGCAAGCAGCAACACGTACAGGATCCCTGAGCCGCAACGCACCGCCACAAGCGCCCACTATCATGCAGTGAAATGGTGTTGCAGCGTTTCCAGACAAGGTGGGCACATGTGTAGTATTGCATGCATGCAGGAAACTTGTAGAACCCACCCAGCCCTGTGGATATGCAGCAGAGTAGGTCTCTTCCGCCATGGAGCATGGCTCAGCCCCATCTAACTCCAGACATTGTATGATATGGCAGGTAATGCTTGTGAGGTAGTGCAATGCAGGCAGAGCGTTGCGTGTGTAGTCACCAAGCACATTGGTGTATTCATGCCAGCCATACGGAAGATATCTTCCTGGCCGCCCGTAATTCCGTTGCCGACGCTCGGCTGTACTTGCATTGATGCGTGTTCTTTATGTTTTTTGTATGCGGTGCGGCAAAGAGTCTCTGCAGGGAGAGTCTGCAGGAATTTTTGGGAGCAATTAACTCACTTGTACCACACTGACGTAATTCAAACTGTCTGGGTTGACACCGTGTTGGGCAAGTGGAGGGCTGCTGCTGGCTGAGTGTGTACCTAGCATAGAAACATCGCGAGCAGTAACGCAGCCAAGTGCAGGTTCACAGGTGTTGGTTTGGGAGCTAAAGGGCCCACCTGGCAAGGCAGCTTTCGAAGGAGGCGACCACATGTACGTGAAGCGTGTGCTTACAGATGACTGTGTTGGGGGACGCCAGTATTACCGGAGTGCAGGTCCTGCGTGACACGTGTGCTCAAGTGAGCTCAAGTGAGCGCGCACGAATGTGGCATGTGGCGATGCGCACTCATGTTCACACTGCCCACTTAACAGCATGCAAGGGTGAGGAGGAGCGTCCACGTGCACACTGAGTTGCGGACAATGCAGCACGGCCTACCTGTCCTTACACAAGCTCAAGCCTACATGCTCTGTACGAATTCCATGTAATGCCATGTAATACATGCACCCCTCTTCAAACCAATGCACCGGCGCCATCAACGAAGCTCAGAAAAACAATTTCTCGTGCGTACACCTTCGTAATACACATCTACAACAAACACCGTCAGTGAATGGCAACGCAGGCCAGCCTTTGGGAGGCTCAGGTCTGGGAGGGCCATGTACTTTGAACCATGCAGCTCCTATTTGACAGCTCCTGTTAAATCTGATTGCTGCATCCACACGCCCCTGCAGCCACGGCTTGATCTGCATGCCAGCACACATGGCTGACTGCACCACCCTGAAGCGTCACCACCCATCTGGCCACTCTCGGAGCACTGTGAGTGTCATGAAGTGCGCACCGGCACACAGGTCGTTGGTGCTCAGCTGCTCAGCTGCGGACCACTGGCCATGCATGGAGTGGTCCAAAACGTATATCATACCCATCACCTTCACAGAGCCACCCACGTGCTCCGTTGTATCGGTGCTGCTGCGTCCTAGATCTATCACAGTGTCAAATAGAGACACCCACCATTTACCAACGACAGCGTGCTTCCCAGTCTGGAGCGCCCAAAAAGATACCACAACAAAGACAACCACAACATGAAAAGTGGCCACAGCTGCTTCCAGGAGTACACGCTTGCAACTAATTGGCACATGTCGTGCTCCACCTCAGCATGGCATGTGTCTATGCACATGCACTACAGGTTCAAGAATGTCACCTTTATGCTGTATAGCACAGTCTACACAGATTGCATACGTGGCTGCTGCAGTGCCATGTGTGCCACAAATACACGCATGCGCATGCAACAGACACCACACAATACTGGAAACACACAACACAGGCAGCAATGCATCAGCTATGCATGCTGCCTCTCAAGCTCATACTACAGGATTGTGTACATGTACAGACGCTTTGGTAAAGGCCCTGTGTGAGGGGCGCCGGTCTCCAGCATCCAAACGCTGTGGGCCATATGTCCACGGCGCAGCCGACGCGTGCGCCTTCCATGCGTGACAGAAACGATGCGCATGCTGGTGACCAAACCGCCGGTCGCATACAGCACGGGTGCCCTTGCGATTCCGGCCCGCATCAGACCCCTAGCCCTTCATGCCGCACTCCAGGTTCATGCCTTTGTGTCTGCAACTGTTCTGATAAGGGTTCCCCTTCCAGCCACAGCAGAAGGAACAGTGGCATGGGCACCTGCACATATGCTTGGACATCAAGGGAGGCCAAGGCGCTTGGACGCCAAGGGAGGCCAAGGCAAATAGGTCTCCCGGATGGGAGGGCCTGGGAGGCAGCAAGTCTCGTACTGCATATATGGCGTGTTAAGGTATGCCGCAGCACCTGCAGTGCTGTTTGCCTGCCGGTGGATACCCACACGAGGCGAATTGCGCGGCCTACAGCCTGAACGCTGTGACCACTCAAAGAAGCGTCCATGCTCGAAAGGGCCACAATAGTTAAAGACAAAATCTACAGCTTAACAGGTTGCATACGAGGTAAGCCGGCCGTGGCTCAATGGCTCAGTGGCTGCAGCGCCATTTCATGTTCCCAACAACAGAGATGCAGGTGCCAGGGATGCCGCACAGGGTGCAGGATCGACGCCTGCCGGGCGCGACGGGCCCGGTGCCTGCTACCTGTGTTTGGCGTGTACGTGGACTGCGCGATGCTGCGCTCGCTTCCTGCGTTATTTGTGTGTGAGATTACAGAGTCGGTATGCGCTAGTCATGCCAGTGGTGGTACCAGTGGCCAAAACTTCCGCTGCAGGTGACAATCAGGCATGCGCTGGTACGAAAAGGGTAGAAGTAATGAAAGTAATGGCAGGTGACAGACACACTACAATAAAGGGGGGTTATGGCTTGGTCTCCCGTGCGCTTTGGTCGACATAAATTACCTTGGAAGGGCTGTGTCCACGATGGATGCATCCGGTCTAGCATGTGTGCTGTGTGGGCCACCATGTGCTACTGGTTTGGGGTCTGACCAGAAGCGCACTGATGGCTGCCCATAACCCCCCCCTTTGTGTAGTGACAGTTACCCAGACATCTGCAAGTAATCAGAGAAAGTGCCACCTCCTCTTTGCATGCAAGCTTGGCAATGCTTGCCAAGTGGAACTTATGCTGCAGAAGCATCAGTCATGCTAATTCACAATTCCCACAGAGCAGGTGCCAGGTGTGGATGGTCATTTCCATGACCACTGTCACAGCACTGGCACAAGTTCATTGATCCTGTGAATTGCAACGTATGAACACGGTAAAGTGTGAACACATCACAGTGCATGGGCCAAGGCCATGGGTAAAGGCATGCTGCAGCATTTCAGTGCAAGCCATGCACAGAAAAGCAACTGTAGCAGCTCCCAGTTGCATGCAGACGCAGGGACAACAGACAGCAGACAAAAGAAAGAGGACAAAGACGCTGTTGTCCACAGATGGCAGCTTGTAAGCAGATGGGTGTGCTTGGTTGCTGCACATGTGGCCCGGAGTAGCCGATTTGATAGAAAACTGCAGTCATGTATGTGGCTGTGACTCATTTCAGAACAATGGCACAGCACTCTCCCACAGCACTGTCTGGTCCCTGTCCAGCCACAGCCTAGACTAGCACTCTGGGCCCATGCCAAGGATCGCCGCATGCTAGACACTGACTCCACAATCTCTAGCAATGCTAGCAATGGAGCAATGCTAGATTTGCAAGCCTTGCCGGGGCTTACACAGTGGCAGCAAATGTGTGTTCCGCAGGAAACATGAATAGTTACATCGAGGGGCTCCGATCCAGTGCACCAAGCGAACGTACAACTAGATTCTAGACCCACATGCTACCCAGCAGATGCAAGCGTGCATATGGTATCGCAATACAGACTGCTTGCTTGCATGTTTGGTGTTGCCCTCACTGCTGGGCTCCTGCATCACTCTCCGTGTGACCAGTACAAACAGACGTGATAAGCGCCAGGGGTCCAGGTAGGCATCGCACTTGTAGCAGTACATCAGCAGCCGCCGTCCTGTGCCTGGCAGTGCAGCTTCGCCGTCGTCCACCAACTGCGTGCCCATCATGTCATCGGGGCAACCTTCTGTGATGTCGTCGTCATTCAGGCCTATGGATTCCGCAATGTAGACCTCATCGCCAATGAAAAAGTTGCTGTCTTCGGCAGCACCAGCAAGCGTTCGCAGTGCGGCAGATCCCAGGGACGGGGGGGAGCCTTCAAGATCAACTGCAGCATGCACACCAGGGGGAAAGGCTGCTGCCTCAGCAGCACTGGCCGCTTGTGCTCCTCCAGGGGTCGAGTCATAGTGGTGGGGCATGCTTAGCTTGGTCGCGTCGGATCCTGTGGTCGCCAGGCCAGCGTGTGTGGCCGGGCTACCGACCACAGCACGGGCGGCGTGCACAGGCACGAGAACGGCCGCGAGGAACACTGCGAAAGCGGCGAGCATGCGCGGCAGCGCCGGCGGCACCGCCGCACGCGCCCGCGTCGGGGTAAGGCTCGCAACGCGGGGCATGACATCCCTGTGGTCCCAATTGTAAGCTTGGCCCGCACTGGATGGCATGCGACAGTTCCCACGATTACACATCGTCAGGCAACTGTGACAGGGCATGTTCTGCTGTGTTAGTGCTCGTCCTCACCGTGTACACAACAGCTTCTGGTCCATGCCCCAGGGTCAACGTTAGCGAGTACCTACAGATTATCGCAGTTTCAGATTAGAGCATGGCGCTGCAGCGTCGCAGCGGTGCACGTACGTGTTTGCCAGCCTTGCGCAGCGAGAACAACCGCTTGCAATTGCGTGCAACACCCAGATGCAATGCACAGACTCAGCAGTGCTAAAAATACTCACTATGAAATCTGACTGGCATCTGAGGAGTGCCTGAGATCACAATTGGTGCAATACCTTGGCGCTATTCCGTTCGAGTGTCCGTCATGCTGGCGTAAGTTTTCGCGAGGTAGCACACCTGACTGCTGCTGTGAGCCAATTGCAAAGGACGTCGTGCCGGGCACAAGTTAAAGAACTGCCCGTTCCTGAAACACCTTCGCGGCCTTGGGCGAGCTCTGGAGAGCGTTAGAACTGCGCGACCTTTTATTTTCCCCTCGTGACATCGGCTGCAGTCGAGATGATCCCATTGCAACCATGTTGAGGGGACGGAACATGAGCATGCATGCATCCGGCCATGCCAGGAATCTTAGCTGAATAGTACAGTAAAGCGAGATGAGTCAGTCGACCCTTTCACAGCTGCTTGCAGACCTGCGCAGCTCTCCAGGTTGGACCACGCCGGGCGCGCAGGGTTGTGCCGCTGTGTGAACACCGCACGTCTTCAGAAACGAGGACGCTGGTGGCTGTGCTGACGATGCCGACGTTGCTTGCCGCATCTACGCGGTCTCCAGCGACGACGGGGCGTACACGGACGAGGGGGGTCGCGATGGAATGAACACTGTGCGATCTATCCTCGCTAGCTCGCGCAAGCCTACGTATCGCTACCCCACGTGGACGCTATTATGTCCAGTCGCAGCATGCAATTGGAAAACTTACGAAACCCTAGATACAACAAACAATGTAGGAGTCCCTCCGAGGCTCTGTGACCTTGCTCCCGGCCGCACGCACTGGCTTGCTCAGCGTTAACCATGTTGCTTCAACGCCGCAGAGCGCAGGCCTGCAGGGCTATGCACGTTTATATCCCTGCCGTGCATACTGTGTTTTCTCCTACCTCACGCATGGTAGGATGGTCTGTCATTCAGCTTGTGCGCGGTCAGCACCCGCTACGGGAGCGTTGCCCATGCATGTTGCCCGGCGATCATCAGCGCATGCACCTGCAGCTGTCATAGCCATGTGATCTTCCGGCCCACGTAGCGATACCATTAAGAGATGCAGCCTCGACGTCACCGGTCTCACATCGCTCGGCACAAAATGCTTACTAAGGGCATCATATTGAGACTATACTGAACTTTTGATTCTAGCAATGGTCGCAGGAAAAGACCTGCGTCGTTGGAGGCCGCCTGTGAAAGGTCGAACGCTAGCGTCGGATTGACCGCGGAGGTCACGTCATGGTTGCCTGTCACGTACATGACATCAGGTGAGGCCCCATGTGCACGTGTGCGTGTCCGTGATTGCCGCAAAATGAGGCAAGGTGAGTGAAGAGAGCTGACGAAGAGCGGCAAAAGCAGTGACCCACCCAAGACGACGCTCGGTGGCGTGTTACACGGAGATGAACGCAATAGCCCGGCAGCGAGGGCAACAGCAGGCAAGTAGACGGCCAAAACCCCCGAAAGCAGAGAATAGCAACAAGCAACAACTGTCTCAGGTGAGAAGCCACAACGAACCGACACAGCCGACAACCACACCCACGCACCTGGGACAGTGATTGCTTTTTGCTGGTGTCTACCTTCGGGGGGTTTTGGCCGTCTACTTTCCTTCTGTTGCCCTCGCTGCCGGGCTATTGCGTTCATCTCCGTGTAACACCCACGCACCCACACGCATGCGCACTCCCGCACACCACTCGGTGGCGTGCACGCAAGCCAGACGTCATGTTGCGACATTTGTCGATCCACATACCGTATGTTTACTATCAATGAGGTAGAAGATACACTGGATGCTGCTGGTTACCGTATGTGGACGTGTCGTCCAACTGACAATGTGTGGACAGCGTGGACCACCAACAGCTCCTGCACGAATTAGTGCCTTTCTTCTTCTGACATACATATATATCACTGACTGTGGGATCTACCTGGGCACCCCACGCCTACACAAGAGTTGAGCACGTGCTGCAGCAGGGAATCATGCACTACAGCTGTTGTGGAGCAAGGTGGGCAAGGTGGCAAAGTGGTTACACAAGAGTCGCATAACAGCTGGGCTTTGTCACTGCACTTGCCAAATGTGACCTGCCCCACATAACCCACAGACTGATTCCACCAGGTGCCCCAGCAGCTACCACACCAGCATCTACCAAATCAGCAGCACAGGGAGCATTGCATTAGGCTGTGATAGAATGTTAGATGCATTGTTGCTGCCTGCTTGCATGCCTGCGCTGGGTTGGGTCACATGCTTGCTTGCTGTTGCCCTCGCTGCTGGACTCTTGCGCGTAACACTGTGATAGATCGAGGCCTCAGCACTGCCGAGGAAACACATCAGACAGCAAAGCAATCAAAACAAACAACCAATCACAAGCAACACCATCACCAATCGTACCATCATGACACTCAGCCGTCCGGCTCAGAAACAGTAGCGCACTCACACACAACACGAAGCGAGCGCGACACTGCGGAGTCTATGTACATGCCATACACAGGCACCAGGTGTTTGGGACCACAGCGCCCAGCCAGCGCCAAGTCAACTGTAGCAGCCCTGGACGGACGTGGGAACGACACGCTGTCACGCAGGTCGGCGGCCACGCGCGGTGGCTATGGTCCCTAGCCACAAGCCACCTACAGCTGGTGCTGTAGTCGCTGCCACTGAATGCTGCGGTCCGAGCAGGGGCCGGGGACAGGCCGGGGCCAGAGGCGGAGCCGGAGGGAAATGGGGAGTGGCAGGCCTGCCCCTCGGGGGGGGGTGGGGGGGGTGGGGGGGGCTGGAAGGAGAATAGACGGGCAGGCTGATCAGTGCGGTGAAGGATGAGGGGAAAGTACCACGGGGTGCATTCTATCTGCAGCACGCCGACGCCGGCAGGGCGTCAGTGGAGACAGCCCGGCCCGGCAGAAGCGCCCGCCCGACCGGCCTGGCGCGAACTTGTGGGCTTGCATATGTCCTACTAAGACGCCAGGGGCTATGGACCGCCACGCGTGGCCCCGGACCTGCGCGACGATGGGTCATTCCCGCGTCCATCCGGGCCACTGCAGTTGGCTTGGCGCCAGCTGGGCGCCGTGCACTACACCATGTGGTCCCCAACACATGGGGCCTGTGCTTGACATGTACATGGTCTGCGCGGTGTCGCGCTCGCTTCTGTGATTTGTGTGTGTGCGTGTGCGTGTGCGTGTGCGTGTGCGTGTGCGTGTGCGTGTGCGTGTGCATGTGCGTGTGCGTGTGCGTGTGCGTGTGCGTGTGCGTGTGCGTGCGTGTGTGCGGTCTGGCTGTTTGCTTGTTGCCTGGTCTGTTGCCTCGGCGCTGCTGTGTCCTAGATCTATCACTGTGTAACACATGTAGCAGGTCACATTCAAGCAAGTTTAATCACTGCAGTGCAGCACATCAGAACGTGTGGGCTGCCCAACGCTCTCCCGTCTATGGTGCCACTGGCGTCGATATGATTCCACCGTACTACCGTCCATCCTCCGCACGTGCACAACGTGGTTAACACACTATAACTATGGTGCCAGCACTTTCGGGACGTCCTTACAGGACGCCGGAAGGGCACCATAGGGACTCTGAAAGGACAGTGGAGTGACTGCAACAGGTCGGCATGAGGACTGTCCGAGAGGACGTGGAGTTGACGAGGGACAGAGCAAGGACAGCTGCGGGACCTGTGCCAGATGGGCTGAGGATCCTTGGGGGACACAGGTTGCATAACAGGGAAGTCACGGGAACAGTCATGGGACATCCCGATGATGGAGTGTGACGTCACCAGGGCATCATGAAGACTTGTTACATCTACGATCGAGGACTCTAAGTCAGTCATGCATGAATCCCTACGGAGTCCTAGGGGACGAGGTCAGCTTAGGGACATCCTAAATGCAAGAAAGGCCTGGAGGCCCAATCGACCGCAGCACCCCGGGCGCCACTTTGGTCGATCGTGCCCAATTGACCAAGGCACCCCGGGCGCCACTTTGGTCGATCGTGCCCAATCGACCAAGGCACCCCGGGCGCCACTTTGGTCGATCGTGCCCAATCGACCAAGGCACCCCGGGCGCCACTTTGGTCGATCGTGCCCAATCGACCACATAGCCCCCATGGAGCCACGAGGACCGCTGCACACCGCTGCACGGCCTCTCACATGCCCCTTGCCTTAGCCCTCCCCCCCTGCCCTACCCCTGCCCCCTGCCCCCTGCCCCCTTGCTGCACATAACCCTCATCTGCTCTCCTAACATGCTGTTCACAGCCACGCCAACGCTGCGACGTCAACACTGCTGCCGTTGGCGGCTGAAAGCAAGCCTGCAGGCCTTGTGTGCGCCGCAATGGCTCCAGGACTCCTACTTAATAGCCTCTTCCAGCGCTGCCGCAATCTCGCGTTCAAGGTTGGCTAACTCTTCCTGCAAGATAATGTGTGTGAGGCGACTGTACTAGCTTGCACCTGTTCCCGATGACTTGTACACCACAGTAATTGTGATTCACATCACAACAGACCAGATCCCAACACAGATGCAAGGTACATGTTGCGAGAGGGATCTTACCTGAGTAGCGAGTAGCTTCTGCCATATCCCGGCGTATGGCCCTGCTGTTTTAGGGGGCCCGTCAGCTGCAGGTCCGAGCAAGTTCTTCAGCTTAGTCACTGTGTCCTGCAGTTTTGAGGCACGCGCCCATGTGGCCTGTACAGCAACGTGCTGTTGATGTTGGATATTGTCGGCTGTATTCCGGTCTGACCTGGCAGGTGGTGGTGGATTGCAGGCTTGGGTACAGGTGGAGGAGTATCAAAAGCAGCCACAACAGTAAGTCAGGACGTACTGTTGGGGCTGGATAAACTGCATCTTGGTCTGAGGGCCTGGTAATTGAGGCCTGTACGGCTGTCGAACATGCGGGAGCTGACAGGCTGTTTGCCACAGCTTGGCTCTGCTCAACATCGTCGGTAACATTCAGCTTGCGGCGGACGGCCTTTCCCTACACATGACACTGGGTGTGACGTAGTCCACGAAAAGGTCTCATGTTCGGACGGATGCATAGCTCGACTATGTACCGTCACAGAGCTCCCCCCCTCATACGCCTCGAGCCCCTTCGAGGCTGACTCGAGTTGGCGTAGGGGAGAGAACCCGACCAATTCGTGCACCACAAGGACCATGCGAGCATGACCACGCCTTACGTAATCCCGGCCCAAAGGAATCGAACTCGGGCCATGCCGCATTGGAACCCCAGACCGATACCACTGTGACGTAGTCCACGAAAAGGTCTCATGTTCGGACGGATGCATAGCTCGACTATGTACCGTCACACTGGGTTGGCAACGCTACAAGTGATTTGGTGTTCGACCTGAATGCATACAACCTGTAGGCGCACGACGCTGTACCAGCCACTTACCTGTCAGGTTCAGTGCATTGGCAACTTCAGCGTGCGATACTAGCAAATGGATGGAAGCGTGCCTGATCAGCCTCATCCACATCCTGTGACGTTTCGGATGCTTTCGCGGGTGACTCAGCCACATCTTCTGCGGCCTCGGCTGCAGTCTGTCCTGCCACTTGCGGCGCCTTCTTCAATGCCTTGCGCTTCACAGGTCTCTGTTCTGACTCTTCCAACAGGTCAGCAGGAACCGCATAAATCCCATCCATGGCCCACTCTTCGCACGTGCGGGGGGCTGCAGTTGGATCATCTGGATTCGGGACCTGCAGGTCACATACATTGTCGTGTCTAGGCACAGAGCCGCGCAAAGCAGCAAGCAGGACATCGCTACGGCTTACCGCGGCTTGCATAGGTAATCACATTCAGCAACGTCCATTGTACACGCTTTGACACTCTACACGCATACCCCAAGTACCAGCCAATCGTAGCACACTGCACGGGCAGCATACCAACTTTGTAGTGAAGGCCCTCAACAGCTTAGCTTCGAGGCGGGTAGGAGGCATCTCTTGCCCAGTGCTGATACCGTACTCCTTATCTATGGCGCTGTTAACACTTGATGCACGTTTGCGCACATCAGCATACCTGCGTCGGACCCAGAATCAATACAAGCATGGCTCCGAACACTTGCCCCGCACGACAGGTGAGATAGACGGCGCGTACGTAATACCATGCTCCTTTGCAGCTACCTTCCACATGCTCGTCCAGGCTTTGGATAGATTCCGGCAGAGCTCGATGGCGTTCCTTGCACCCTGCTGTTCAGCGGCTGACATGGTGGAGCCGGCAAAGAAGTCTTTGTGGTCCTGCGGAACATGCACACAATGTTCTGGGGCAATGCATCTATGGTGACTCGCATCAAGCACGAACACATTATGTGGGCCCTGCACGGCTACAATCGACCAAGACACCCCGGACGCCACGATGGTCGATTGTACCCAATCGACCACGACCCGCCGGACGCCACCAGGCTCACCTGTGACACATGAAGCTGCACCACACACAGCCGCTGTCGTGCCTACCATCTGAAACGACGATCGTGGCATGGCAATGCAAGCGCCGAATGGGATGCATGGCAGAACAGAATGACCTGGACCGCTAGCCCCCGTGCTCGATGTTAATACCACTCCACATCTGCGAGACCAGTGCGCTGGAAAAAGTACATCGACCAATGCATCAGCAAAACCGAGCTGTGGTAGTCACTTCATCCGGCCGATCGAGATACTGACGCAATGTCCGGATGGGATTCGGTGGCAAGAAAACGGCTGTATCAGCTGGACGTGCGGCGTGCACGTTTAGGAACATAGACAGCACGGTGATTGTCGGTTCGTTGCAGCGTACGTGCGGGAGGAGGGCAAGCGCACCGTCTCAGCCAACATGTCGAACGCCTCAACAACCGACTGTAGCATGATGGCCCCTGGCTTGCTTGCCCTCACGAACTTCACGAAGAGGTCTTTTACAATCTTCGCATCATTACAGCGATCCAGCGACGCCTTCATACCTTCTGGGATGTCCTTCAATATGCTCTGTATCTTGTCGGTCGACCGCAGGAATCGTGGCTTCCACGTAACCCATGGCGACACAGACGCCTTCCGCCCACTCACGGTTGAAATCATACGCACAGTGTCCTTAGAAACAGCGGTTGCGGTGGCAGTGAGCACCGGGGATTGCTCCTGGGCCAGCGTGCAGGTGAAGGGCGGTAACCATACCGCCTGCTTCCCCACAGCCGCTGCGGCAGTTGACATAGCGACATCCATAAGCGAATTGAAGTCAGCATACTGTAATTCGATGTAATATGTGGGATTAGGCCTGCTTGTCACCCGCAGCGTCGCGCTGCTGAAGGGCCGCTTCACACCACACACCGAAAAGATAGTGTCTGCCACAGCCCTCCCCCATGGTGTGTTAGAATACGCAGACTTCCATTCAAACGGTGGAGCATCGCCGGCACTGCAACAAGCGCCGGCTAGTTGACAAGCCGTGCAGTTGTTACTTGGCGTTACCGCGGGCCGGCTGTTGGGGCCCAGTCGTATAATAAGGGCAGCAGAATTCACACAATACGCAATTTGATAGTAGACGATATCGTACTGCAGCATGATCGTGGTCTCGTCCGTCGGCTGGCCCATCTTGCACAACGTACTCCTGTGGCGACGACGGTAGACCCTGGCAAAATCGAGTCGAACAAAACTTAGTTATGCGAGATATATCAATAGGCATGATAGAAGACTGGGCGTAGAAGACTGTACATGCTCCACCCTCAAAGGAAGCGTTCACACGCGGGTGTGGGCAGAGGGTGTCGTTTCGACCACCCCCGTCAAGTCGGGGTGTGTCTACAGGAAGTGTGCAGTGCGTGACGCTCTGCTGCCCGGTGGCTTTCCGGATGCGCTCCGACATAGCTTGCGCGGACCCGTCATCAACCTTTATATAGGCTTTAACTTCATCCCACCAGTCGTGACACGATGGCAGGCGAGCCCAAGAAGAAGGTCCGTCGCAGGGCTCAAGAGATCGATGATCACTTCGCCCAGTATGGGATGCGCCGTGTGCCTACGGAAACCAAAGACTCTAGGTCTTTGTTCAAGTGTGATCACTGTCTAGGTTTTTTCAATAATGTCGCTCATGCGGAGCGCCATTTTAGAGTCACTGCTTGTCCTAAGCGGGCTGCGGCGTGGAGATCAGCTGCTGCACGGTCCTTTGATTCGCCTCTGCTCAATCACTGTGCGGTAGTTGATGATGGCTTGCGCTTCCCTCGCGAGGCAAGTGCTGATGCGATCCTGGACGGCATTGGAGCAAGAGAGCTCGCGGGCACTACGCAAGACCCGCGAGATATCGGGGGACCCATGCCCCAAGATCCCCCGCCTTTACCATCACCCCTCGCTCCACCAGCACCCCTGCCACCACCACCAGCACCCCTCCCTCCACCAGTACCCCTCCCTCCACCGGAATCAGATCCACACGATTACCTCGTCCCGGTCGGAGACCCCGCAATCCCACAGGCACCGGTAAGCTGATACTGCCCTGTCACTGTGCACATGTGTATATCGCATGATGGTGTCAGCCGCGCATACCGCTCCTTCAACATATGCAATCCAGCAATAAGTTGCAGGTACACCTCATCGCTGCGGCTGCGCTTCCCGTCGAGGTAGAACCCCAGTACGATGGGCTTGATCAGCTCGGCGACGAAGATGGGGAGGAATGGCATGACGCCCTGGAGCCAGATGATGAACAACCAGACGAGGAGGAGGAGGAGGAGGAGGAGCCCGTGAAGGCGCCCAGGCGAGACACCGGTGCCTATCTCAACTTCCGCCTGGCACATTCCATCGTGGCCGGGCATTCGGTCAAGGTACGTGAGGTTGCTGTGTGGCTGGCAAGGCTGGCATCAGAGCATCGTATCACGAATTCGGCCATGGACTCATTCTGCCAGATGGTGCATTTCCTGCTGTTACCAGAGGGAAACCTGTTCCCCAAATCGTACCACATGCTCTGCTGTGCACTCGCTGTCGAAGATAGCCACGACTGTGAGCGGCACATCTGTGACGCTTGTTGGGAACTCTTCCCGGACATCCCGGGTGACTCACACGCGGTCCATGCGGATGAGGTCTGCCAGCGGCCGGGTTGCAACAACCCCCGATTCAAGCGTGGCCCGGGAGGTCATCTCTCCCCCAAGCGTAGCGCATTTTACTTCGGGAATGAGGGCACCTTTGTGGACCTCGTCTGCAAGCCAGATATGCTGCCAGCCATCTTGAGTCACCGCAAGGAGGCTTTCGAGGATCCAGAGTCCTTTTGGAACTCGCCCGCCGGCCGCGAGCTGAACGCCCGGTGTGGGAACAAATTCGACGAGACGTCTATAGAAGCTGACGAGTTTGCAGTGCTCGTGAGCCTAGGTGCGTCGCCTTTGCATGCGTGTCCTCCTCCTGATCTTCAGACGAGTGCCTGTCGTGATACTTGCCTGCAACCGTGTCCTCAGGCGGTGACTCCCGGTGCAGGGGCAGACGGTGGTCAGCTCTTTGTTAATAAGCAGCATGGCGCCCTCATCTGGGGCATCCGGCTCCAGGAGCTGCACGACGGGATGGCCGCGAAGAATGACACCTGGGCTCCCCTGGGCGTTGTGGAGGGGCCGACCGAGCCCAATCGTTTGGACAGCGTCTTGGAGTCTCTGGAGGACTTCTTCCTCGCACACGATCCCGGTGCGGTATACACTCCTGTCTGGTGTACTGCCCATTAGTGTGCCAACTGCGAATCGGTAATCAGGCGCTGAACTGTGTGTACACTTGCCTGCACTTGCGTGCCGGTGCTTGCCTGTCGCCCTCACACGCACCTCCCACCATGTGAGGGAGCCTCTGCAGGCAGGGACGGAACCACCCCGATCATTGTGGAGATCTGGGAGGACCCTGCTGATCCAAACAGCAATAAGAGGCTAGTGAAGCTTTGGCCGGTCTGTGGCTGGGCAGAGGGAGACATCCCTGTGCTCGAGAAGCTGGCAAACGCCGTTGGTCATGGGGCCAAGTCAGCTTGTGTGCGTTGCGCTTTCCTTGGTGCAACCGTGAAGGATGCCAACACGGTCCGGTGCGTCACCCCCGTCTGGCCATTGACAGGCACGATACCATAGGCCGGTGTGACTCACTGCAGGGATAGGCTCCACTTCGATTAGTAGGGAGAACACTCAGGCAATATCCATGGCTATGCAAATAACACTTGATAGCTGTAAACATAGTGATACACAGCTGTTCTATAATCGCATTACAAATCCCTTGATACGGCTTCGCCCTCTTGTCCCGCGCGCGATCTCGCAACGCGATGCCCGTGGTTGGCAGGCTCTGCCTGGCAGCCTCTGGGAGTGGTCTACTACTGGTGGTCCGTGTGCAGGTGGGAAAGCTACTGCCACATCACTCAATCCGTGCCTGCTTACGCGGGTGGCGGATCCCTGCCAGCCTCCTCAGCACAGACGCAGGGCGGGCAGCCCGCACTGCCACGCATGCCACCTGGCTACATGTCCTTTGACACAGATGAGCAGGGCTGCAGAGATGAATGGACTCCCCCCACGACTGTCACCCCAGAGGGCACGTGGACAGGAGATCGTGTGTTGAAGTGGTCAGGCTCGGAGATCATGTCCAGGGCGGAAAAGGCTGCCGAGATCGAGTCCCAGGTTCGGCGAGCTACCAACAGCACTGTGATGCCCAAGGCTATGCGCCCAAGGCGGGGTGGTGTCTGCCCCTTGCATAGGCCGTCGGTTGCTATGGACACCACCATCGTCGCAGTCGCTGGCATCCTGTATGCAGGTTGACAATCCGACTCGGCCGCCGTACACTGGTATCGCAGCCAGGAGTACGCGTGCAAATCGCGCTCACACCGAGCGCCTGAACATCGGCTTGTGGAGGCTGCCATTGTTCCATAAGCTGTCCTACTTCAAGTGCGCTCCCAGCCCTGACCCATACGTGTGCACAGACCTGTTTCTGTGTCAGTGCTTGACCCGGGCCCCGGTGACGTGTGCAGTCCGTGTGCATTCCTCCGGTTCGGCGTCGCCCACATCTTCCTCCTAGGTCTCCTGAAGGACTTCTGGAAGCAGTGGCTACCAGGCCCCACTGCCAAACGGCATGGTCCGGCTGCGAAGTATGTTCTACCTGTGGTGGTGCGTCGGAAGATAACCTCCAGAGCTGCCCTACAGAACCAGACGGAGCTGATAAAGAAACCCTATCGAGATATTGTCAAGTATGCTCTTCCTGCATCTTGTATGACCAGTCGTAGGTACATGTACAACTGTACTGTGGCGGGGGCTGCTGTCTGGCGACAGCCACATAGCCACCTGCTCGAGCCGTTCTGTCGTGTACTCTGATGTTGTCAACATTTTGAGGCCCACCCCCAGCCCCCCCTGCAGGCCTGCCTACTCAACCATGGTCACAATCGGCGTGCAGGCATCGCGGCAATTACCTCATGGAGGACTGGATGAATTTCACAGACGCGTGGAGTCTCCAGCTGCTGCACGACCTGCCGTGGGATGAAACCAACCCTGATGAAGTTCATGTGCGCGACCAATTTGAGGCGATGTGGACGGACTTGCGGGCCGGAGTCATGTACTTCATGAAGTACACGCCAGGGCAGCACACCTGGCAGCGAATCCTCGACGCCCAAAAACACCTCCTGGCATATGGGAAGAGGGTACAGCAGGTACTGTCTCCATCGCCGGCTCCCTGCCCACGCGTACGTTTTACGAGGAGGAGAAGTTTGCGGGTGTGCAGTGTGTACTACAGGCAGTTCCTGCCGACGGGTTGTCTCACGCAGTCATGATGTCGGTGTAGGTGTTCAGCGGTCAGGTCCTTGCAACCCTGAAGTTGCATTTGGCGGCCGTCCACTTGCCAGATCAGGTGAGAGCCTGCGGCCCTGCCTTTTTCTGCCTTGAGTACTGGATCGAAAGGCTCGTGCAGTTCTTCAAGCGGCTGATCAAGTATCGAGGCACGTCCGGTTCTGAGCGCATCTTTGTCAACGACCTCCTGTTGCGGCGAGCGTGTGACCGCTTGGTCCAGGAACTTGGCCCCAAGGCTCTGCCCCGTCTGACTGAAGCTGTTGCTGCCGCCCGGGAGAAGCAGCAGAAGCGCATCCGCAAGCCCGCTGTACAACAGCAGCCCAACGCGGCGCCGCCGCCGCCTCCGCGCCTGCCTGATGGNTGACGTCCGCGGCAACTTGACCGGTGGCATTATCAACGAGGGCCTGGCACAGCTGACTCTCGTGCCAGATGCGGATCCGAACCAGCCTGTGGAGAGCCCACGGGGAGTCCCGAGGGGGTTTGCATCAGTTTCATTCCGAGACGCATGCGGCAGGGCTATGCGGGGCTGCCGGTTCGAAGGCAGTGCTTTGGATCTGGTGGCGTGGGTGTCAACGAGTTGGTATGTGTTTGAATGCATGTTTTGGGGACACGGGGGTGGCTCAGGGATGCTTACGCTGGACGTGAGGAACTTCCTGCACGACTGCACTTTACATGGGACTTACCAGCGGGTCGGGGGCACGCCGGACGCTCTGACATGCTATCTATAGTGCTCAGGCTGGTTGCATGCGCTCAGGCATTGCTTGCATGCACTGTGGTCTAATCCAGACAGGAGGAGCTGGCGTGATTTAGCTGCCATCTCACGCCATGACTGTGTCTGCATGGCGTCATTGGTGAGACTCAACTCTTGATTTGCAGGGCTATGCGCCGCAGGGCAAACCGCGACCTTCATCTGCGATTGCCACAGCCATCACACGTCATGACATGGCCGGTCTGTATGTTTGCTTGTTGCCTGGTCTATTGCCTCGGCGCTGCTGAGTCCTAGATCTATCACTGTGTAAAACACACGTCATGACATGTCATCCGAGTCTCAAGAATGCAACTGCATCATACCTCCTGTGGTTGACGTCTTGCTGTGCCGTGGTGTGAGAATGCTGCAGTGGATAATATCTCGTGGGGTCTTGCATATGGTATACATAGACTTATGATGATTGCTATCTTGCCCCTCGCTGTCATGCATTTGCTGGGATTTGCATGCTTGCTATTGGCTTTGCCTTTGCTGCTGGGGCGCAGTGTTGCTCTCCGTGCTACAATCGCATGCACAGCAGCGACCACCAGCACGCGTGCGCAGCCATGTACAGCCCAGCCAAACTCATCCCCCAGTTGAGGGGGGGGGCCCCACCCACTGCCACCGGTAGCCAGCACCGGCACCGCTGCACCCACGCCCGGCCGAGCAGCTGCACGCAGGCCCCGACGTTGTACAGCCCCCTGAGCGTGGGAGCGTCCGTGCAGGAAGCATCGGGCGTGCAGGAAGGACAGGGCCCTGGACATGATTCCAGCAGATGTGCCAGACAGCGGAAGCCAATCCTCTCCCGCCATCCAATAGGACCATGAGGCCAAGAAGCACGGCCCTCCCTGCAATTTGAATGTGTTACACAGTGATAGATCTAGGACTCAGCAGCGCCGAGGCAACAGACCAGGCAACAAGCAAACAGGCAGCAAAGAGACAGACCGGCCACCGCAAGCACCAAGGTCATGCGCCGCACGAGCAAATGCAATTTGAATGTGCAGTGAAGCTGCTGCGACGACCTGGCTGATGACATCCCAGCAGATGCTGCTGGACAAGTCGCACGCTGCATTCTGCACCAGCATTATCATGCGTCTGGACATGGCGCCGGAGCTGGCAGCAAAGTCTGGAACCTGGTTCCAGTTGATCAACTCGGCCAAAATTTTTCCTTATCATGCAGCTGGGACACGAGGGAACATGCTCCCAAGCCTGAGCGGACGTACGTGGTGCGCTTCGCTTCGTCTATCAGATCGGCTTAGGCTGGAGGCCGGCCCTGGCATGCGGCTGTCGGGATTTGCCACAATGCGTAAGGTCGGGCCTCGGGAAAAGGGAGTTGCGTGCCCGGCAGCCACAAGGTGTGTTACACAGTGATAGATCTAGGACTCAGCAGCGCCGAGGCAACAGACCAGGTAACAAGCAAAAGGAAAAGGGAGTTGCGTGCCCGGCAGCCACAAGGTGTCACGGTACATAGTCGAGCTATGCATCCGTCCGAACATGAGACCTTTTCGTGGACTACGTCACACGAGGTCAGCAGCCGCCAACTTGCACACGCATGCACAAGCGATTATGTCAGCCTTGTGTGCGGTCGCCTGCATCTGCGCTGCTACTGGCCCACCCTCAAACATTCGGATCCATAAGGCCAATTTCCAGAGCGCACAGCACCAAAGTTTTTGCGCCGGAATGCAGCGCGCGTGGGCTTGCACTACAGACTCCACACTGGCCTTCATGAACCTGACTTTCATGACCCCGATGTTGTGACCGTCCAAGTGGACCTCCGCAATGCCTTCAATCTGTCAATCGGACCGCCATGCTGGCAGCCGTTGCACAGCACGCCCCGGGTCTCTTGCCATTCGTGCGGATGTCATACCAACAGGCATCGGCGCTGCTTCTGCGGCGCCCGGACGGCGCACATGAAGTGCTGTGGAGCGAGACCGGCGTGCGACAGGGCGACACGATGGGGCCGTTCCTCTTCAACCTGACGTATCAGCCGACTCTGCGAGCAGCGAGCGAGGTCAGCGGCGGAGCGCTGGTCACGGCATGCCGCAATGACACGTACCTGCAAGGACGGCCGCAAGATGTCGCCGCCGGCGCAGCACTGATCATGGGTAGGCACCCGTGCCAGCCGCAGAAGACTAGCGTCTACTGCGAGGACACGGACACGGCTGCGCATGTCGCCGCCTTGCTCGGTGCGCGCGTCGCCCCGGACGGCATCGTGGTGTGCGGCACCCCGCTGGGTAGCGATGAGTTCGTCACAGCGCATGTCTCCCGCCGCTGCGCAGCCACTCGCGCGCAGATTGCGAAGCTGACCGCACTGTTACTGTCCCCTCAGGTGAAATGGCTTGTCATGCACAACTGCCTGCAGCATAGAGAATCCCATTTGTTGCGCAGCACGCAGTGGCGGTTTCTGGAGCAGCCGCTGCACCAAGTGGAGACAGCGCTGCTGAAGGGCCTCGGCGACATTCTGGATGTGACCAGCCTTACGGATGCACAGTGCCTGCAAGCCCTGCTTCCCCACCGCCACGGATGCGCATGGGCCTACGCAGGTTCACCCAACCCATCGCCGACGCTGCTCGCCTGTCGTCCGCTGCACTCGCCCATGCAGCCCTCGCAGAAGGGACGGATCGAGGCCTGCCGTTCCGTGGCGATGCGGGCGTCGCCATGCGCCACACTCTCGAAGAGTTGCGCCAGCAGTGGCCAAGCATCCCGGGGCTGTCTGAGTGCCCCGCCGAGCCCGCGGAATGGGCGGGCCTGAGCGGCGGGGGGTCTGCCATCTGCATGTCACGGCTGCAGAATGCAGTCGGCCGGGCCGACTCTGACGCCCGGGCGGCTGCGCTGCTTGCAGCGCTGGATCAAGGCACGCGCAGCCCGTCGTCAGCAACACGCGAACACAGCCTGACCAGCAAGGCGCGCTTGCATAGTTGCGCAGGCTCGATGGCCTCAGCTTTCCTGAAAGCCAGGCCCGGTGCGACTGAGCTGACTGCCACAGAGTTCCGCGTGAATGTGCGCTTGCGCCTAGGTGAGTCACTGTTCACCGGCCCAGAGGCGGACGGCGACTGCGTGTGCGGCCGGGCATCGCCTGCTGATGGTTCGCATGTCCTGGTGTGCAATGCGGTGTGGCGCACGGTGGTCGCCCGCCATGATGCGATCACGCAGGCATGGCGCCGCTTCATCATGCGGGCGGGCATCTCCACGTCTCTTGAGCCCAACATCAAGAGCCTCCCGCAGTACCCGGATGTGCCGGGCGCACGGCCGCCCGCACAGCCGCCCGGCCCCTCCTGTGAGCCTGCCAGCTGTGCTGCCGCTGGTGCGCTCACTCCACCCACCCCGGCCCCCAGCGCCTCGGCCGTGCCTTCCACCCCATGTGGCACCCAGACGCTGGCGCATTCCCCGCCTGCCCCCTTGCGCCCCTCCGGACCGGCGGACAACGCTGCCCCGCTCGGCGACGCCGCCACGGCGGATGGCACCTTAGAGGGACCAGTCGCCGCGGCTGCACTCGTCGCTGCTGCCATCTCAGCCGTTGTTGCCTCGTCCGCGGTCAAGGCTGCCGCGGCCGACACGGCAGGCGCCATGGACGTAGACGTAGCCGGCGAGGCGGCTGTCGGTTACAGGGGCGCGCGAGAGCTCGGCACGGCAGCTGCCGCCGCCGCCGCAGTGGCCGTGAAGGCGGCCGCCCCGGCCGGCGAGTGCGCGGTGCGGTGTGAGCACCTGCCACAGGTGGGCCCGGTGGCCACTAGTCCGCCGCGACGCCTGCCCGAGGGTCGACGGGGCCGCGCGGCCGCGGCTTGCGCCCGCCCGCTACCCCCCCGCTCGCAGCGCGACCCGGAACGGGGTGATCTGCTTGTGATGTTGCCCTGCGACACCGTTGTGGCCGATGTGTGCGTGACCTGTCCGGTGGCCCCCTCCCGGGTCGTCGCTGCGGCAAACACGCCAGGCGCTGCCGCCCAGCTGATGGACGACCGGAAGCGAGGCAAGTACGGCCGCTCCGGCACAGGCGCATGTCGCTTCGTGTCCCTGTCGCATGAGACGTTTGGCCGTGTGGGCACGGGTGCGTTCGCCTTCCTGAATATGATCGCTGACTTTGCTGCGGCTTCGGGGGCCGTGTCCAGGCGAGCGTTCTTGCAGAATGCCATGTGCGAACTCTCCACCACTCTGTGCCGTGGTGTGACGCGCCAGGTCCTCGCTGCGGCTCCGCTGCGTATGCGGCTGGCGGGCAGGGCGGTGGTGCCTGGCCACGATGTCCCGTCGGACGTGCTATAGGCGGCCGCTGGCCGCCTTGCTGGACCGGGTGCCGCGGCTGCAGCGGCGCAGGCCGGCCCCGCGTCTGGTCGTGTTGGCCCGCCCTGCCTTCCCGCGAGCCACCGTGGGGGGAGTGATGCGGCGCCGCTAGTGCCCTTCGCGCCCCGCCCTGAGGCCCCTGTCGGGCGGCCGGAGGGGGAGGGCTGGTACGCCTTGCACTGTGGGGGGCGTGCGCCCCCGGGCTCTCATGTGCGGGGGGCCCGTGATGGAATGCTCCAGTGGGGCAGGATGGAGTGGGGGTGCTGCTGTAGGGGGGTCGGTGGTGGCTGGTTTTGCTGGGGTGGGCAGTAGTGCGGTGGTGGTTGTTGCTGTGCGCGGTTGTGGCGCGGGTGCCGTAGTGGAGGGGTGCGGGAGTGCGCGTGCGTGTGGGTGCGTGGGTGTGGTTGTGTCGGCTGTGTCGGTTCGTTGTGGCTTTTTCGCCTGGGAGAGTGATTGCTTTTTGCTTGTGTCTACTTTCGGGGGTTTTGGCCGTCTACTTTCCTTCTGTTGCCCTCGCTGCCGGGCTATTGCGTTCATCTCCGTGTAACTCCACACTGGCCTTGCGAAAGGCCTGCGCCTGATCAGCTTGCCATTGACTTTACGCATTGCACGCCAGCCCGCGCACAGATCCACGACGCAGGTCCATCCCAAATGCTTCCCTGAGTATGCGTGGCGTGCCAAACAGGCCCAAAAGTGTCTACTGCCTCAGTTCGTCCCGTATAGCGAGCCTTGCAGCGTGCCGTGCCGTTGCGCTCACGGAGCTGGACTTTCAATAATTTCATTGCATGAAACTGTTTGACCGTGAGCTTTGGCGCGATGCCGTGCATGCCAAAACATGTTCAAGGAACCTGACATGCTGCGTGTCGCGTTTCCGCGCATGTCCCTTCCAGCCAAGAGCTCCAGAATCATTTCACTGTGCAGCTCGTGGTGCCTTACGCATTGTAGTCTTCACCGACTGGCGGACCTGGGTTGCTCTCCGCGTCACAGGTGATTTATCCGCCTGTAGCCACACCCACCGAGTTTGAGGATGTCGGGGCGGTTCTCCAAGTCGGTGTTTGTCATAAACACGTTGTTGAAATGTTGTGGTGTCTAGCACCTGCCAGACTGTTGTAGGAGGAGCTGGAAGGTTCGGGAACATGTAGCTTGTGGAAGCTACTGGAGACCTAGATCATAGGGTGTGTGCTGAGCAGCAGCATGAGCTCTGGCTACATAGGCACAGAGGTGTACACTCAGTGCAACTCTTGCCTTTCGAGACTGACTATGTACATCGTCACTTTTCAACACACGTACAAGAAGTTGTCTTGTGCGTTGCAGAGAGGGAATGCCAACATGTATGCTCAGTCGCTGTCGGCCATTGCGCTTGTGACCGGCAAGCACTTCATGCCGGGCCTGGACGTGCCGGTGGAGCAGTTCTGAGTGTGTTACACAGTGATAGATCTAGGACTCAGCAGCGCCGAGGCAACAGGCCAGGCAACAAGCAAACAGACAGACCGGCCGCCGCAAGCACTAAGGCCACGCGCCGCACGAGCAAATGCCAGAACAAACAAACGCCATCGCGAAAGCAGACACGCACACACCACGCAGTACCACGCAGGCCACGCGCACACCAAACACACAGATCCGCTGCGTATGCGGCTGGCGGGCCGGGCGGTGGTGCCTGGCCACGATGGCCCGTCGGACGGGCTATAGGCGGCCGCTGGCCGCCTTGCTGGACCGGGTGCCGCGGCTGCAGCAGCGCAGGCCGGCCCCGCGTCTGGTCGTGCTGGCCCGCCCTGCCTTCCCGCGCGCCACCGTGGGGGGAGTGATGCGGCGCCGCCAGTGCCCTTCGCGCCCCGCCCTGAGGCCCCTGCCGGGCGGCCGGAGGGGGAGGGCTGGTACGCCTGCCACTGTGGGGGGCGTGCGCCCCCCGGCTCTCATGTGCGGGGGGCCCGTGATGGAATGCTCCAGTGGTGCAGGATGGAGTGGGGGTGCTGCTGTTGGGGGGTCGGTGGTGGCTGGTTTTGCTGGGGTGGGCAGTAGTGCCGGTGTGGTTGTTGCTGTGTGCAGTTGTGTCGCGGGTGCCGTAGTGGAGGGGTGCGGGAGTGCGCGTGCGTGTGGGTGCGTGGGTGTGGTTGTGTCGGCTGTGTCGGTTCGTTGTGGCTTTTTCGCCTGGGAGAGTGATTGCGTTTTGCTGGTGTCTACTTTTGGGGGTTTTGGCCGTCTACTTTCCTTCTGTTGCGCTCGCTGCCGGGCTATTGCGTTCATCTCCGTGTAACACCAAACACACAGCCAGCACTCGCTGGGCCCACAAGCGGTCGTCGACGCGACACTAGCAGTCTGCACGGGCGCGACAGCGCGCGCTACGGCCATGTCCGAGGCCGCGAGGCACCGGTCCCAGGAGCCTTCTGAGTGTGTTGTGAGCCATGCTGTGAGCAGCACTAGTGAAGAGCGTGTGAGAATGTGTCGAGGGAGCTTTAGCGCAATACTGAAGCTGCTGTGTTTCTGTCTGTGTATGGCGCTTGGTCATGGTGAACGATTTTTGGTGCATTGCCATGAATCGTGCCTCTGTGTTCTACCACCTCGTGGAGCATACATCTGTAACGTGTCTCTCAGTTTGAGAATGTCTGGATCCCGCTGCAGCGTTCGGGCCTCGTTGGATCTTAGCGGCATTTAAGACGCGGACTTCGCTTCACGCAAGGTAACGAAAAGGCATGGCATTTATAGACACTCTAGATCTGGCAGACTCTGGACAGCAGCGTACCCGTGGGAGCTAGCTCTGTTCTGCGATTTGCGCAACTGGCCATGGCGATATAGACGGAGCCTACTCAATACATCTTGCTTGTGCCTAGTCATGGATTGAACAGCTGGCGAAGCCATAGCGACGTGCCTGCTGCGTGCTACAAGGCGACGGACCGTCGTCTCGCGGCAAGCACATGTTCCAGGACATGTCTGCGAGTGCCCGACGTCGTTCTTATAGAACTATATCGTGCTGATGGGGGTGCAAACAAAGTGCTGGCCGTTGCTGATGCTGCCTTTGGAGTCGTGGGCCCGGCTCGCGCCCAGCGACTGCCCACGCGCGAGATCTCTTACGCGGGCACAACGTGGCACGTCGCGAGCGACACAGTGGATAATGAAAATCCTGTTGGCTGGCTTTCTCATCTGTGTCGATGGCTACTGTCAGCAGCTGCCAAAACTACTTCAATCCACAGATCTACGTTTGCTGGGATAGCCCCGTGCTGACGAGACTCAGAGAATCCTGCTCTAGCAAGTATCGTCAGGTGTGTTGGTCAAATATCATGCCTTTTCTGGGTTCCAGTCAGCTTTTGTCCGAGTGGGAAGGTAGAGAGAATGTATGAAAGGCATTCTGGCCATGGGCGGAGGTGTAACCAAGGCACCTCTGTAGTACTACATGCTGCGTGGTCCTTTGTTGATGTGATGAAATATGACATCAATGATGTCACATCATATACGTTTGGGTGCCTGTTCAATGTGCGTGTGTATCTAACTGGATTCTGCCAGTGGTTGAATAATGCACAACCAGGGTGCTAAAAACTTAGTGACCTGACGGAATGTTCCCTCTTCTGTGTCCCAGCCAGACACAGGCATGTGTACGAGTGTGTTTCTGTGCCATCACATCGCCAAGGGTCGGTGATACCAGGAGTGAGTGGTTGAGTGCGGCTGACCTCGCGTATGGCAGTGCTGACAGCGTTGTCTCGAGTTGGCGTGTTCATGCTTTCTGATCAATGCTTGCTGGCATGCCTGCTTGCTTTTATGCCTGCTTGTTTTTATGCCACGGAGCAAGCTTCGGGAAAAAGACAGAACCGCATTGTACACACAGGGGCATGCCACAGCACCATGTGATACCGCGAGGCAGGTGCCAGTCCGCACTGCAGCACGACAGGGGGGAAAGTCGTCTGCCTGGTGCACGTGCCAGCAACACCGGGTCCCTGCCTGACCGCTACGTGCTGCTCCTGTAATGCCCATGGAATGCTCAGAAAGTACAACTATATATACTGGGCACACGAGCTGAGATTGCACACATCACATATGCACTAGTACTGGCGCACCCCTCGCCAGGCATGATCACAGGGAAACCTGATCAGGCCTGGCGATACCTTGTTCACAATATTGCGGATGGACGGAAGCGTATGCATGGAAGATTACCACAGCATTGCATCTCTCGCCACCAGCCTTGCTGCTGGGCACCATCTTTGCATACAAACCCTGCGTCGCGCCTGCGCAGCGGCGCGTGGTAGCGAAACTGTGGTACCAGTATGCATGCATGGATGTCATGTGCATGGGCAGTCCACGCGCACGGCGTGCCCACAGTAGCAGCTAGCAGTGCTCATGGTGCAAACTTGGGTTGGAGATCTGCGTGACCGCTTAACAGAACCCGGGAATCCTGTACTAGGTAACTAGGTAATGCATGACGCCCATCCCCGACGTGTATCGCCCACAGCATCCCTCCGAGTTGAGGCGCCAGAAACATGAAAATGCACCACTCAGCATCTTGAAGGACAGCACTCCGACGACCCGCAGGCACAGCATGCGACTGCCGAGGACCTGCACGCGGACTGTGTTGGTGCCCGCATTTCTGCCAAGATGGCCAAGCACTGCATGCATGTGGCATGCAAGCGCGGTCAAGTGCATCCTGGATCAGCGGCGCAATTATTTCTCCAGAGCCGCAGTGTCTGCATCAGTGTTTGCGCAGGTGGGTGACATGGGCACTGCATGTGCACAGTGTAGATGCAGCTATTGTGTGAGGATTATACATGCTATGGTGTCCGGTACATCTGGTACATCTGTCGGGGAGTACCCTGTGGTCGCGCCCGCGCTTCCACCCCCACCAAGAATTCCAGTCCCTCCTGCGTTGCTACCGCACCGCAGCCGCAGGCATGCTGCCGTCAGGTTAGAGCGCACGTGCCCTCGGTTGCCTGCTGCGATGCACACCACCGTCACAGTTTGCAAGGGAGCCAGAGTGAGGAACCGGAGTGTACGTCTGCCTCGATCGAGCACCACACGTCAGGTTTGTGTCGCATTACGCAATACGGCTAGTTTGGGATGACATCGTATGCATGGGAAACACATCTTTGCGTTGTGATTACGTTGTGTTACACGGAGTTGAAAGCAAGATCTCGGCAGCGAGGGCAACAGCAGAAACCAGACCGCCAACACTCCCTGAAGACAGACAGCAACAAGCATCAACTCTGTCAAGCGAAAAGTCGAAACAAACCAACACAACCAAAATAACCACACACACGCATCCACACACACGCGCACTCCCGCACCCCACGACCTTGCCACCCACGCCACAGCCGCACACAGCAACCACCAGCCACACCGCGTACTACCGCCCACCCCAGCCAACCCGGCCACCACCGACCCCCCAACAACAGCACCTCCCCCACAGCCGGCCACGCGAGCACTCCAGCACGGGACCCCCCGCCCATGAGAGCCCGGGGGCGCACGCCCCCCGCAGCGTATCGCGTACCAGCCCGCCCCCTCCGGCTGCCTAGCAGGGGCCTGAGGGCGGGGCGCGAAGGGCACTGGCGGCACCGTATCGCTCTCCCCGAGGCAGCCCTCTGCCACCCGCGGGAAGGAATGGCGGGCCAGCACGCCAAGACGTGGGGCCGGCGTGCGCCGCTGCAACCGCAGCCCCCGGTTCATTATGGCGGCCGGCGGCCGCCTACAGTACGTCCGATGGGACAGCGTGGCCAGGCACCACCGCATGGCTTGCCAGCCGCGTGCGCAGCGGAGCCGCAGCGAGGACCTGGCGCGTCACACCACGGCACAGAGTGGTGGAGAGTTCGCACATGGCATTCTGCAAGAACGCTCGCCTGGAAACGGCCGCCGAAGCCGCAGCGAAGTAAGCGATTTAATTCAGAAAGGCGAACGCACCCGTGCCCATACGGCCAAACGTCTTATGCGACAGGGTCACAAAGCGGCACGCGCCCGTGCCGGAGCGGCTGTACTTGTCGCGCTTCCTGTCGTCCATCGTAATTACTATGTAAATGGCGTCCTTGCTCACATTAAGAGACACCAGGCGTTCAACATTGCATGCCATTGCAGAGGCTTCCGGCACGGTGGAATTGCAAGCACTGAAAGTAATATTAGGTATTCTGCTTAGCACTGGACCAACTTGTACTGTGGATGTGAGGCACAGTTCCTGTCTGCCACAGTACATAGAAGGGGAGTATGAGCAGTTATCAGTGCGCTTTGGGCAGGAATCCAGACCAGTGGCACAAGATGGCACACACAGCTGTAGAGCCGATGCATCAATCCTAGATACAGACCAACAAATGTAACCAAAGCGCACGGCAGACCAAACCATAACACCCGTTTAATGTAGTCTTCCTAGGTCCACCCGTCTTCGCTCACCAGGCAGTTGCATGCAGGTGGAGCCTTGATCTGCGCTGGACCGCTGTCTTCTGGATCGTTCCAGGAAACCAAGTTCACAGTGAGCAAATTCTACGTGTTTTACGGCGCCTGCACCGCATTGCATTCCTGCTTATTCAGCAGTTATCGTTGTTCCAGCCGTTGTCACCAGCGCGGCTGTCACTATGGCGTCGCTGACGCCTTAGAACATCCAAGGGTGAGGGCCAGGCGCTGGTGGAGAGGCGGGGACAGGTGACTGTGACGGTTCGGGAATGCGTGATTGCTTTTGTCGCATGCTCTGTAGTCGTCTGTGACCAGGGCAGCGTTGTGGGTCTGGGTGATGTGGTCATGGCTGGCACACATGGGTGGGGCGTGCATGCTGTGCCTATCTACACGAAGGCGCACTGCGACAGCGCTACGATGCAGATCTTGCATCCGCAATGCTGGCATGTGTCTGCGGGGTTGTCGTGGAGGTGCATGGCAGTGTTTTCGAGCGCAGCTGCAGCAGCGTCATGTCCTTCGTGGGCACGGTTGCCATGTTCCGTGGCGGGAGTGTGATTATCAGCCATACTGGTCCGCCAACACGGCAAGGAGTGGGATACGGAGGCAGGTCCGCCGCGTTCTCTGTGGCGTAGGTGATGACGTTCCTGTGGCAGGGGCTCGGCTTGAGGACATTTCGTACCACATGCCATGTCTGCTGTTTGATTGCTGCAAGTCTCTCAGTCGAGAACATCGTTGCCCTGTAATGAGCCATGTGCTGTGCCCTGGAGCTGATGCCGCTACATGCTGTGCTCTGCAGCTGATCACGTTGAGCCCCACTGGCTTGATCAGTTGCCTCACTGAAATCACCGAAATCAACTCACACGGCCCCTTCTGCGCTCAGCCAGATCTTGACGCATCCGTGTTTGGTGCAAGCAAGTTTGGCTGCATGCTGTGCAAAACGTTGCAGTCACGTCCGTTGTGATTGCATGGCCATCACTGTGAGTTGGGTGCCAGTCGCCTTCTGCTGCTGCTGCTGCTGCTGCGGAGCGCAGGAGACACATGTGAATGTATGCATGCATGCATGCATGCACCAATACTGAACCAAGCCAAGCTTTACTTTGCCCAGAGGTGGTTGATGAGCTGCACCTCTGATTGCAGCCACACACTCAAGCTCCTCATCAGAACATCTCCCAACACACTCTATATCCGCATGTGCAGATGTTGGCTGTCAATGCTGTGGATAATGTATTCAGCGTGGCTGCAAGCTTTTGGCGGAAATGCACGCAAATGTACCTCATACTGCGAGGCAATTGGACCCATGATGTGTTACACAGTGAGTGGGGTCCAGCCCCCACCCCATCTCTCGCAGGCCCTCCAGGCTTCGGACGTGCCCCACACCCCTCATGGCACCCAAGCCCCGGCTCCGGCCTCCCTTACCCTTACTGCCGCTACCGCCCCCCCCGCCGCGGCCCACGCCCCGACGCGCGACGCGCCCCTCGCCTCTGACCGAGAGGCAGCGCCCCCTGCCGCACCCCCGCTGCCCCGATCGCAGCGGCCTCCGCAGCGCGGCGACCTCTTGGCATTCCTCACCACGCGCATGGCGCTGCTGGACGTGAAGGTGATGCACCCGCTTGCCAGGTCGCATGTGCGCGGTGCGTCACGTGAGGCTGGCGCGACCGCCGAGAAGGGCGCACGGCAAAAGCGCGACAAATATGGCGCCATCACAGGTGCCGCCCAGTTCATCCCGCTCGTGCATGAGACGTATGGCAGGGTTGGACGGGACGCGTACCGCTTCCTCCAGACGGTCGCGGAGGTTGCCGCGGGACACGGGGCGGTGTCAAAGCGTACTTTCCTTCTCAATGCCATGCGCGACCTGTCCACAACGTTGTGCCGCGCGCTGGCGCGCCAAGCCCGCGCGGCCGCGCCCCTCCGTGCTAGACTGGTCGGACGGGCGCTGCTGCCGGGCCTTCCTGTCCCCACAGACGGCCTGCCGGCGCTGACAGGCCATCGCGCATAAGCTTGCGTCGCCCCCCCCCCCCCCCCCCTCGCCCATCCCGCCCCGAGAGCCCCCCCCTCCACCCATTTCACCCTGCAGCCCCCCCACCCCCCCCCCCCCCCCCGCACCCGATCCCTCCCTCTTCCCTCCCTCCCTCTTCCCTCCTCCCAGCGCACGTCCGCCGTTTCTCCTCGGCGCCCCTCCCCGGACACCGCTCGGGCTGCCGAGCTGGCTGAGGCTACGGATCCTGGAACCGGTGCCTCGCGGCCTCGGACATGGCCGTAGCGCACGCTGTCGCGCCCGTGCAGACTGCTAGTGTCGAGTCGATGACCGCTTGTGGACCCGGCGAGTGCTAGCTGTGTGTTTGGTGTGCGCATGGCCTGCGTCGTACTGCGTGGTGTGTGCGTGTCGGCTTTCGCGCTGGCGTTAGTTCGTTCTGGCATTTGCTCGTGCGGCGCGTGGCCTTGGTGCTTGCGGTGGCCGGTCTGTTTATCTGCATGTTGCCTGGTCTGTTGCCTCGGCGCTGCTGAGTCCTAGATCTATCACTGTGTAACACACAGTGATGGATCCAGGACTCAGCAGCGCCGAGGCAATTGGACCCATGAAGTGAAAAACATCCAGGTGCATTCAATTCTGGCACAGTGTCATGAGAGTACAGAGTTACAAAAGCACACGGAAACTTCCAGTCGACCCCAGGCACCCAGTCCCTTCGCCGCAGCCGCCGACATCAAGATTAAAAGGTTGTATCACTGCAAAGCAGGTATGTATACACAGCTCAGCCCCACAAGTCCCCTTGCAGAGCTATTCCCTGTTGCTGGGCCATCCAGTCGCTGGCCCAAGCGCTAGCAGGGCAGACCATGAACACCGCCAGCGGAACGGTGCCTTATTGTACATCCCCATAGCTAGCGCCAACAAACGGCACAGTCCCCTGAAGCACCTGCCCTCGCACATCTCCGTTCCACCCCCGATAGCCTCTTGCACATGCCTGGCCAGCCACACAGTTGTGCACGCCACACCACCTCAACCTGGACCAACCACCACAGCCACCATGCCACGAACTTGGCAGCATCTGGCTGCTGCGGCCGCCCAACCTTGAGGTGCCACGTCAAATTCAGGCTACTCGCACTGCGCAGACCGAGAGCTATCAGGTGTTGTTCATGAGCTAGACACAACAGTCTCCTGCCCGACTCTGCAGAGACACGCTCTACAGAGACAAGGAGGAGGGATTGGCGGGCCAGTTGGTGAAGATGTTATTGTTGAAGGGGTCGCGAATATGGTCCTGCAGGTTCTCCCAGGGGCCCTTGCGGGTAATGTACGCCTGCCAGACCATACCGAGGAAGGCCGTCTTGGCAAGGCGGCCGTTGCGGACCTCGTTCACCTTCAGCAGCTGCACACACCACACGCTGTCACACGGTCTGCTGCCACTGCACACCATATTGCCGGCAGCGATGCCTTTGGTGCCTGTCACAAGTGCACACACAAGTGCCACGATGACCTCACGGTGCAGGGTACGGTCGAGCAAGTGGTCGCCATGGGTCGAGTTGTGCAATCCCGTCACCAGTGCAACAAGCAGAAGACGCTCGTCCACTGCACCGATCCCGCCAAGGCCTCGCACGCAGCCGCCTGCCTAGGCGCCACGGTCGCCACTGACGGCATGGTCGCATGTGGCGCGCCACTGGGCACCCCTGCCTATGTGGAGGCGTATGTGCGCCGTAGATGCAAACGCACCGTCGAGCTCATGCAAAAGCTGGCAGGCCTCCCGCTGGCGGCCCAGACACGGTGGGCTGTCCTCTTCCAGTGCCTGCAACATCGCGAAGCACACCTGCTGCGCACTACCGACTGGGCCCGTCTCGAACAGCCGCTCATGGGCGTCGAGAACGCCAGCGTACACGCCATGTGCCGCATCATCGAAACGCAACAGCTCACCGACCTACAGCGTGAGCAGGCCTTGCTCCCTCATAGACATGGCGGCATGGGTCTGCGACACTACACAGCCGACGTTGCTGACGCCGCGCGCCTCGCGTCGGCAGCAGTTGCGCACGCGGTGCTCGCGGACGGCATCGACGGCGGCAAGCCGTTCCGCGGCGACGCCGCGGTCCAGCACCAGGCCCGCCTCGCACGCTTGCGGAAGGCATGGCCGGCCGTGCAGGGAATCTCAGACAGCCCGACCCCAGCCGACGCCTGGGCGTCTGACGCTGGCTCGAAGCTGCGCATGACGCAGCTCTAGAGCGCGCTCAGCCGGGCGGAGGCCGACGCGCGCTGGACCGCCACGCGCGACTATCTCGAGACCCTGAAGCACGGTCCGAATCCCCAATCGGCGGAGACAGCGTGCGCTGATCTCGCTCGCCTCCTCAGCTGCTCTGGCTCGCTGGCCTCGGCGTTCCTCACTGCCTGCCCCGGCCCGGTGACGGGCCTGACCGACCATGAATTCCAGGTGGCCGTGCTGCTGCGGCTGGGTGAGCCGCTGCTACCCGTCCTGGAGTCGGATGAGGCCTGCCCCTGCGGCCGCGTGGCTGCGTCCGGTACACACAGTGTCATATGCGGACAGCTATGGGCAAGTTCAGTCCTAAAGCACGACCTCATCACCGTGGCTTGGAGGCGGGTGCTCATGCGCGCGTCGATCGCTTCATCGCTGGAGCCGCACGTTGGCAAGCTCCCCGGGGGCATACGCGTGCTCCCCCTCCGCGGCAGCCGGCAGTCGCCACCAGCCGCGCCGCCGGCGGACTTTACGCGCCCGCCGGCTGCGCCGTCTGCGAGTGCACCGGCCGCGCCGTGTCAGCAAGACCCGCCGCCGCCGCCGCCGCCGCCGCAGTCACCGCCGCCGCCGCCGCCGCCACCGGACCCCCCAGCCGATGCCGCGCCGGTCCAGCCCCCACCCCATCTCTCGCAGGCCCTCCAGGCTTCGGACGTGCCCCACACCCCTCATGGCACCCAAGCCCCGGCTCCGGCATCCCTTACCCTTACTGCCGCTACCGCCCCCCCGCCGCGGCCCACGCCCCGACGCGCGACGCGCCCCTCGCCTCTGACCGAGAGGCAGCGCCCCCTGCCGCACCCCCGCTGCCCCGATCGCAGCGGCCTCCGCAGCGCGGCGACCTCTTGGCATTCCTCACCACGCGCATGGCGCTGCTGGACGTGAAGGTGATGCACCCGCTTGCCAGGTCGCATGTGCGCGGTGCGTCACGTGAGGCTGGCGCGACCGCCGAGAAGGGCGCACGGCAAAAGCGCGACAAATATGGCGCCATCACAGGTGCCGCCCAGTTCATCCCGCTCGTGCATGAGACGTATGGCAGGGTTGGACGGGACGCGTACCGCTTCCTCCAGACGGTCGCGGAGGTTGCCGCGGGACACGGGGCGGTGTCAAAGCGTACTTTCCTTCTCAATGCCATGCGCGACCTGTCCACAACGTTGTGCCGCGCGCTGGCGCGCCAAGCCCGCGCGGCCGCGCCCCTCCGTGCTAGACTGGTCGGACGGGCGCTGCTGCCGGGCCTTCCTGTCCCCACAGACGGCCTGCCGGCGCTGACAGGCCATCGCGCATAAGCTTGCGTCGCCCCCCCCCCCCCCCCTCGCCCATCCCGCCCCGAGAGCCCCCCCCTCCACCCATTTCACACTGCAGCCCCCCCACCCCCCCCCCCCCCCGCACCCGATCCCTCCCTCTTCCCTCCCTCCCTCTTCCCTCCTCCCAGCGCACGTCCGCCGTTTCTCCTCTGCGCCCCTCCCCGGACACCGCTCGGGCTGCCGAGCTGGCTGAGGCTACGGATCCTGGAACCGGTGCCTCGCGGCCTCGGACATGGCCGTAGCGCACGCTGTCGCGCCCGTGCAGACTGCTAGTGTCGAGTCGATGACCGCTTGTGGACCCGGCGAGTGCTAGCTGTGTGTTTGGTGTGCGCATGGCCTGCGTCGTACTGCGTGGTGTGTGCGTGTCGGCTTTCGCGCTGGCGTTAGTTCGTTCTGGCATTTGCTCGTGCGGCGCGTGGCCTTGGTGCTTGCGGTGGCCGGTCTGTTTATCTGCATGTTGCCTGGTCTGTTGCCTCGGCGCTGCTGAGTCCTAGATCTATCACTGTGTAACACAAGTGCACACAGTTGCAAGTAATACCAAACCGGTACACCCCATCCAAGTCCACAGCGAGTAGCTGCGCCACTACAATAAAGGGGGGTTATGGTTTGGTCTGCCATGCGCTTTGGTTGCCCTAATTCACATTAGGAGGGCGGTGTCTACAATGGATACCTTGGGTCCAGGCTGTGTCCTGTGCGCACCAACGTATCACTGGTGTAAATCCTGGCCCTAAGCGCACTAATGGCTGACCATACCCCCGTTTTTGTGTAGTGATGCGTTCATGCATTTGGTCTCACGTATTTATAGCATGGATTAACAGGCTGGCGCCATGCATGGCGGCATGCATGGTGCATGCGCAGGCTGTGGGCGGGAGGAGACCACGTGCCTTGAGCGTGTCGTCGTCGGTGTCGGCCAGGCCGAGCGGGTCAAAGGGGCCGCCCGGATAGAGTGTGTCGTTGCAGTCGGGCTCGTAGCCGGGCGCAAACTCCTGCCAGCGGAACCACTCGGCGAGGAAGACGAGCGCGGCGTTGATGATGATGACGCCCTGCAGGTTGATGGGGATGGGCGTGCCGAAGTAGTTGAGCGTCTCGCCATTGAGCATTGCAGCGCCCGTCTCGAACCAGCGCGCTCCCTTGATGCCCTCTACACCGTTGGACTGCGCACATGGAACAACACTTGAGCGCTTGACAGCGAAGCATGGCTGCTGGGCGATATCAGATCCGCTAACAAGTTACACTGTTGAGGTATCTGCTAATGAATTGACCTGTTGAGACAGCATGGCATCAACGGCACCCGCTTGACCAGACTGTGGAAGGAAGCACGCATTCACACGCCAGCACGAAAGACAAGAACTGGCAGCGCTGGGGTTTTAGCACGGTGCCCTGTACTAGGCAGCTCATGTACAATGATAACAGCTTACCAAGACATTTCGGCCGTTACACAGGATCGGAGTGGGGCACGAGTACATGTCTGCTACTGTGCAATCGGCGCTGTTGCGGCCTTGGTTTATCACTGTGCAACACAAATACTACTATGCTCTCTTTAGCTGGCGTGCAGCATGCAGCATCAATGGCAGCATGGAGCAGCAAATGATGTATCGGATCATATACACGTACGTACACAGCCTGAGCATGCTGGCTACAACGATGTACACATGCATGACCGGTACCTGGTCGTGGGTACCAGGTCGGGGAGCATAAATCCTGATCAGGCACCTGGTTGTGGAGCATGGATTAACTGCAATCGACTCGGATGGGGGTCGTGAGCAACATGGATTCGGGAGACGCTAGAGTCGGGAGAGGCTGCAATTGCAGGGGGCTCACCGCAAGGATCTCAGGTGCCAACATGCCTGCTGCACCCAGCATGGCAAAGCGGCCATTCATGACCTCACCCCTCCGGAACTGGTCAATGGTGCGAGGGTCTTCGCAGATTCCCAAAAAGTCGCATCCATGGCTGCATGATTGGGGTCATGTGGTCAGCAGAGGTGCCATACTAGTAGCACAACATGGCCAGCATGGCCACCACCTCTGCAGGTGGCAAGTAACCAAACATGTGGCCTGTCGCATAGGCAGCTTTAGCAGTGCTGCATATTGCTAAATTGCAAGGCAACTGCTTATGCACGCTGTACACTGTGATAGATCAAGGCCCAAGGGTCATGGCATCTGGCAGCTGGGCGGAACAAAACCAACAATCACAAGCAGCAATGTCACCCTACACATTATCACAAACGTTCTGGTATTTGCTCGTGCGGCGCATGACCTTGGTGCTTGCGGTGGACGGTCTGTCTGTTTGCTGTCTGTTTGCTTGTTACCTGGTCTGTTGCCTCGGCGCTGCTGAGTCCTAGATCTATCACTGTGTAACACATTATCACAAACCACACCTGCAACTGGCATGCATGTGTTACACTGTGATCGATCAAGGCCCCAGCAGCGTCTAGGGACACCTCAGGAATCGTATCAAAACGACGTGTGTTGCACAGTGATAGATTCAGGACTCAGCAGCGCCGAGGCAACAGACCAGGCAACAAGCAGACACACAGACCGGCCGTCGTAAGCACCAAGTCCACGCGCCGCACGAGCAAATACCAGAACGAACTAACGCCAGCGCGAAAGCAGACACTCACACACCACGCAGTACCACGCAGGCCACGCGTACACCAAACACAAAGTCAGCACTCGCTGGGCCCGCAAGCGGTCACCGACTCAAAACTAGCAGTCTGCACGGGCGCGCTAGCACGCGCTACGGCCATTTCCGAGGCCGCGAGGCACCGGTACCAGGAGCTGCAGCCACAGCCAGCCCGGCAGCACCAGCGGTGTCCGGGGAGGGGGGCAGAGGAGAAGCGGCGGACGTGCGCTGGGAGGAGGGAAGAGGGAGGGAGGAGGAGGGACGGGTGCAGGGGGGGGGGGGGGGGGGGGGGTGCTGCAGGGTGAAATGGGTGGGGGGGGGAGGGGGGGGGTGAACACTTACGAACACCTCAGGAATCGTATCAAAACAACGTGTGTTACACAGTGATAGATCTAGGACTCAGCAGCGCCGAGGCAACAGACCAGGCAACATGCAGATAAACAGACCGGCCACCGCAAGCACCAAGGCCACGCGCCGCACGAGCAAATGCCAGAACGAACTAACGCCAGCGCGAAAGCCGACACGCACACACCACGCAGTACGACGCAGGCCATGCGCACACCAAACACACAGCTAGCACTCGCCGGGTCCACAAGCGGTCATCGACTCGACACTAGCAGTCTGCACGGGCGCGACAGCGCGCGCTACGGCCATGTCCGAGGCCGCGAGGCACCGGTTCCAGGATCCGTAGCCTCAGCCAGCTCGGCAGCCCGAGCGGTGTCCGGGGAGGGGCGCAGAGGAGAAACGGCGGACGTGCGCTGGGAGGAGGGAAGAGGGAGGGAGGGAAGAGGGAGGGATCGGGTGCGGGGGGGGGGGGGGGTGGGGGGGCTGCAGGGTGAAATGGGTGGAGGGGGGGGGCTCTCGGGGCGGGATGGGCGAGGGGGGGGGGGGGGGGGGCGACGCAAGCTTATGCGCGATGGCCTGTCAGCGCCGGCAGGCCGTCTGTGGGGACAGGAAGGCCCGGCAGCAGCGCCCGTCCGACCAGTCTAGCACGGAGGGGCGCGGCCGCGCGGGCTTGGCGCGCCAGCGCGCGGCACAACGTTGTGGACAGGTCGCGCATGGCATTGAGAAGGAAAGTACGCTTTGACACCGCCCCGTGTCCCGCGGCAACCTCCGCGACCGTCTGGAGGAAGCGGTACGCGTCCCGTCCAACCCTGCCGTACGTCTCATGTACGAGCGGGATGAACTAGGCGGCACCTGTGATGGCGCCATATTTGTCGCGCTTTTGCCGTGCGCCCTTCTCGGCGGTCGCGCCAGCCTCACGTGACGCACCGCGCACATGCGACCTGGCAAGCGGGTGCATCACCTTCACGTCCAGCAGCGCCATGCGCGTGGTGAGGAATGCCAAGAGGTCGCCGCGCTGCGGAGGCCGCTGCGATCGGGGCAGCGGGGGTGCGGCAGGGGGCGCTGCCTCTCGGTCAGAGGCGAGGGGCGCGTCGCGCGTCGGGGCGTGGGCCGCGGCGGGGGGGGCGGTAGCGGCAGTAAGGGTAAGGGAGGCCGGAGCCGGGGCTTGGGTGCCATGAGGGGTGTGGGGCACGTCCGAAGCCTGGAGGGCCTGCGAGAGATGGGGTGGGGGCTGGACCGGCGCGGCATCGGCTGGGGGGTCCGGTGGCGGCGGCGGCGGCGGCGGTGACTGCGGCGGCGGCGGCGGCGGCGGCGGGTCTTGCTGACACGGCGCGGCCGGTGCACTCGCAGACGGCGCAGCCGGCGGGCGCGTAAAGTCCGCCGGCGGCGCGGCTGGTGGCGACTGCCGGCTGCCGCGGAGGGGGAGCACGCGTATGCCCCCGGGGAGCTTGCCAACGTGCGGCTCCAGCGATGAAGCGATCGACGCGCGCATGAGCACCCGCCTCCAAGCCACGGTGATGAGGTCGTGCTTTAGGACTGAACTTGCCCATAGCTGTCCGCATATGACACTGTGTGTACCGGACGCAGCCACGCGGCCGCAGGGCAGGCCTCATCCGACTCCAGGACGGGTAGCAGCGGCTCACCCAGCCGCAGCAGCACGGCCACCTGGAATTCATGGTCGGTCAGGCCCGTCACCGGGCCGGGGCAGGCAGTGAGGAACGCCGAGGCCAGCGAGCCAGAGCAGCTGAGGAGGCGAGCGAGATCAGCGCACGCTGTCTCCGCCGATTGGGGATTCGGACCGTGCTTCAGGGTCTCGAGATAGTCGCGCGTGGCGGTCCAGCGCGCGTCGGCCTCCGCCCGGCTGAGCGCGCTCTGGAGCTGCGTCATGCGCAGCTTCGAGCCAGCGTCAGACGCCCAGGCGTCGGCTGGGGTCGGGCTGTCTGAGATTCCCTGCACGGCCGGCCATGCCTTCCGCAAGCGTGCGAGGCGGGCCTGGTGCTGGACCGCGGCGTCGCCGCGGAACGGCTTGCCGCCGTCGATGCCGTCCGCGAGCACCGCGTGCGCAACTGCTGCCGACGCGAGGCGCGCGGCGTCAGCAACGTCGGCTGTGTAGTGTCGCAGACCCATGCCGCCATGTCTATGAGGGAGCAAGGCCTGCTCACGCTGTAGGTCGGTGAGCTGTTGCGTTTCGATGATGCGGCACATGGCGTGTACGCTGGCGTTCTCGACGCCCATGAGCGGCTGTTCGAGACGGGCCCAGTCGGTAGTGCGCAGCAGGTGTGCTTCGCGATGTTGCAGGCACTGGAAGAGGACAGCCCACCGTGTCTGGGCCGCCAGCGGGAGGCCTGCCAGCTTTTGCATGAGCTCGACGGTGCGTTTGCATCTACGGCGCACATACGCCTCCACATAGGCAGGGGTGCCCAGTGGCGCGCCACATGCGACCATGCCGTCAGTGGCGACCGTGGCGCCTAGGCAGGCGGCTGCGTGCGAGGCCTTGGCGGGATCGGTGCAGTGGACGAGCGTCTTCTGCTTGTTGCACTGGTGACGGGATTGCACAACTCGACCCATGGCGACCACTTGCTCGACCGTACCCTGCACCGTGAGGTCATCGTGGCACGCGATGGCTAACGTGTCAGGGGCCGCTTCTTGCGCCGCTAATAGCGTGGGCCGGAACGCGATGGCGAAGTAGAGGGGGCCGATGGGGTCGCCTTGCTTCACGCCAGATGCACTCCACAAAACCGCGTTCGACCCGTCTTGCTGACGTGCCAGCAGCGGCGATGGCGATCCATACGCCATGCGTGCGAATGCGGCCAGGGCGGGGAGTTGCGCGTCAATCTCCGCAATGATGGTCTCGCGGTCAATCAGGTTGAACGCGTTCTCGAGATCGAGCTGCACTGTGACCGTCTCCGCATCTGAGAAGTCCGGGGCCAGCGCGTGGCTCGGAATCTCAGGGCCGCCGCGAACACCGACCCCAATCTGGTGCGGGGCAAGCAGGCCCGGCGCTTCTGGGACGCACGCCAGCGCGCAGATACCGGCGAGGCGCATGAATGCTTCTCCGATAGCGATCGGGCGAACGCCGCCGTTCGGTTTGGCGATGGCGATCAGGCGGCTGGCGAGCAGCAGGTCGGAGTGGGGGATGGTGCCCGACAGCAGGAGGTTGACGAAGCGGCGCATGGCCTCGCCCGTGCGCTCGTTATACAGCCCGGCGCTGCGGACGTGCTCGTATGTCCACCCGCTGGGGCCGGCCGCTGAGCCCTGTGTCAGGTTCCGCAGGATAGCCTCAAACCGCGCCGCTGAGACTTCCGCTGAGCGGCTGCCGGCTGGGGTAGGCTGCGCTGCGCGCTTTGGAGGGGGCGCGGGTGGGTGCAGCGCTCGCAAGCGTGGCAGTGAGTTCTGGTCGATGGGAACGATGGGGCTGCTGTCCAAGCAGCGCGCAGCGCGGCCAACATTGCCGTTGCATGCATGTCGGTGCATGCGCCCTGCCATTGCGATGTCCGCCACAACTTCCGTGCGAGTGCGGCCGGGGTCGCTATGTTCAGCTGTGTCAAGCAACATCTGCTCCCTGGTCCGCTTCCGGATCTCGCGCACGCGGGCATTGACTCGCCTGGCGCGTCCCCTGCTTGCGCCAGTGTTGCCGAGGGCCTGGCTGGGCAGCAGGAGTAGGAGCCTGGGCTCTGTCTCTACACTGGGTCGGTGACCGCGCTCGGCCGCATCGGCGGTACGTTCCAGCGCTGCGGCCACAACGTCGGCCCAGCTGGATCTGCATTCGTTCGGCACACCCTGAGGGATCCGCACGTCCGGGTAGGGGGCCTCCAGTGATGGCGGCGCGTCTGAGGCTGGCTTTGGATCCACCTGGGTGTCGCTGACGAGGTCTGCTTCCGTCAGATCGCGCATGTGGGAGTCAACCCGTGGGCCAGCGCTAATGGCAGTGCGGGAGACGTCCGGGAGGACAGCGCGCTGGCTGGGGGGGAGGCGGGGCGCTTGGGAGGGTCGGGGGGGAGTGGCATGGCGGCGAGCCGGCGCGCGGCAAATGGGGGCAGGCGCGTCGGTCGGGGACGTCCCATGGTTGGTCCCTGCGTGTGCAGCCACGACTGGCGTAGGTGCTGCGGTAGCTGTCCCGTTGTCACACGCATGGGCCACACGGCGAGGTGAATGCACGACTGCACGTGAGGTGGCAACGCCTGCGGACGGCCGGGCGCTGCGCGGCTCTGTGCGTTGATCGTGCACCTCGCTATCATGCAGTGTGGCTCCGGGGGACTGTGGTGACGGGACGTCACCTGGGGGTTGTTGGCCACCAGCCAGCCCGCCGTCAAGTCTGTGGTGCTCATCTACCGATGTCAGACAGCACAATTTGGTCAAATCGGTGCGGGCGGGTGGCTGGCTTTGCGGCCGAGGCGCAGTCGAGCCGGCGCCCGCCGCAGCCGCAGGGGTGGGCGTTCGGCACACCAAACCGGAGCCTCCCTGCGGCGGTTGCGAACTGGCTGTGTGTCGTCCCGCCAGGTCATCATTGACGTGTGAGGGCTGGGCCCGCGTCAGTGGCGCCCTCATGTGAGGCGGTGTCCGCTGTCGTGAGCGCGAGTGGCCACGGCCAGTGTTGGTGGGCGTGCACGTGCGGCCGTTGTACCGGGTGCGGGCGGGAGTGGGGGCGTGGGAGTCCGCTGGTACGCCGCGACAATTTGCTGCATGCCTGTGGCCCTCCGGATCGTTGTATCTCGAGAAGGGCAGCTTGCATGCCTCGCAGTGGTAGCAGCTGTATGCCCGTTGTTGGTCCTCAGTGAACTTGTACTTCGGGTGGCAGCCCCGGCAGTGGGCAAGCAGATCGCCGGCGGCGCGGAAGTGGCGAGGGCACGCGGGGCAAGGCACATGCAGGTCCTCGTTCATTGTAGTGCTATGCTGTGGGAGCGAGGCTGGGGCCTTCGGGCGTGATTACGCTACGCTGGCGCGAAGTGGTTGGTGCACGCGCACCCGCAGAAAGTGCGAGGCCTAGGGCCAGGCCCAGGCCCCGTGGCCGAGAGCAAAAATAAGTATGCCTAATGTACAGTGTCTACGCTGCAGCGCTGCGAGGTGAGGAGGTGTGCGGAGCAAAGCCGCTGCGACTGCCGGTACCGCTGGTACAAAGCAGGCGCAGGCGTCACAGCGCGCGCCAACTGCCGCAACTCTCGCGAAGCAGCTAATTCCAGAAATTAAAATCTACCAGTGCTGTATGTGTCCGCCTAGCGGATGCCGAGCGCAGCGTGCCGAGCATGCGTACGCTAGCGTAGCAGAGGTAGAAAGCTCTCGACCATACAGGCAAAAACAGGCCAAACAGGCCAAAACAGGCCAAAACAACGTGTGCAATCAGGATCAGCTTGGTCATATGCATACAAGCATATAACATGGTGCCGGTTGTGCACGAGACATATGGCAGACTAGGGTCGCATGCCATGCAGTACCTCAACACGCTGGCAGTGTCGTTGGTTGGGCCGTTCGTCAAGAGAGCAAAGGCTCGCTGGATTGAGAACTCCTTGCGGGAGTTCAGTGCGGCGACAGGGAAAGGAAACGGGTTTGTGATCAGAAACACCATGTCCAGGGTAGCACGGCTCACGGGTGCGCAGTTCGTGCCAGTTGATCGCCTGGCCGGCTCACATCTGCTGGGTACCATGTGTGTCTAGACTCTAGTTGTACGTTCGCTTGGTGCTCTGGATCGGAGCCCCTCGATGTAACAGTATAACATGGTTCCTAGATCTAGGAGCCTGTACATACAGTATGCATGCATGCTACAATGATGTTCCTGATGTATACAGTTGTACATCACTACAGGCCTATACTGCAGTATACTGCTGTACTTCGAAGTTCAGCATGCATGTGTGACAAATAGTAGATTCCCAGATACGCGCATACAGCTGCGCATGATGACAGTGGTGTAACACATGTGACCTCGGCCTTCGAACAATGCCGTGGATTGTCAAGATATGGTGTAGCGGAACGCGTGCGCATGCCAGTACTAGTGCAAGGCACGTTCACTATCTGTCAGTGGTGGGCCTGCTCGAGACAATTCATCTAATGCGAGTGTACATCTTATACGCAACGCCTGCAGGTGGGGCACGTGATCCCGGGCCCATCGAGGCAGCAGTCACATGCATGAAGCGTGCCGCGCCAGCGAGGAGTAGCAATATCCACGTGGTCATGGAACGGAGACAATCTGGAACGACGGGGAAGACTACGGATGCAGCAGTACATGGTTTGGGCGAGCGACGCACTCGCCAGCCATCGAGCCATCGAGCCATTCAGGAGCCTTCATGTCCGGAAGATAGAGCCTGCGGTTTGGGCCTGCACGCGCGCTGAAGCGTCAAAGTGAGGCGCTGTAGATCTGGTACACGAATTGTATACAGCTATGCGTGCGTCGAGCTTCGAAGCTCGACGCACGCATAGCTGTATACAGACAAAGCAGTGCTATTGTAACCTCACGTCTGTCACAGTCTTTGAGCGTGAAGCGTGCAGCACACAGCGCTACTAAAACCAGCTTATCTTCCCAGCTGCAGCACGCGCAGATTCAAAGTCATGAATGGGTCTTAACCGTGTCACCGCCAGCGTCGATGGACGCTGCGGCTAGTCTATCGCACCAAACGTCTCCAGGGATACGACTACTCAGAAACTGCTGAACACATAGTTTCGAATACGTTGGGCATAATCGTCTACTCGGGGAGGCGCCTGCGTTGGCTCGGACGGTGAAGACCACTTACAGGTACAACGGTGCACGTGCTCAGACGCGGCGCGACAATATAGCAGCAAGGTACTGCGCGCGTGCAAATCTGCTGGGAGCGCTCCTAGCAACATTCATGACGACGCACCATAGAACTCCGACACCGCGGGATCAGACGAGGAAGAGACTGCCCCTGTGCGAACAGAGCGCCTGGAGGCTGGCGAGGCGAGGGATCGCATTGCGACGGTCATGGTCAGCGATCTGTAACGTTTGAATAAATGTATGGCGAGCTTACAATTGGCTGCTGGACAGAAAGAAAACGACACTAGATAAAGCTGCCGTGTGCAGCCTTTTATATGAAGGTTGATTCATCATACGCCATGGTAGCTTTGGGCATTTCATGAACACGACCGACGTTCATAACGATGATTGAAAAGTCAGTGCACCTTCGCCACACGATTCCAGCGATTCCGAATCGCCTTGGATTCATCGGAGATCTTATCCAGTGCTTTCTGACCATGGCCTAACCCCGCAGTAAGTGGCACCGTATGTCACGCGAAGGAACGTCAAGGCATCAGCGGCCGAATAATCAGTAATCATTGCGACTACAATCTGGTTGCCGCGTTGACGATCACGCGGCCATCCTGCTTGCAAACGTGGCCACGTTTGGACTGAACCATATTTGCACAATGTAGTGCACACGCCGCCGCCTGTAGCAGCGTTGATTGTACAGCACGAACTTCCATACTTGAAAGCAGGCCTAGGCCACAATTGCTATGACAATGCTGCAACATGGCCGGCTGTGGCTACACCCTGCAGATATGCTTGGATTCACGTATACACGTATACATTGCAATGCAGCCAAAGGAGGAAATCATCAATGTGTTACACAGGGATAGATCTAGGACTCAGCAGCGCCGAGGCAACAGACCAGGCAACAAGCAAACAGACAGACCGGCCACCGCAAGCACCAACGCCACGCGCCGCACGAGCATTTGTGTCAAATGCCAGAACGAACAAACGCCAGCGCGAAAGCCGACACGCACACACCACGCAGTACCACGCAGGCCACGAGCACACCAAACACACAGCTAGCACTCGCCGGGTCCAGCGGTCGCCGACTCGACACTAGCAGTCTGCACGGGCGCGACACCGCGCGCTACGGCCATGTCCGAGGCCGCGAGGCACCTGTCCCAGGATCCGTAGCCTCAGCCAGCCCGGCAGCCCGAGCGGTGTCCGGGAAGGGGCGCAGAGGAGAAACGGCGGACGTGCGCTGCGAGGAGGGAAGAGGGAGGGAAGGAAGAGGGAGGGATCGGGTGCGGGGGGGGGGGGAGGGGGGGGGGGGGGGGGATCATCAATGTGTGCATCATCAACTTCCAGATTTGAAAGCAGGCACTGTAGCCAATGCTGATCTTCATGTAGCCTCTGTTGTGATCACCTACACACGCCGTAGCCTTGGTGCTTGCAGTGGCCTGTCTGACTGTTTGCGTGTTGCCTGGTCTGTTGCCTCGGCGCTGCTGGGTCCTAGATCTATCACTGTGTAACACACGCCGTCGCAACATGGGTTTCCGCAGTTGATGTTTGAGCATGTGTACAGTACGCTAATTATAACGTCGACAGGTTTGGTGTATCACCGTGTTACACTGACAGGGTCACACTGACACCGTCACGCACATCCTGGGGAGGAGTACTGCATAGTAGTTACACGTTGCACCCAAGTCGTCACCACACATGTCCAAGAATGCACAGGCTGCAAGGTACAACCAACAGGCTCCCAAAGACATACTCCACACAAGCCCGCCCCCCCCATCAAGGTGCGCTTGCTGCAAGCACAGCCTTACAAGAAACGCAAGCCATGCGTCCAACACCGCAGCTGGGACATTGTGGCCGGTACGGAGGCTTGTTGTTCCGGTTGCTCTTCATTGCAATCGTGGCTTTGGGCCGGTGCACTGGCATGTTACTGTGTGTTGCTGTCTGCTTGCATGGGTCCAGATCTGGTCGCGCACGTGCTCTTGCTTGATGTTGACGTCGCTGCCGGGGTCTTGCCTTGACCTCCGTGTAACACCGCAGCTGAGACATTGAGGTCGGTTTGGAGATTTTGCTGGAAGGACAGCAGCAGAAGCAGAACTCACGGCACAGGTATTGTGCCTTGCTGTTGTCAAACCAGCTAGCCATGGGTCTGGGTGTACATGGGTTCACAAGTTGAAGGCCTGGCTTGCACAGGCATCTCCTTGATCTATCACAGTGTAACACATTCAATGCCGCTGCTGACAGGACTGCTCTCTTGCCTTGGTGCTGCTGAGTCCTGAATCTATCACAGTGTAGTACATCCGATGCCGGCCCGACCTGACGCTCCCTGCATGGATACAGCGCCACCAGCTGCCCCACCTTTGCACTGCCTGAAAACAAACGCGCATGCTTGTGTAGCGATGCCGATTCGCACGAACCAGCTGCCACCTCATGTAGGTCACGGCACTCCCTCTATCCATTCCCCCAAGTGGACAGCTGCAGGCCAACACAGTGGCGGGCGCGCATCGCTGCCGGGCCCCCGCTACCCTCCGCAGACGGCGCAGCTCGCCTGAATAACAGCATGCCCCCAGCCTCCGCAGCGCGCCCCCAGCTGGAGGCTGCAGCCTCTACAGCACACCCCCAGCCTCTGAGCGGCCAGTACATGTGATCACGCCCGACTTCCCACACTCGCAGCTACCCCCTGCATCGGGGCTCATGTTGGCCTTGCTCAAACGCATGACAGTGCTTGAATTGAATGTAATGTACGCACTTGATCAAACCAATGTTTGCGCCGCGTCGCTGACCGAAGATGCTTCCGCGGGGAAGGTTGCGAAGGACAAGCACAGCAAATGCCGCGCCGGCAGTATCGCCGCCTGGTTCATTCCAACCGTGCTTGAGACATACGGCCCAGTCGCGACGTAATCGCACCGATTCTAACGCACAATTGTGGAAATTGCAACGGGACACGGCGCAGACGCCCAGCGTGCAGTGGCCACCGGTGGAGATCGCCATATGTGACCCCTTCCCAAAGCTCTCCCTCGTGCTGTTGCCGCTCCCCTTCATGTTGCTCCCATCTGCACCAGGCAAACCAGGCAAACCAACCCGCTCCTGTGGTTGTGGCAGCCTGCCTCCCAGAGCTGTCGAGCTATCGCGCCGGGGCAGCAGCCCCTTACCTGCCCCTCCAATGCTCTGCCCTGCCATGCATGCCAACAGCTCTCGCCGCCCGTTGGCGGGTGACCCTCAAGACACCCGCTGAATGCGCTTCCCCCTGCATGCGCTTCCCCCTTGCACGCGCTTCCCCGCGTTGCCGGCAGTGGCTCAGGTACAGTATGATCTGAGGTACTGGCCATGGCTTTGGATTCCAAATTCCACCTGAGCTCAAGGCTTCCAGGTTGGTGCATTGGTGTTGTCAGAACATGCATGGCCATTGCCAGCAAACCGTACACTCAGCACCTGGTGGGTTACACAGTGATAGATCTAGCACCTGGTGGGTGGCGTGGCTGCCTGCTGGGAGTTTTTTACTTGCTTGCTAAGCTTGCTGTTGTCACAGCCGCTGACCTCTGTGTTGTGACACTGTGGTAGGTCAGGGGCCCAGCCAATGTCCGTGTAACACCCAGCACCTGGTGCATGTGGTTTTCGTCGTGTTCTGCTGGCCATGTAGGTCAGGGCACTGGCCACACAATCAAATCAGTGATCCTCGAGATTGAATGCTGGTGCTGTACGTCATACAACTGGGTGCAGGCTGCAACGCTGCAAGTCAGACTGACACGCAGCCACTAGATGGGAGTCTCCCAACATTCAACTTGAATTTGAAATGCATGACCATGCTTGCGTTCTGGATGCTGGATGCGTTCTGCCACTTTGTGGAGCACACCTCTGTAGCATTTCTTATCCACAATTCTTACGCATGTGAGTCACCTACTAGTAGTACTTGTAAATGTTTGGAGTCAGAGGTTGCGTAGGAGCATCGCGTGCCACACGCGCGAGCCTGTCAAGATATCGTGCCATGGCCTAGCGCGTGCCGCACGCGCTTGAAACCTGATCCAAACTGAAATTACCGGTAGTGCATTACGTGGCACTGCCAAGTTGTTCACGGAATGTGTGTGCTGATGTACCACGAATGCGTGCGCCGCCTTTCGTGCTTAAGCTTGACACACGGGCCAGGGTACGAGGTAGTGCGAATTCGAAGTCCTCTGCTGCCGCCGTGCTGGCTGCTTCCCGAAGGCTCACTGACGATAGAAAAGCTCCTAATTGCGAAACAGCATGCTCAAAAGCAAGAGCGTGTAAATAGGGACGAGCCAGCTCGACAACGAAGCGTTATCAGTCTTGGCTACCCGTGTAGCCATGTGCACGAGTTACGTCACCGCCGTGCACGATACATCTGGTAAATCTGCTCTGTCATTGTTCTGCTTCAGAAAAGACACAGAGTTCAGCCCAGATTCCGTGAGCAGGGCTGCCAATTTCATTGCTCTATTTTCCGTACTTGTCAATGTTTTCGCACAGATGCCCCCTTGCAAAGCACAGCCGATTCTGCCGCCGTCACTCCTGCGTAGAACCAACGGACTGGCTGTCAGAGTATCGAAGTGAAATTTGAATGCCTTTTGTCCGCTGCACATTTGAAGGTTTGCAGCTTAGTGCAGACGCCATTCTTTTTGCGCGACATCGACATGCGCATTAGCGCTCCACTGCAAGACAAGAATGTCTTGGCCACCAAATCACAGCGATCAGTGCATTATGCAGTAATCATATGCTGCTGGTTGGGATCGGTAAGCGGTATGGCGATTTTGGTACGTGCTGCACCGCTGCTGGCCGGATTGCGTGCACGCAACAGCGCGGAGTGCGTACTTTACAAGTTGTTGAAAGTTAACGCAGCGTTCGTTACACAGTACATAAGGGTGAATACCTCAATGATGTGCCAGCCCTTATATAGGTACAGACACCCAACAGAATCAATGTCCTACCGCACACATCGCATCTTGTGCTCTGCGTGTCTCCAGAGAGTTCTCCGCGTCACGAACTCTCCAGACCATGTGTCCTAGTAACTTCCGTAGTGATGTAAACGTGCATACAGATGATCCTAGATCCTCCTGGAATGTATCCGATACTTCCAGATACTTCTAGATGTTGATTCAATTCTAACACTCCCCCTGATTCAACTCTAGGATGCATTAGAACTATCATCAACCAGACCTAACTTGAGTCGAACATCTCTGACTCATTGCTCTGCGCTTCTGGCATGAGCTCAGGCCTCTATCTTAACCAGCCCCATCGCCTTACTGAATTTCTCGTGTAGTGGCTTGGCCAATGCCTTGGTCAATACGTCCGCTATCATGCTGTCTGTTGCAATGTAGCTCTCGTTGATCTCTCCACGCGCCACACGCTCCCGAATGAAGTGATGCTGTACGTCAATGTGCTTTGCTCGCTGATGCCCCACTGGATTATGCATCTGTGCCAGTGCTCCAGCGTTATCGCAATACAGATGTACCGAGCCCGCCACACCGTATAGCGTCTCCATCAGCTTGCGCAGCCACAGCGCCTGCTTCACTCCGTTGCCGTGCGCCATGTACTCTGCCTCCATTGTAGACGTTGCCACAGTCGGCAGCAGCTTCGAGCCCCAGGTGATTGCTCCCCCGGCCATCAGAAAGACGAAGCCGCCAGTGCTGCGGCGCTTATCAGGGTCCGCAGCGTAGTCCGAGTCCGCGTAGCCCTCCAGCGGCGTATCCGCCGCACCGTAGATGATGCCGAAGTCCTGAGTCTGCTTCAGATAGCGTAGCACAGCCTTGACGCCAGCCCAGTGCTCATCCCGCGGCTTCGAGATGAAGCGCGCCAGCACGCCCACCGCATATGCCATGTCAGGCCGCGTGCATGTTGTCAAGTATAAGAGCATGCCTACCGTCTCAGCGTAGCGTCCTGGGTCCTCCATCAGGTCCTCGCCGTGCTTGCTGAGCTTCAAATTCTGCTCCATCGGTGTCGTCTTGCCCTTGCAGTCCTCCATGCCGGTGCGTTGTAGGATCTCCTTCGCGTATTTGCGCTGAGTGACTAGCAGTGTCTTGCTCTCACGGTCCCGGATGACCTCCATGCTGAGAAAGAACGCCACTGGCCCCAGCTTCCGCAGATCAAAGTACTCCAGCGCCCGCATTAGAGCCGCTACATCATCTTTGACACCCACAAGCAGTCCGTCATCTACGTAGATAAGCAGAAAGCAGCGCCGCCCCTCACGTTCTAGGTAGAACAATGACGCGTCCGCATCAGAAATTTTGATGTCTTCTGTCAGCAGCTGCCGCTTGAGCTCCTTGTTCCATGCACGCGCCGCCTGCTTGAGTCCGTACAGCGCCTTCTTGAGCAGCATCACCTTGTTGCCAAAATCGTAACTGGCAGGTGGCTCCATGTAGATAGTCTCCTTGAGCGGCCCATTGAGAAAAGCGGTCTTCACATCGATTTGCTCCACCTCAAGGTCTTCGATTGCTGCTTTAGCTAGCAGCGCACGCATAGTGGCGTGCCGCGCCACCGGCGCGAATGTCTCCTCATAATCGATGCCCTTGCGCTGGGTGAAGCCCTTAGCCACAAGCCGTGCCTTGTAACGCTCGATGTTGCCAGCCTGATCGCGCTTGATCTTCAGCACCCACTTATTCTTCAGCAAGTTCACACCGGTAGGCTTCTCGACCAGTTCGTAGACACCGAGCTCGCGCAGACTGTTCATCTCATCGTCCGCTGCCTGCCGCCACATGTCACCATCTTCTTGCGCGAGTGCTTGCTGCAGCGTGGCAGGCTCGTCCCGACTGGTGTCCACCTTGGCCATCAGCGCATATGCGTCGCGCAGCCGCTTGCTTGGCTCCCGCATGCGCAGCGGCAGCACGCGCTTGTGAGGCATCGCCACTGCTCTGTGGCGCTCCTGAGCTGCCTCACCATTGCTTGCATCATCAGCGTCGTCAGCAGCCATCTGATCATCGCCGCTGTCGTCGCCGCCGTCACTCTCCCCCGCTGCTGACACAGCTGGGTCCCCCCCACCCCCCCCCCCCCCCCCCCCCCCGCACCCGATCCCTCCCTCTTCCCTCCCTCCCTCTTCCCTCCTCCCAGCGCACGTCCGCCGTTTCTCCTCTGCGCCCCTCCCCGGACACCGCTCGGGCTGCCGAGCTGGCTGAGGCTACGGATCCTGGAACCGGTGCCTCGCGGCCTCGGACATGGCCGTAGCGCACGCTGTCGCGCCCGTGCAGACTGCTAGTGTCGAGTCGATGACCGCTTGTGGACCCGGCGAGTGCTAGCTGTGTGTTTGGTGTGCGCATGGCCTGCGTCGTACTGCGTGGTGTGTGCGTGTCGGCTTTCGCGCTGGCGTTAGTTCGTTCTGGCATTTGCTCGTGCGGCGCGTGGCCTTGGTGCTTGCGGTGGCCGGTCTGTTTATCTGCATGTTGCCTGGTCTGTTGCCTCGGCGCTGCTGAGTCCTAGATCTATCACTGTGTAACACAGCTGGGTCAATGTCGTCCTCGTCAGAGTCCGAATCATCATCGTCACCCTCGTGCTCTACAAAGATGCAGTTGTAGCGCACGACCACGCTGCCATTCTCCAGCAGCACGCGCCAGCCCTTTGTACCAGGCTCGCGGCCCATGAGCAGGCCGCGCTCGCTTCGCTCCCCCAGTTTCTTGAGCGCGATCGGCTGCTTACGACAGTACACCTCACAGCCGAATGTCCTGAAACCACGCACGTCGGGCTTCGCACCTAGGAACAGCTCGTAGGGGGTGGTAGTAGCTCCCATCCGCGGCGAGACGTTGTAGATGTCGACCGCCGCCGCAAATGCCTCTGCCCAGTACTTCTTCGCCACGCCACTCGAGTGAAGCATAGCCCGCACGCGCTCCGTGATGGTGCGGTTGAAACGCTCCGCACGGCCGTTCTGCTGAGGTGTGTACGCCACAGACTTGTCACGCCGCATGCCTTGCGACTTGCACCATTCTTCGATCTTGTTGTATTCCGTGCCACGATCTGTCCGCAGCTTCTTCACGCGCAGATCCGTGTCGCGCTCCCAGACGTTGAGGATGGCTTTCAGCTGCGTCGCAGCAGCACTCTTGTGCCGTAGAAACTTGATCGCCGCCATGCCGCTCAAATCGTCGATCGCCGTAAGCACATACTTGTTGCCGCCAGCTGATTGAACGTCGAGCGGGCCCATGAGGTCGGAATGCACAAGCTCCAGCGGCCGTGCTGCCCGCGTCTGTGACACCGGATGCGAGCTAGCAGCATGCTTTGCCATGACGCATGCGTTGCACAACTTCGATTGCATCGCCCGAAACGCCTGCTCGGTTGCAGTTAGACCCTTGACCGAGCCATGCTTCGCCATCTGCGCCAGCGTGCCATAGCTGAGATGCCCCAGGCGTGCGTGCCATAGCTCCGCCGCACTCAGTTTGCGCTGCAGCGGCGCCGCAACCGCCACTGCCGCCATTTGCATTTTGCTCGCCCACATCTTGATCACCGGCAAGCCATTCAGCTTCGCCTCACGCCGCGCCACAGCCACCACGCGGCCGTTGTAGAAGAGACGTGTCGTAGCACCGCGAGCGTAGACTTCAATCCCGCGGTCTTGCACTGCGTTCTGTGTTACACGGAGATGAACGCAATAGCCCGGCAGCGAGGGCAACGGAAGGAAAGTAGACGGCCAAAACCCCCGAAAGTAGACACCAGCAAAAAGCAATCACTCTCCCAGGCGAAAAAGCCACAACGAACCGACACAGCCGACACAACCACACCCACGCACCCACACGCACGCGCACTCCCGCACCCCTCCACTACGGCACCCGCGCCACAACCGCGCACAGCAACAACCACCACCGCACTACTGCCCACCCCAGCAAAACCAGCCACCACCGACCCCCCTGTACTGCATCTCTACAGCAGGCAGACCTCCAGCTGCGCCAGCATGTGTCACACGGTGATAGGTCTTGGACCAAACAGCGCCGAGGCAACAGATCAGTCAACATGCCAGCGTGTGCAGTCACTCCTTTTAGCCACTGCCTCACAAACAACTACCCAATCGCCGCGATGCTGACATGATTGAGGACACAACGCAAGCACACCATGCAGTGCTCTAACAGCAATGCAGGATCACGTGCCCTGTCGTGCGATTGGCGGATTGGGTTGGACTGGGGCAGCAAATCATGCATATGATTCAGCACCATGCATTTTCTCATATTCAACAAGCGCGGGTGGGTGCCTATGTCTCACTCTGCTCGGCAGTCAGTGGGCGCTGCCTAGGCCTGCAATCCACACTTGCACTCATGCATGTACCAGCTTGAATGATAGCGCCGGGCTCGCACTCATGCATGTACCAGCTTGAATGAATGCGCCGGGCAGGCACACCGAGCCTCACAGCTGCTGCTCTGTGTCGCTGTACAGCCTGGCTGGCGCCATATGTTGTGGCTGTTCCGCAGTGCTGGCGCCATATGCACCCTAGCAGAGCATCAGTGGACGGATGCTTTGGCAATGGCGTGACTGCTGGTAGTACCATGTAGCCACCTCTTGTATTTAACGCACGACATACCTGTGGGCCACAGTGCATGAAAGTAGGCCGAGGTGAATCCGAGCTCACTCGCATTGGTGGCGAGGACAGTAACCCGCGGCAAGGGCACAGCACTCCATACATCACGTATGCCGTCGGTTGGTGCAGGCGTGCTGCTGTTCCTAACCAAATGGCCTGCCAGCCCCGCTGTCCCCTGTGAGACAACTCTGTGCGCTGGAACTACACATATGGGACCCGGTCCTGCCTGTGTCCCTGTGAAGTGGATCGACGGTATCACCCCATATCTGCGTCGCACGGCTGCTGTGCTGCTGCACTACAATAAAGGGGGGGTATGATTTGGTCTGGCGTGCGCTTTGGTAGTCTGAAATTACATCGGAAGGGCTGTGTCCATGATGGATGCATCGGCTCTAGCTGTGTGCTGTGTGCTGTGTGCGCCATCATGTGTCACTGGGTTGGGGCCTGCGCCGAAGCGCACTGATGGCTGACCATACCCCCCATTTTGTGTAGTGCGCACTGTTGTGCAGACCGTCACGGCAGCCCCCCAACACAGGCACCCTTGAACCTCGGCAGCCGCGACCGGGGAGGCTGCGGCATATGATGCAGCCGTCCAGGCATGCGTGACCCTGGGGCATGGTCGCTGCCAGTGGCCGGCCACACATCCGGTTTTGGGGGAGGGCATGGCCTCCGGGAGCTGGCCAGCTGGTACCAGCTGCTGACATGATGCATTTGGCGTGCACCGCCGCCGCAGGTCAGGGCACAAAGCATGCTGTGTCAAGTGCAGGCGGCAGGCGTGCAGGGTGGAGTCATGTGGCTGGAGTGGCAGGGATCTGTCTTAATTCGCACGCACGCATGCATGTTGCCCAAGTACACCCGCACAGTACAGTCCTGGATGGATAACAGTGCTACACGGAGATCAATGCAAGACCCCGGCAGCGAGGGCAACAGTAGGCAAGCCGACAACCACAAGGGCGCAAGCAGATTTATCACAGCGTAACACAGCCCAGGGTGGGCCGTGCGCACATGCCAACACCCTCCACAGCAACACCAAGTAGTCGCGCCCACACCTCGACACCCCCCCCCCCCCCCCCCACCCGTCCCGCCCCTTTGTGATGAGTATGATGCGGACGCCCAACATGCACTGCTGATGGCCCATACCTGGCACATATCTGGCACACATTACTGGCACATACCTGGCACATACCCGCCACATACCTGGCACATACCTGGCACATACCTGGCACATACCTGGCACACCACAACGCACGCAGCACGGGAAAGGCGCACCCCTGCCTGCCGCAAGTGCAGTATCAGGGAGTCAGAAAACCGGGCAGGAACGGACCTGCAGCAGCGCTTCGAGTTGGAGCGTTTGCAAGCGGATGGTGTAACACACACACATCAACGTTGTTGGCCAGTGGGGAGGACAACAGCACACAAGGAAGCATCCGCGTCCCATGAAGCGGCTGGCAACAAGCAGATTGGTTCAACGAAGCATCACGTACAATGCATTGCTACCGCACACCACAACCATTCTGCCGCGCATGGATGTGCCCACAAATGGCCTGCTGGCGCTAACTTTACATCGCGGATAGTTCGCCAACCATGGCACTTTCGCCCCGGGGCCCTACACACACTGTAGCCACCCCCCCCCCCCCCCCCCTCTTCCTCTCGCCCCGGCCTGTCCCCAGTGGCCGCTCGGGCCCCTGCGCCCATATGAGTATGGCACCAGGTGGCCTTGGGCTAGCGGACACATGTACAGTCGCCGCGCACGGCAGCAGACCCCCGCAACGGCATCTCGTCCCCGCGTCCATCCGGCCTGCTGAGGTTGACTTGGCGCTGGTTGGCGCCGTTGTCGCTAGCACCTGATGTCTGTGCTGAGCATGTGCATGGACTGCATTGTGTCGCGCTCGCTTCGTGCGGTGTGCCTGTGCGCGTGTGTGTGCGCTGCAGGCCGTGGTACGAGCCACGTACGAGCCACGTCCCGGGATGGGGGGGTGGGGGGGAGAGCAGGGCGGAGGCGGGAGGCAGGCAACAGCGCCCGCCCAACCAGCCTGGCGCGGAGGAGCGCGGCCGCGCGTGCTTGGCGCGCCAGCGCGCGGCACAGCGTCGTGGACAGGTCGGACATGGCATTGAGCATGAAAGTGCGCCTAGAGAAAGCTCCGTGTCCCGCCGCCACCTCCGCAATCGTATGGAGGAAGCGATATGCATCCGGTCCAACCCTGCCATGTGTCTCATGCACGTGTGGGACGAATTGTGTGGCACCTGTGATGGTGCCATACTTGTCGCGCTTCTGCTGTTCCCCCTTCTCAGAGGTTGCTCCAGCCGTATCTGACGCACAGCGCACATGCGACCTAGCAAGCGGGTGCATCACCTTCACGTCCAGCACCGCCATGCGTGTGGTGAGGAAGGCCAGCAGGTCGACGCGCTGCGTGGGGCGCTGTGATTGACGGGAAGGGGGCGCGGGCGGCTGCGCAGGCGCCTGGTCACGGGCGGTCGGCCCGTCGCGCGTCGGGGACGGAGCCGTGACAACTGAGGGCATTTAAGTGTGCACAAGTGGCGCAGGGCTGGCTGCGGCCGCTGTGCCGGCTTGGCGAGGGCATGCTGCCGGGCAGCTCTGTACCATCCCGCGGATGCTGGGGCAGATTGTGTGATGGGGGGGCATCGGTCGGTGTCTGGGTAACGGTGGGGGGGCAGTGGCGGCGGTGCGGGTGTGGAGGCCGGGGCGGGGGCTTGGGTGCCGAGGGGGGTGTGGGGCACGTCCGAAGCCTGGGGGGCCTAGCAAACTTGTGGAAGTTGCTCCAGAGATATGATGTGATCGACGTCGCTGTCCGTCATCCACGTGTAAACAGTGGCAGTCAACGGATTGCCTGTGCATATATTCGCTGATGAATGCCTACAGCGGAAAACAAGCACAGCATTCAATGCAATCTGCAAAACATATCGTTGGGGACGGCTGGATGTTACATCGCCGGCGCTCTGAGTGCCAGAAGACCAAGGCTTGACCTCCTGAGGCAGCCGGATGTCGACCTGGTTCTTCGAACACGGGCCTGGTCCAACAGCACTGCATTCCAGTAGCGTACTGGGCTCATATGGCAGGTCACAGATTTCTTTATCCCATTATAATTTTTGTGTTACACGGGAGATGAACGCAATAGCCCATTATATCTCTGTGTTCTAATCTGTTGTTTGAAGATATCTTGACAGGCGAATGGTGCGATAGCTCAGTGGTAGAGCGGCTGATTGCAGCTCAGCAGGTCGGCAGTTCAACTCTGTCTCGTATCTCAAGTTCCTACGTGTCCCTTTTAACCACATTAGCTGCTTCCCAAATTCGTTGCCTCTTCCACCTGCACGGGGTGTTACAAGGAGATGAACTCAATAGCACGGAAGCGAGGCAACAGCGGGAAAGTAGACACCTGCCTCTTGCACCTGAACGGTGTGGTTGTGTCGGCTGTGTCGGTTCGTTGTGGCTTTTTCGCCTGGGAGAGTGATTGCTTTTTGCTGGTGTCTACTTTCGGGGGTTTTGGCCGTCTACTTTCCTTCCGTTGCCCTCGCTGCCGGGCTATTGCGTTCATCTCCGTGTAACACCTGAACGGGGTGCCATCCGTCCGGCCGTGGGTGAACAGAGTTGAAAGCTTGACTCGTGTGCATGCGCGTCAGCATGGCGTATGTGATCATGTGAGGGCGCGAATGTATGCTGATGCATACGGGAATGCAACGCGCGCGCCAGGCGACCTGCGGTCACATCAAAAAAAATTTTAGGATTCAATCCAGTGAATCTTGGTCCATGTACGACCACACACCACAGCACTGCCCAACCCCACAACCAACATCAACATATGTACACTTCAAATTGTTCTGGCTGCAAGATCAGGTTCATGAGAGGTGTGGATCATGGCTTTTGCAGAACGCGCACCCAAAGCACGTTCAGCCCGGTTTGCCCCCAAAAACCGCCCGACGCTACTATGCAACAGCTGCTGCAGATCAGTGGTACCGGAGCGGATTGATTCGAAACGCCAGCACAGCCACAGCAAGTCCAGATTGTGTGTCCTCCCAAACTCATGCTGGTACACGGCCTGGTCCTAGCCCGCAGGCGCTGCGCGCACGGCCCCGCCACCGGCCCCACACTGTACCGTCACACACTCGCTTCTAACTCTCGTTGACGTGGAAGTGGGTATTCTCGATCGCGGTGGGCTGTAGTTAGCTCGACAGGCTGTGCTACCAGGCGGTTGATTGGGCTACTGCCATGCGGCCACACCACTTCAACAGGCGTGCGAGCATGCTATAGAATCACTGAGACCACAGCTGGTTCATACAGCCTTCAGAAGGGGACAATAAGGCCCCCCTTTGCCCTGCTCTGCTGGGCATCGCACTTTCATGCATATGTGCACCATATGCGGGTCTGCACTGTGCAAGTCTGGCACCTCTGCGGCTTCTCCAAGTGATATCTAAACAAGGGTTTTGGTCGAATCCTAAGAAAGCGTTTTACGAAACCGCCTGGACGCAGGCAAACTTGGACGCAGGTAGTACGAAGTCGGAACACTGAGCAGCAGCGCAAGCGAGCCACGTCGGTCGAGGTAGACGTTCGCACGGAACGCACGCCGGGAGTGCTGCTGATCGACACACGCACGGCGGTGCATTTAGCGGGGAGGTGGCTGCAGCCGTGGACGAGGCTCAGTGGAAACAAACACCGCACTGTCTCCGTGTTACACGGAGATGAGCGCCAGGTCCTCGCTGCGGCTCCGCTGCACATGCGGCTGGCGGGCCGGGCGGTGGTGCCTGGCCACGCTGTCCCGTCGGACGTGCTATGGGCGGCTGCTGGCCGCCTATATGGACCGGGTGCCGCGGTTGCAGCGGCACAGGCCGGCCCCGCGTCTGGTCGTGCTGGCCCGCCCTGCCTTCCCGTGAGCTGCCGCGGGGAGAGCGATGCGGCGCCGCCAGTGCCCATCGCGCCCCGCCCTCAGGCCCCTGCCGGGCGGCCGGAGGATGAGGGCTGGTACGCCCTGCACTGGGGGGGGCGTGGGCCCCCGGCTCTCATGTGCGGGGGGACCCGTGATGGAGTGCTCGAGTGGGGCCGGATGGAGCGGGGGTGCTGCTGTTAGGTGGTCGCTGGTGGCCAGTTTTTCTGGGGTGGGCGGTAGTGCGCAGTTTGGCAGGTGGTTGCTGTGTGCGGTTGTGGCGCGGGTGTCATGGTGGTGGGGTGCGGGAGTGCGCATGCGTGTGGGTGCGTGGGTGTGGTTGTGTTGGCTGTGTTGGTTCTTTGTGGCTTTTCACCTGAGACAGTTGTTGCTTGTTGCTGTTGTCTGCATTCGGGGGGTTTTGGCCGTCTACTTTCCTGCTGTTGCCCTCGCTGCCGGAATACTGCGTTCAACTCCATGTAACACGGAGATGAGCCCGGCAGCGAGGGCAACAGCAGGAAAGCAGACGACCAAAACCCCGGAAGCAGGCAGAAACAAGCAGCAACAGTCGCAGGCGAAAAACCATAACGAATCGACACAGCCGACACAACCACTGTCTCTGTGTCACACTGCGGGTTTGCGTCGCGGCAGTGAGCGTTGATGTGTTACACTGTGATGGATCTAGGACCCAGCAGAGCCGCGGCAACAGAGCAGTCAACAGGCAAACAGACAAACCAACACAATCCCCAAGGCCACTCTCCGCACGAGCAAATGCTAGAACTACCAGCGCCAACACAAGAGCAACAACCCACCCATAAATCACACAGGAAGCGAGCCCAGCATCGTGCAGCATCGCTTAATGCACGCACACGCCAACCACTGCCAACATGCATGCACCGGGCCCACCACGCCCGGAGGGCGCGAATCCAACCACAGCAATCCAGACGGGCGCGCAAATGTGATCACTAGTGACATCAGCCGGACTGGCGGTGGTGCTGGCCACCTGGTTGCGATCCATCGCCGCTTGGCGTATCGAGGCCTCAGTCAGAAAATGTCTCTGTCTCAGGTGATACTGAGTTCACCTACAAAATGTTCTGGGGACACCGGAATGCTTGATGAGGTCCTCTGCTATGGATCGCAGCAGCTCGCTGCTCTTCGTTTGATTTCTGACAGCCTCGATCAGGATACATCAGTTCGTTGGAATAGTGCCTGGCTACAAGCCGAGCTTGTCATTGTGTGTTTTGTCAGGTTGCAAATGCTGTAACGTGATTGCCCTCCTCTGAACTTTCCTACTGGTCACAAGAGCAGCAGAAAGAGTTGACGTGGGCAAATTCATTGGCCACAGCACCAGTGCCATGGACAACTGGCGAGATCAGAAACGGCAGTCATGGCTTGCTGCAGGGCTTGGCACCCAAAGGCATGTTCACCAAAGTGCGGCCCGGGGCGTCAGTAGAGCAAGCATGAGTCTGCTCAGATCTAGAAGTGTTAATGCAGCTGAGTACTCCAGCCAGTGCAGCTGAAACTGGAGTTTTCGCGAACCCAGCGCCTAGCTTAAATTTTCTCGACCGTTGCTGTGCTGTGCTGAGGTCAGCAGCAAGCTGAGCAGGCGTGACTCGGTTGCCGGTCAGGTTCCAGACATGCCGCGACGTGTCCAGCTTCAGTACCTGTCTGAAGATAGTCTCGGCCCGGGAGGGCTGCTGGCCATCAAAGCGCTCTCGCAGGCCTCTGGAAAAATACAGGCCGAAGCCCGGGGGTAATCCCAGGCAAATCAACACTGCAACGTCTTCCTGCTGTAGATGTAACGCGGCAGGCATCGTGGCATCTTATTTGCAGCGGAAAGCCAGGCTCACAATCACGTTGGCAGGTGCACTGTCACACGGGCCGTTGCTGCTGCCGGGCCTTCCTGTCCCCACAGACGGCCTGCCGGCGCTGACATGCCATCGTGCATAGGCTTGCGTCGCGCTCCCCCCCCCCCTCCGCCCATATCGCCCCGAGAGCCCCCCCCCTCCACCCATTTCACCCTGCAGCCCCCCCACCCCACCCCCCCCCCCCCCCCGCACCCGATCCCTCCCTCTTCCCTCCCTCCCTCTTCCCTCCTCCCTGTGCACGTCCGCCGTTTCTCCTCTGCGCCCCTCCCCGGACACCGCTCGGGCTGCCGGGCTGGCTGATGCTATGGCTCCTGGGCCCGGTGCCTCGCGGCCTCGGACATCGCCGTAGCGCGCGCTGTCGCGCCCGTGCAGACTGCTAGTGTCGCGCCGACGACCGCTTGTGGGCCCGGCGAGTGCTGGCTGTGTGTTTGGTGTGCGCGTGGCCTGCGTGGTACTGCGTGGTGTGTACGTGTCTGCTTTCGCGCTGGCGATCGTTCGTTCTGGCATTTGCTCGTGCGGCGCGTGACCTTGGTGCTTGCGGTGGCCGGTCTGTCTGTTTGCTTGTTGCCTGGTCTGTTCCCTCGGCGCTGCTGAGTCCTAGATCTATCACTGTGTAACACACGGGCCGTTGACGGCTGTGCAGTACACGGGGTACACAGCGCAGCCGAGACGAAGATGAAGGAGCACCATGTGGTTGAACTTCGAAACTTCGCCATGGAAGCTGCGCAGAGGGACGTCATTTTGCATCCGGATCCTGTGAGGTGTGGCCAATGTAAGAACGATCATTGAAGCCAGGGTGATCAGTCTCCCAGTTTTTACAATGCCGCTCCCACGCGCCCACCATGGTAGTGCGCATTTCAGCACCTGCATCAAAGCCAACTTGCACGGCGTGCGGGCCGTGGTTACTCAGCGTCTGCGGACTATACGCCAATTGCCCAAGCATTTGCGCATGTGCGAAAACGGGACCGGGGCTGTTGCCGTGTTGCCCGTCACCGCCGTCCATTCCGAACCGGTATGGAGGCCGTCACTCCAGTCTTTGCCATGCACAGTGCCGTCTGCACCCACAGTGAATGCAGCTTGCAAGAACTTGTAGGCCTCTGGGGCGTGTGCGCAGGCATCCGCCATCACAATGTGTTGCAGCTTGGCATCCAACAGAACTCATTGGTTGGACTGTGCGCCACGCAGGGCAGTGTCTGGCTCGCCGCTCAGCACCTCGGCGCATTGCATCAGCAAGGTACCCAGCTGCCTGTGGATAGTCACTGCGGCCAATTCGGCCAACATCATAATGACAGTGCAGCGTAGGATTGTGCGGGTCACGCGCTCATTAATCTTGTTTTCCTGGGCTTGTTGCGAAAAGGATTGCAGCTGTGCTCGCCGCTACATGATCTGATCCAATTGGGATTCTTCCGCAATCTCACTGCGATCAGCTTTCAACGCCGGGCGCCGAGGGTGTTTGGCAGGTGCGTTGCAGGCTGATGGGGAACCTCTGTCTTCTCCTCCAGCTGTGGTTGAGCAGGCGCAGCCACCGGGGCGGCCCGCTTGCGGCGCGCTGTCTTGGAGTGATTCTGTTTGCCGGAGGGCGTCGGGGCAGCTGTTGCTGCCTCGGTGTTGTGTGTCATGGGCTCTTGTAAGGAAGAGCCGGCCGCAGTGAACACCTTTTTTGCGGCGCGTGCTACAGCCTCTTTGTAGGTCTGCCTGCCTGGGGGAACTGGTGTGTTTAGGAAACGTCGTTTCTTAGAAGTCGTCAGGACTCAGCGAACAAAATTTTCAGCGCTTTCGAAATTAATGAGGCGAACATGATCCGCTGCTTTGTCATTTAAACGTGCTCAAGTGCAGCCATGCCCAGAGCCTTTTATTGCGATCTGCAGTGCAGAGCGGTTTACAGACACAGACATTGCTGCATGCATGCATGCATGCATGCATGCATGCATGCATGCATGCGTGCGTGCGCAAGCGCACTACAGCTCAAACACAACCATGTACGCTTGAGCGGATGCGGCTGAATCGCGCGTGCAAGACATGGTCTCGTTTAATTGCGCTCGATGTGATGATGGCTTTGTTTGTTTTGTGTAGAGGAGGTCTCACCCAAAGGCATTTTCATTAGTGGTTGTACGACTGGTCGCGGCACTATTGACACACACTGCTGCTTGATGGATTCTCCGTGTACCACTGCTGCTTGATGGATTCTAGAACCCATAACCGTTTGCCAACCGGTGTAGAATAGAAACGTGAATCGCAGCGTGTATGCTCGCTGCAGAAGTGAAGATGGTAGCTTGCGCCAGGCCACGGACCATGGCAAAAGACAAACCAATATCACGGCTCTAGTGTTGAACGGACACGAGGAGCCCGGTGCTATAGGCGGCCGCTGGTCGCCTTGCTGGGCCGGGTGCCGCGGTTGCAGCGGCGCAGGCCGGCCCCGCGTCTGGTCGTGCTGGCCCGCCCTGCCTCCCCGCGAGCCGCCGTTGGGGGGAGTCATGCGGCGCCGCCAGTGCTTTTCGCTCCCCACGCTCGGGCCCCTGCCGGAGGGGGAGGGCTGGTACGCCTTGCACTGTCGGGGGCGTGAGCCCCCAAGCTCTCATGTGCGGGGGGCCCGTGATGGGATGCTCCAGTGGGGCCGGATGGAGTGCTGCTGTTGGGGGGTCGGTGGTGGCTGGTTTTGTTGGGGTGGGCAGTTGTGAGGTGGTGGTGGTTGCTGTGTGCGGTTGTGGCGCGGGTGCAGTGGTGGAGGGGTGCGGGCGTGCGCATGCGTGTGGGTGCGTGGGTGTGGTTGTGTCGGCTGTGGGTGTTCGTTGTGGCTTTTGCGCCTGGGACAGTGATTGATTTTTGCTGGTGTCTACCTTCGGGGGATTTTGGCCATCTACTTTCCTTCTGTTGCCCTCGCTGCCGGGCTATTGCGTTCATCTCCGTGTAACACTAGGAGCCCGGCAGCGACGGCAAAAGCAAGCAAGCAAGCAAGCAAGCAAGCAAGCAAGCAAGCAAGCAAGTAAGCAAGCAAGCAAGCAAGCAAGCAAGCAAGCAAGCAAGCAAGCAAGCAAGCAAGCAAGCAAGCAAGCATCCGAATCCGAGTAGGAGGCCGGCAGCAAGCAGCAAGCAGTAACACCCCACCGGCCAACGCACTGCAATTGCCGTACACTACCACCACTGCGCCAACGTTGATGCCATGTACGCCACTCAGCCACCGCGCGCACCGCCACTCATTAACACACAGCACACACTCAAGGCCACACCCAGAAAATCCGCGCGCCGCGCACGGGCACTGGTGTCACCACCACTGCACACAGCCCCATCGCGCACAGGGCCATCGCGCATAGGCTTGCGTCGAGCCCCCCCCCCCCCCCCCCCCCCCCCCTACCGGACACCGCTCGTACTGCCGGGCTGGTTGTGGATGCAGACCCTGGGACCGGTGCCTTGCGGCCTCGGAGATGGCCGTAGCGCGCGGCTGCGCGCCTGTGTAGACTGCTATTGTTGAGACGGCGCCTGCCGAGTGGGCCCGGAGCACGCTGACTGTGTTTGGTGATGCGTGCTTCGTGCGTGCGTGCGTGCGTGCGTGCGTGCGTGCGTGCGTGCGTGCGTGCGTGCGTGCGTGCGTGCGTGCCTGCGTGCGTGCCTGCGTGCCTGCGTGCGTGCCTGTGTGTGTGTGTGTGTGTGTGTGTGTGTGTGTGTGTGTGTGTGTGTGTGTGTGTGTGTGTGTGTGTGTGTGTGTGTGTGTGTGTGTGTGTGTGTGTGTGTGTGTGTGTGTGTGTGTGTGTGTGTGTGTGTGTGTGTGTGTGTGTGTGTGTGTGTGTGTGTGTGTGTGTGTACATCAGCAGCTCCGCGCTTGTGTGTGCGCTAGTCCGAACGAGTTCATTGTGGCATATGCTCGGTCAGAGAGTAGCCTTGCTGCTTGCAGTGGCCTGTCTGTCTGTTTACGTCACGCCTGGTCTGTCGCCTCGGCGCTGCTGGGTCCTAGATCTATCACTGTGTGACACACACAGCCCCATCCAAGACGCACAAGCTAGTCCGATCAATCCACATGCCTGGCAGGGGCCAAGGACCCCCCCGGCGCTGGGTGCACCTGACCCCGGGGCACGGCCGGTGGCAGCAAAACGCGGACACAGCAATAAAGCATTGCCTGTGAGCTGTGCAGAACTAGAGCACTGCTGCAGTGCTGCAGTGCTGCACTGCTGCACGACTGTCTCCAAGCATGCATGTTGGCACTGGCAAGGTGCGTGAATGTGGTTCTCAATTCAACATGCATCACAGAACAGGCTGTTTAAACATTGAGCACAGGCTGCACTGCATGTGACTACAACAGCTGAGTTTGTGCCAAGTCTCTTGATCTATGCTCACTTACTCTCTTGCCATACACGTTCTTGAAAGCAGAACAGGCAGTTCAACGATCTTCTGTACATCAGTTTGGGTGTCAGACCGGCTTGAAGAAATTCTGGCGTCACAGCATCTACTGCAGATTAAATCCCAAGTCACTATCAAGTCGAACCGGTCATCTAAACTGGCAGGTATCACCACGGCAGCACCAGACTGGCATCATCACCACAACAGTCGACATATTCCCAACCCAGCGTGTACGCCTGGAGAAATCTCAAGATGTGGATCCCTGAAGCAGCGCCCGGGTCCCTGTGCCTCTACTTGTACATTTGAAGACCTCTTGCGCTCAGTTCCGAGCGCAGAGCCACGTAGCAACCCAACACACGCATGTGTATACACCAAATCACAGCCGTTCGCCGGCGATGTGCCATAACTCGGCTCTTCCACTGGCGTTTGGATCTCAGAACGCTACCTGAACGCTGAACGCTGAACGCTGAACGCTGAACGCGGACAGTGGTGCTAGAAATCTAGCGTTCACTGTGGCAGAATGTGCGCTGTGAGTCTACGATGTTCGCCCGCAGCAACATGCAACGTCACAGCCTGCCATTCAGCCAGTCAAACACAACTGTTACAGCTTCACATATGGTACACTACTTAAGCTGTATGGATCTCACCTGTGGCAGAATGTGCACTGTGAGTCTACGATGTTCGCCCGCAGCAACATGCAACGTCACAGCCTGCACTTCGCACACAGCTCAATCAATGTCCTAGGTATCAATGCCAACTCACCGCAGTATGCAAACAAAGTCCAAGAAACACGTACCTGCCATTCATCCAGTCAAACACAACGACTGGTGAACTGGCAGTCAGTCCTATATGTGACAGCGAACTTGCTGATCACCATGCAAATCTATGCATTAACGTCCTACTCCCGCAGTCTCATGCATGCATTGCTGCACTGCACCCGCGGCCACACCAACGACTAGCTTGCACTCAGTTGCCTAAAGCCTAGATCTGCCCACATTCACACATACTCTCTCAGGCCATCTCACGGCCTGTTTATAACGCGCACAAGATGGGCGAGCAGAACATCCTCAACCAGTAGGCGCTGCATCGTCCGCAGTATCACTGAAGCAACCGGACTGTCAGATTGTTCAACTGCTCCCCAGACGGATGCATTGGCAGTGCCGCGCCGCACATGCGTGGCCAAAAGTGAACAAGCGCGTCTGCTGTGGCGGACTTTCTAGTTTACTTTAAAAACGTTTCCAGAGACGGCGGCGTTGGTGTTATTCGTGATAATGTCTGCGTACGTGGCGCTCTCGATCTCCGCCACAAAACTCCCAACTCTGCTCAGGCGGTTCTTCCAGTAGAAGCCGCCGGGGCCAAAGAAGGTTCGGTGGAACTGCTCAAGGATAATGGCACGGAGGGTGGGGCCAATCGGGGATCCGGGCTTCTTGGGCTCACGCAGGAGGCCCAGCCATGCATCTGGCGTCTGCATCTCAGTCTGCACACCAGGTCCGCATTTAGCATTTGCTAGCGCGGATGGTTCAAGTTGTCTTGTGGCGTGTGATTGTGTGTTTGTCTGGTTGCCTGGTGCATGCTATGTTGCCTCGGCGCTGCTTGATCCTTGATCCATCACAGCGTTGCACACCAGTCAGGAAGCACGTTGAGACAGCTACCAAGGGAGGCGCCAGTGGATTTTGTGGCGCCAATGGATTTCGTAGCGCTTGGGAGTGCGCGGTGTGCAGCTCCCGCGGCAGTGGAGAAGCAGCCATTATTACCTGTGAGAGGCACTGCCGCCCGCAACATGGGCAGAAGTGGCCGGATGGAATCTAGGCACGCAGTGACCTCATATGTCAATGTGTTAAACGGTGATAGATCTAGGACTCAGCAGCGCCGAGGCAACAGACCAGTCAACATGCAAACAGACAGACAGACCATCTCAAGCATATGTCAATGTGCAGCACGACATGCATGACATGCACACAATGCTGCCATTTGCTGTGTGGCAGATGGCAATATCGGCGTCATGCTTGGGCCCTCCCTGTCAGAGCTGCACAAGTGAGATCTCAGAATAGCACGATGTTGCCGGGTGCGGGCGAACCTCAGTCCTACCACAATGAGTGACATGCAAGCATGCATGTACGATGTCCTGGCCATGGTTTATGGCATTAGACAGGCGCTCTTGCAACTGTGGCTGGAATGCAACAAAGCGGCTGAGGAATGCGCACTGTTGCGTCAGGTTCAATGCCAAAGCACTCAGCCAGGCCTGCATAAGTTGGCACGCCGAGCTCGCGGCCGCGGAAGATGTTGCGGCCTGCCAGGTCCTCTCCCTCGCCCACACCGAAAAGCATGTCGCGGAGGGTGTTGGATAGCTTGCCATCAATCTCGTTGGCGGGGGTCTCGGCGAGTGCGGTCACCATGTCGTCAAGGTCCTGAGCGGCGCTTGGCTTCAAGGTCACAGACGGCGCATTGCCTGCGCCGGAGATCTGAAGGAAGAACGACTACATGCACACCGCGCCCATCACAAGCTGCACATGCTGCAGTACGACCGAAATCTGTGATTCTGCCCTGCTGTCTCTATAGGGAACCACTGCAAGATATTCGTGTCACAAACAGAAGGATTACTTGCGGCGTTTGTGGTGCTCTTTTTCAATGCAAGCTCAAGGCGTCCGCTGATGTTGTGGTGTGGCGTGGCGGGCTTCAGCGGGAAGCCCGGTTTGAAAACATGACAGGATCCGCCACCTGGGACAATGTAATACTAGCATACACCGTGACCGATGCATTTGTACGTCCATCCAGAGAATCTGTGCCAGTATGTATAGCATGGATTCGCGAAGCGAATGCAGCTGTGATCGCACCTCAGCATCAAACATGTCGTCAATATTGAACCTGCCAGCAGTATCGCCGATCAAGTCGTGGCCGAGGCGGTAAGCAATGCTGAACTCCACCGACGCGTCTGGCCGGTTCAGCATGGTCGATTTGACCTGGCCAGTGACGTTTTCCACATCCTCCTGGGTGATGCCAAGGGCCGGCAGGAACTCTGTGAGCACGACCTGCTGGAACTTGGCAATGATGACGCTGCGCACAAGCTGAAACTTTGCATCCACTGACATGCCCGCGTTGGCTTCATCTTCATCCACGAGGTCGCAGATGCGGTTGTGCTCACGCAGCCACACCTGCATGCACAGTCACTGTCATTCGGCATCGAATGACGGCCCAGCGTGGAATCGATCGGTGAGGTGGAGTGCGTGTACGGTGGCCTGCAGCTCTGGCTTTTGCGCTGGACTGTGCGGATGCTGTGGTAATGGGGGGAAGATGCAAAGTGGATGCTGCGCGACCGCCATCGCCGGTGCGGCAATTCATTCATGCGGTACTCTGATACAGCCATTGCCACTCACTGACAAAAGTGTGACACCACTTGGGAGCCGGCAGCAGCGCACAACATGCTGAGCTGTGAGGAAGGCGTGCTCCGACACGCGGACGTCTCCGGCGATAAAAAAGAAGCGGCCCTGGCTGTCTGCCGCCGTCGTCACAGGCAGGAAGCCGCCCTCTGTCATGCGCAGGCGGCACGTGCCGGGCTCACGCAGCGTGTCGCGGATGTACGACTCGTCAGTGCCGTAGATGGGGCCGGCGTCAATCTGGGGGGAGTGCACGTTGAGAGCGGACCGGCAGCCCTGGGACGGAAAGGTGATGACGCGGTGGAGCTGCATCGGGTCATCGGCGTCGGCTGCGCCGACTTCGCTGGTGGGCCCTGACTCGTTTTCAATCGTCAATGTCAAATCATGATCTGCATACGACTTTGCTCGTGTCCTGCGTGCGACTGAAGGAGCTTGTAGGCTGCCTGTATGTAGCTTCGTAGCTAGAGCTCTATGTACTCTTGCATCGAGGGGCTCCGAGCCAGTGCACGTGGCAAACGTACAACTATGGCAAATTTGCAACTAAACCGTGGACTGTCATGTCTTCCATCAGGTGTGATCCGGCCAGCTCTATGTACACTTACATCTCAGATCTATGTACACTTACATCAAGGGGCTCTGATCCAGTTCGGCAAGCGAATGTGCAACTAGATTCTAGATCTAGACTCACAACAGCTCTATGTATTGTTACATCGAGGGGCTCCGATCCAGTGCACCAAGCAAACGTACAACTAGAGTCTAGACTCACATGCTACCCAGCAGATTTGAGCCGGCCAGGCGATCACCTGGCACAAACTGCGCACCCGTGAGCCGTGCTACCCTGGACATGGTCTTTCTGATCACAAACCCGTTTCCTTTCACTGTCGCCGCACTGAACTCCCGCAAGGTCAGCTCTATGTATGAATTTATGAATGTAGCTCGACCTCTTATGGGATCCCCGTGGCCTGTGGGGTTGAGCATGGTGGAGAGGAGCACTAGCCCTGTGTAGGTGTTACACGGAGATGAACACAATAGCCCGGCAGCGATGGCGACAGCAGGAAGCAGACGGCCAAAACCCCCGAAAGCAGACAAAAGCAGCAAGCAGCAACTGTCCCAAGTGAGAAGTCACAACGAACCAACACAGCCGTCACAGCTACACCCACGTGTCACAGCTACACCCACGCATCCACACACACGCGCACTCCTGCACCCCGCCACCATCCTTGTGTAGGTGTAACGTTAAATTTTCTCGGAAGTTTGCATACTGCTCAAGCTACAGACTCTGCAAACTCTACAAGCTCTGACGGGGATGCTATCTGGATAGCATCCAGATTGGCTGTGCACATGCATATTCATATCTCCGTCATGCACTCAGTCATGCACCCGGCCATACACCCAGTAAAACACCCAGCCATACATCCAGTCATACATCGACTCATACACACAGGTATACACCCAGTTATGTGTGCACAGTGTCTGTGGGGGTGGTCAGAGCGACTTTGGCCTGTGGGCTGTGGCCAACTGCAAAAAAAAGCGGGCATCACGCCAGACCCAATCCGGCATCGGCCACAGCAATGTGAAAGCACCCCTACAGATAGGGGCAGACAGGAACAAGGACTCAGTTTCAGAGAGCTCAGATGAGCCGTTAGAAACGGGGGGTAGGCTGGAACAGGTTCACACATCAACACAGATCGCGCACCTGATTACCTGCTCTGCTTTCAAGCTGTCGCTAGTTCGGTATGGCATTTGCTCGTGTGGCGCGTGGCCTTGTTGCTTACGGAGGCCGGTCTGTCTGTTTGCTTGTTGCCTGGTCTGTTGCCTTGGCGCTGCTGAGTCCTAGATCTATCACTGTGTAACACACCTGACTACCGGGGCACCCGCATGTTACGTGTGTCAGGGGAGCCATCGTGCCAGCCACCCACAATCGGCGAGACACAGTGAGCCACGCCGAACGCTTGCATTGCAATTGCAGTCAGTGCAGTGCAGAAGTGTTGAGTTCGTCGGAGACGGGCACCTACGAGGGCTGCCAGCGTCAGTGAGAAGGGGTCAACGAGGAATAGCACTGCCATCACCGCCGCGGCATGCTCTAGCAGGAGGCTCTCCGGCAACTCCCCGAGAACAGTTTTGCGCAAAGCAGGGTCACCAGAGACTGCGTACAGTAGATCATGACAAGGTCACTGAAGGCCATGTAAGCCCGCATGAGACAGTATCACCCCGCAGGAGAACAGCAAATGATCAATGTGCGCGACCGGTACAATGCCCTGCCTCAGTTTTTGCTCTTGCTCAACTCGGGCAAGCCGTATTGCATTGGGCCTAGGGGTCACCTAGGCTCAGAGGCACTGCATTAGGAGTCCTTTAGATGGTGTTACAGGAGATCAACGCAAGAGCTCGGCAGCGAGGGCAACAGCAGGCAAGCAGACGGCCAAAACCCCAGCATGCAGGCAGCAACAAGCAGCAAGCTTTAGCTAGTGTGGGCACAGGTGTATTTGAGATGCTGTGATGCGTGCTGCATGCATTGCTTGCACCTGCAAGTCACGAGCACCAGACTCATGTTTTCCTCAATTCAGTGATAAGAACAAGTAGGTTGAGACATTTTGTCTCTCAGTTCAGTGATAAAACCCAAAAGATAGAGACACCTGCACGCTTGTGATTGCCATTGACTGCTGGACGACACATGATCCGTCTGATCAGGCCAAGGTTCCATTACCCTGTAGCCTACTCCTGTCTCACTGTCTTAGATTGGTAACCGGCAGCATCCAGTGTACCTCTTTGACAGTGCACAGGTGTATACAAAGCCTCATCCTCCGAGTTCACATGTGGCATCGGTCCTCCGAGTTCACATGCGGCGCGTGGCCTTGGTGCTTGCGGTGGCCGGTCTGTCTGTTTGTTTGTTGCCTGGTCTGTTGCCTCGGCGCTGCTGAGTCCTAGATCTATCACTGTGTAACACATGTGGCATCAAATCATGAGCACTGCAGCTGTACAGATTATAATCTGCTGGACAATGCTGGTACAAAGCAAACATATCTTCGAGCACAGATGTGTCCTAGCTACCAAAGATATGCTTGGGGGAAATATTTTTTCTAGCTTTGCCACAGACTTGTTCTATCTGGGACTTGTTCTACCTCAAGTTGTGCTTGGGCTGCTGACATTGGCAGCCTGATTTTTGTGTCATGCCATTAGTGTCACGCAATATTTGGCACCCAAGGCTGAACCACATGTGGCCACATGTGGTTGGCTGCAGGCTGCGCCACAACACTGGTCTGCATGCAGCAACGGCTTTTGCCTTGACAGAGGCCAGAAGCCAGATGCAGGCAGACTTGGCTATTGGGACAATGCAAGCTTGTGCTCCCAACATGCTGTGCACAGCTGGCTCCACAATTGCAATTTTAATCCATGCAATTGACCATCGGTGATCATGACCTACATCATCAAGCAGGCATGGATACCTGTGTGAGACACACCTACAAATTGACCAAATCCCCAGACCATGTTGGAAAGCCCAAAAGTGTTCTCATCATTGCCACCGGCCGCCCACTGGTCACTGATGCCCCGGATGTCATCAACTTCCTGCAGGCAAGCTTCTGTGCACATGTCACTACGATGGAGTACAAGATCATCAAAAGTGAGAGTACTAGTATGGGACCCAGAGCTCTGGATCCCACAGTGATTGCCACTTGTAATCATACATATGTCGTCACGCGTTAGTGCACGTGGCACCCAACGTTAAATCTTAATAAGTCATCTGCGCAAACGAAGTTGGCATCGTCCCGCGCCGGTGTCAATCACAACGTTAACGTCGCCAAGGGATGGAGCCGCACCACCGGGTCGCTGGGCACACAGGTGCAGGTGCGTCCCATCAAACTGACGGGAATTAACCGCTGCCTCTCCAAGGGGTCTGCAACTGCACCTGCTTCACCGGACAGCTCTTCGGCCGCGCGGTTGACGGCGCCTGTGTCGGCGACCAGGCCAAAGTCAGCGCCACCCGCGACAGCCGCATCCGCGGAAAATGAGCCTAAGGCCTCCTGTGCGACAACTGCATCTGTGATATACAGCAGACCTGCGAACGTGGCCAGGAACCGCATCATTGTAACTATCCGCAAGCGTGCTTCAAAACAAACGGTTGGTCAAAGAAGCTGTCTCGGACACGAGGTTGCAGCCAGCAGGATAAGGTGAAAGGCGGTGAGGCAGGCCTAGGATGATGTAAATAGTGGATGTGGCCGGCAAAATGTGCAGGAATGTATGGAGCCTGCCAGTAGTGAACATTGGTACGGGCCTAGCCGCGCGCTTAAGTAGGGTCAGGTGATCTGCAGTGCTGGATGGGTCATTGATCATGATACGCTCGATCGGTCCCTAGCCGTGGCCTGGGTGCGTCGCGTAAGCATGCTGGGTTCGCGCATCACCTTCTGACTGCGAGAAAATGGCGAGCAGCCCGGTAACTACTGTGAAGATGCGTTGCTGGACCTACATGGCTAGCGCTGTCGCCTGAGCGGGGCCCTGTCGTCCCAGATGCGCGTCGGCAAGCAAATGTAATAGGTAGGTAGGTAGGAAGGCAGGTAGGGCAGAGCCAGGACTGCACAATTGCATGTTCAGGCGATTTCAGCGATGAAACAAAGGTGGTAGAGTCAAGTGGAAGCCTAAAGAGATCATAGGTTCAGCCAAAACGCAGTAGCTTGGGTACGACGGTCTGCCCCAGATCCACCTGCCCACAGAAGTTCTATGCATGCTACGTATACGCGCATAATAGAGGCGCGCGCGGGCATACTATCACAGTATGATCGGCATATGCGACGCAAATTGATACTCAGCGGCAGGAACGAGCTATAGGGAAGCGGGGCTCCTTGCATGCCACAGCGCGCATGTACACCTCGGTAGCATTGGTGATTCATCGACCGCGCGGTCGATGAAAACATTTCACAACTCAGTGACATGCGGATGCCAATTCGCGCGTTCGCGCGGCAATAGCCAGACATGTACAGTGTACTGCATGCTATTTGCCCGCCGACTTCAGCTTATCTGTTGTGATAGGATATTATCTGACACTGACGCGATCTTGTCTGCGATACCACCTAAGCCATGTTTACACTCGACGCATGGTCGCGTGCAGAAAATGCACCGCAATGCGCAATGTTACTCAAGTTCCATGGACGCCTTCGGTTAAACACTTCAGCCGCAATTTTGACCAAAAGACCAGCTACATGCGCGTGTGCTGCAGACGTAGGACGTCACTAGCAATAATGCATTGGTGAACCCTTGGTGAATGTCACATGCATGCACGTGCCCTTCGCGCCCCGCCCTGAGGCCCCTGTCGGGCGGCCGGAGGGGGAGGGCTGGTGCGCCTTGCACTGTGGGGGGCGTGCGCCCCCGGGCTCTCATGTGTGGGGGGCCCGTGATGGAATGCTCCAGTGGGGCAGGATGGAGTGGGGGTGCTGCTGTTGGGGGGTCGGTGGTGGCTGGTTTTGCTGGGGTGGGCAGTAGTGCGGTGGTGGTTGTTGCTGTGCGCGGTTGTGGCGCGGGTGCCGTAGTGGAGGGGTGCGGGAGTGCGTGTGCGTGTGGGTGCGTGGGTGTGGTTGTGTCGGCTGTGTCGGTTCGTTGTGGCTTTTTTGCCTGGGAGTGTGATTGGTTTTTGCTGGTGTCTACTTTCGGGGGTTTTGGCCGTCTGCTTTCCTTCTGTTGCCCTCGCTGCCGGGATATTGCGTTCATCTCCGTGTAACACATGCATGCACGTTCTTGAGGGAATGAACGACAAGCTCCCATCTGTACGTCAACTTAATGTCCCTATGGACGAAATGGGTGCATTCATGAAGCATTCGCCAGTGTCCAATACAGTGCTATGGATGTGATGCAGTGCAATGGATGTTTTAAACAGTGATAGATCTAGGACACAGCAGCGCCGAGGCAGCCGACCAGGCAACACAGAAACAGACAGACAGTGCAATGGATGTGATATTCAGCATGAATGTCCGTCTAGATTTGATGTGCAGTTACATCGAGGGGCTCCGATCCAGTGCACCAAGCGAACGTGCAACTAGATTCTAGACTCACATGCTACCCAGCAGCTGCAAGCCGGCCAGGCGATCACCTGGCACCAACTGCGCACCCGTGAGCCGTGCTACCCTGGACATGGTCTTTCTGATCACAAACCCGTTTCCTTTCACTGTCGCCGCACTGAACTCCCGCAAGGAGTTCTCAATCCAGCGACCCTTTGCTCTCTTGTCGAACGGCCCAACCAACGACACTGCCAGCGTGTTGAGGTACTGCATGGCATGCGACCCTAGTCTGCCATATGTCTCGTGCACAACCGGCACCACCTTGTACGATCCCTGCACACTCTCTTTGTACTTGTTGAGTTTAAACTGTTCGCGTACGGCGGCCGCGTGCCCCTGTGCCCCCGATGCTTTCCCCACCACAGTCACCCCAGATGGGTGGATGAAGCTGACATCTAGTACATACACGTCCACGTCCGGACCATTTGCTAAGATGTCCCCCCTACTGTCGTCCCTGTAGCGTCTGTCCAGGCTGCGCATCACAGGCCCAATTGATGTGGACACCCCTGCCGCTCTTACTCGACGGCGCCAAGCCGTAACGGCAATGTTGTGGCGCAACGTCCAGCAGTCGGCATTGTGTCGACATGTCATGGCATGATCTACGTCGACGGGCTTCACCGGAGCATTGCAATCACATATCACTTCCCCATCTAACGGCGGCACGGGGGAAAGTCCGCCCCTGAACCGCATCCCATGCACAAAATCCCCATCATTCAGAGTCAGCATGCGGTTGGTTGGGAGGGAATCCAGGAACAGTGAGGCAACACGACAGGCGCAGCTGCGCATGCGTGCAAGGTCCTTTGCACCACCAGGGGTGCTGCCCAGCTGTTGCAGCAGCGCGTCGTGCCGTGTCTGCGCTACTGTTCTGGTCATTTTTCTGCTCACACCGGGAAGGCCAGTGGCGATGAAGACGTTGTCGAGCTCCTCTGGCCCCCAGTCTACCTCCGGCGGCATTGCTGCACGCAGCGCTGTCCATTTTTCTTGTAGGCCTGTGGCAACGTCGCCTTCGGCGAATGGGCGGAAGTCGGGGGGGGCCATCGCGCATGGCGTCATGCGCCAGCGCGGCGCTGGACAGATAGGCTGCATCTGCCTCGTGCTCCGTGACGTCCATGAGGCCAAATCCGCCGTGGCGCAGCGGTAGGCGGAGTTGCTCCTCGGCGACGGTGGGCATCTGCGGGTGGTGCATGATCTCCCGCGCCGCCGCCATTACCCTGTCTTGCAGCCGCTGCACCGCGTCTTTGACCGAGTCCCACTCGACGACACGGACTAGGTGGGTGAGGGCAAGCTGCACAGAGCCGCGGAGCAGCAGGAACTTGTCCTGGGCAGGCAGGGGGAGAGAGAGGAGGCGATCAATCTTCGCACATGCGGTTGTCGCGCGGCGGTTGCAGTAGTCCTTGACGTAGGGGGTGTGGCCGATGGGCGTGCCTGCACAGGTGACGCCGTGTGGGCGCAGCGGCACGCCTGTGGCGTCGGCCACATTCTGGACCGCGTCGCGATCAATGATGGATGTGGCTGCACTCTTCGCACGGCCGATGCGGAGGCCGATCAGGTGGGCGTGTTCCTCCAGGGTGGTGAAGGCCTTGATGATGGGTGCGCCGGTGCCGCGGATGCTGCAGTCATCGGCATAGGCAAGGAGGGCTGCGTCGGCGGGATCTGCGGTGGCTTGGGCGGATTCGAGAGCCGGCTGCAGAGTCAGTGAGAAGAGGAGGCTGGCAAGGGGGTCGCCCTGTTTCACACCTCTGGTCGATGTGATCGGGGCTATGCCTGGTGGGGCGCCTATGACGTGGTGCTGGGTTGGTGCTGTGTTGGCCCATATGGCGTATGGGAGGAGCTGTGGGGCGCGCTGGTGGACTGCGTCGAGCATGGACTGGGTGTGGATGGAGTTGTATGCGTTCTTGAAGTCCACCGACAGGATGACGGTGTCGAGATTCCCAACGGCAGACGAGAGCGCATGGCCCATGGTCTGAGCGGTATCGCCGCCGGAGATACCGACACCAACCTGCAGCGGGGCAAGGCTGGGGCCCACTTCGCTGCATGCTCTGAGTGCACAGAGGCTGGCGATGCGGACCCAGACTTCTTGGACGGCGATGGGGCGGATGCCGCCGTCTGGCTTGCGGATGGGGACGAGTCTGGTGCTGAGGAGGGCTGTCACCTGCGGGAACTCGCCGCTGATGACCTGGTTGATGAGGTGGAGGATGGCGTCTCTGGCCTCGGTGCTGGCGGATGCGGCGGATCTGACGTGTTCGTACGTCCAGCCGCTCAGGCCGGGTGCAGAGGAGTTGGGAAGGTTGCCGAGGACACGGTCTAGGTCGTCCACAGTGATGTGTGGTGCGGCTGTGTCGATGGGTGGGCTGGTTCTCCTGGGGGGTGGAGGTCTTGGAGATTGGCGAGGTCTTCTGGTGTGGGCTGCTGGACGATGGAGCCGGGGGCGAGGCATCCGGCTGCTCGGGAGAGGCTGTGCATTGTCAGCTTTGTGTGTACGCGGGCTGCTGTGCGCTGGTCGGTTGTCTGCTTGGCTGGGTTGGAGCGGGGTTTCTTGCGGCGTTCTTCGTATTGGATGGGATCCCTGCCTTCGCTGTGGGCAAGGATCCGTGCTGCTATGCGGCGTTCGAGTCTGTTGTGGCTGTCGTCGGTCAGGATCTGGGCTGGGTACCACAACATGGCTGTGGTTGCAGCTGTGGCTGCGGCGTGGTCTGGGGCATCGGTCATGGCTGTGACGAGCTTGGCCAGGCCGTCCCCGAAGGCGTGCGCGGAGCCTTTTGGGATGGTCTGTCTTGGTCTGGGTCGGTCATCGTTGTCAATGTTGGGGGTATTTGGTGGGTGGGGTCGCTGGTCTGCTGGGGGGGTGGGGGTTGCTGCGGCGGAGGCGCATGGGATGTGCTTGCGTGGGGCTGTTGGGCTCGCTGGTGGGGTGGTGTTTGGATGGGCTTGGCTCTGGCATTCACTGCCTGCCGGTGTCTGCTTGATTCTTCGGTGGAGGTCTTGTGGGTGCACGCTGCGCTGCCTGCGCCGGCTATTTGGTGTGAGCGGATGGGGTAGCTGAGGACTTTCTGGCACTGCGGGCATTGTACAGAGTCGATTGCTGCTAGTTGGTCGGGCTGCCATTGGGCTGTCGGGCGATCTTGGTTGACATGCTGGCGGAGCGAATTGGAGTCCTGGCGAGCACGTTTGCAGGTTGGATGCGGACATCGTAGTCCAGTGGCTGGTGTTGGTCGGGTCATCTGGTCATCTGGTGTTGGGTGTGGATGCTGTGAGGTGGATGTGGCGAGTTGCTGGCATGGTGGTGGTTGCTGGGAGGGACGCCGTTGGGCTGGGGTTGTCAAATCTGTCTGCGGGGACAGTTAATACAAGCTACTGACCACTCTGTTTTCTTTTGTGGGTCATTGTGCATGTTTTCTTTTGGCACTTTCCTAAGCTTCTACTTGCCGTGCTGCGGGGTACAGCTTGGCGTGACTACGTGCGTCGGAACGCGCACGAAACAGCAGTCAGCTGTCGATACCATACTAATCATCATCTACGTGGGCCTGATTGGCGCGCGGACGGCCGGCCTGGTTGGTCAGGTCGGTCGCGAAATCATCTATTCCAGAGAAGTTGCATGGCCGCTTCCTCTTCTGGGCTCAGGGGGCGGAAACGGGGACACGAACATCTACAGTCTACACTCAGATGCGTAGTTTTCTTTTTGCATCTGCACGCGCGGGTTCTTTTGGCGCGTTCCTACACAACTCAGCGACGTAACAACGAACATGGTTGTATCGCGCACACTCGCTATTTTTACCAGAGAAACTGCACAGACACTCTACAACATTACATAATCACAGCATCCTTTTTGCACGAGGTTTTGTGCGGTCCTACTGAGCCGGGTCGGGTTGACGCTGGTCGGCCACCAGATTTGATGTGCATGAATGTATTGACAATACGGTCCGTTGGATGTTTGGAATATATGCTGTCAGCACAACAACTGGATATGGCCCACATTTTACAAACATTCAAACCACTTGACAGCTGTACATTGTACAGGTGTACAGCTACCTTTGGACAAGCACAGAGTGTGAGTGTATCTTTCTGCGCCAGTTACACATTTACAAATGTCATGAATGTTTATCGCTGGTACAGCAACACAACTTCACCGAACACACACCAAACGTTGCCGCTACCCCCCCCCCCCGCTCGCAGCGCGACCCGGAACGGGGCGATCTGCTTGTGATGATGCCCTGCGATACTATCTAGCCGATGTGTGCGTCACCTATCTGGTGCCTCCACTCCCTTCTCGTCGCCAAGGCAAACACACGTTGCGCTGCCACCCAGCTGATGGACGACAGAAAGCGCGACAAGTACGGCAGCTCCGTCACGGGCCCGTGCCACTTCGTATCCGGATCCCTGTCGCATGAGACGTTTGGCCGTGTGGGAACGGGTGCGTTCGCCTTCCTGAATAAGATTGCTGACCTCGCTGCGTCTTCGGGGGCCGTGTCCAGGCGAGGGTTTTTTTCAGAATTCCATGTGCGAACTCTCACCACTCTCTGCCGTGGTTTGACGCGCCACGTCCTCGCTGCAGGTCCGCTGCGCATGCGGATGGAAGCCGGGGAGGTCGTGCCTCCACGCTGTCGAGTCGAATGCATTGTAGGCAGCCGCTGGCCGCTACGATGGACCGTGGGCCGCGGCGTATTGCTGCGGCGCTGGCCGGCCGCACGACTTTCCGTGCTGCCCCCCCCCCCCCCCCCTGCCTTCCCAAGGGTGGCCGCGGGGTGAGCGATGCAGCGCCGCAAGAGCCCTTCATGCCTCGCCCCAAGGCTCCTGCCGGGCAGCCGTCGGAAGACTGGTATGCCCTTCGGGGGCCGTGCGCCCCGGGCTCTCATGGGCAAGGTGCCGAGGTGGAGTGCTCAAGTGGGGCGCGCTGGCTGTGATACGGCGGTGCTGCTGTTGGGAGGTTGGTGGTGGCCGAGTTTGCTGGGGGCGGGCAGCAGTGTGAGGGTTGGGCGTTCACTGTGTGCGGCTTTGGAGTGGCTGCCGCGGTGCCGGGGTGCGGGGGAGTGCGCAAGTTTACCTGCATGGGTGTGATTGTATCAGTTGTGTCGGTTCGTTATGGCTTGTCGCCTGGGGCTGTTGCTGCTTGTTGCTGCCTGCTTGCGGGGTTTAAGTCGTCCATTTTCCTGCTGTTGCCCTCGCTGCCGGGCTCTTGCATTCATCTCTGTGTAACACACCAGATGCTGCTATGTACACTTTAGCCTTGAAAAGTGTCCAGAGGGACTGCAGCAATGTGACTGCTTCCCTGTCACATAGCTGCATATATATGTGACAGGGAAGCTGTCGCATTGCTGCATATGTGATACACAGTGATAGACACAATGCTGCATATGTGCACCAGTACCCGTGCACGGCCGTGCACCTGCTGCGTGATCATGCTGAGTCAGCTGTTCGTATACAGCCATTGTGTTGTGTGTTACACAGTGATAGATCTAGGACTCAGCAGCGCCGAGGCAACAGACCAGGCAACAAGCAAACAGACAGACCGGCCGCCGCAAGCACCAAGGCTACGCGCCGCACGAGCAAATGCCAGAACGAACTAACACCAGCGCGAAAGCAGACATGCACACACCACGCAGTACCACGCAGGCCACGCGCACACCAAACACACAGCCAGCACTCGCCGGGCCCACAAGCGGTCGTCGACTCGACACTAGCAGTCTGCACGGGCGCGACAGCGCGCGCTACGGCCATGTCCGAGGCCGCGAGGCACCGGTCCCAGGAGCCGTAGCCTCAGCCAGCCCGGCAGCCCGAGCGGTGTCCGGGGAGGGGCGCAGAGGAGAAAAGGCGGACGTGGGCTGCGAGGAGAAAAGGCCATTGTGTTGTGTGAGCCCCGCAGCCACCAGCATGCATGTGTACGATAGTGACTAGACTGACATGCTTATGAATAGACGAGCATACTTGCAAGACATGCCTAGTCATTGGAGCACTAGAAGGTGCAGGACTGTCATCAGTATTTTGAGTGCATGTTATGTAAATCATTACAACCCAGTCTGCGACGGACCATGTAGATAGCCGCCATGTTTGTGGAGACTTCGCAGTCCATTTGACTTGACTGTAGTAGGCTGGCACATGCAGGGTGGACCTGGGTGCATATGAGCACTTTACCAGGTGCTGGATGCTAAGTCCAGTACGGGGAGCCACGCGTATTCACAATACGCCTTCTTTGTTTATTTGAGCTACAGCACTGTTACACCCTGCGCACACTGGTTTACTACACATTGTAGCCACTTTGTTTGTTGCCTGGTCTGTTGCCTCGGCGCTGCTGAGTCCTAGATCTATCACTGTGTAACACATTGTAGCCACTGCAGCCACAAGACACCTAACCACGCGTACTCTGATGTGCTTATCAAGTCCTTGTTTCCGTTCCTAGGGGGGCTGGCACTCATGACCTCAAGTCGTCCCAGTGACGGCGCGGACCCCTTGTGAGCCCAAAGCGGACTTTGGGACGTTCATTGGACGTAACTATATGTCCTGTAGCCTTCCTGTCGGCGTCCAGCGAGCCCACTCAAGTTCCACTCACATCAAGTCCCACCGAAACCAACCATTACATAAGGCCGACATTCAGTCTGTCCTCGCTGACATCCATGCATGCAACATGGACATCCACGTGCACGTGACATACACCTGAGGCCACACTATAAGAGAGTTGACATGCATTTTTTAAGTTGTGAGACCCTTTTGACCGTCTGTGGGGGGTTAATGACGCCCTTTGCATGAAAAGGGTCATGAGCCTCGAATTCGGATGGGCGCGACTGCGTTGAAAAGGGTCTAGCTGGTTGCTGCGCGGGTGACCATTCGCCCTAACAACATAAGGGTCTGACACATAGTCGTCTGTATGTGTTTTGTCTATCATGCCCTCACTCTCAAAAGTGTCTGCTAGCTCAACCTCGCCGGGGCCCGTCGCTGAGTATTCGGTATCCTCTTTTAGACCTCATCACGCTCATAATGACGGCATGCTCTGTCAATGTGTCAACGTGTTGCGTGATTTATGTTTGCAGGACCGGATGTCGTGCTTTGGTTTGGCTACCCGTATTACGTCCATCTCCAAGCAGACTCAGCTGAATTGATCCGCATGCCATCCAAAGCCCTTCTTTCGAACACAATGCGTGGCAGAAGATGTCAACATTCAATCGCAAGCCGACCAGGCTTACACTATAGTACGGTGCGCTCCAAACGTGCTGATGTGTGGCAACGTAGCTGCAGTTCGCACCGCCGCGCCATTGAACCGTGCTCCGCTTACAGCTGCAGCCTTCTGACTTAAACGGCTGTCGGCCTTTGCGCGTGTCACTGGCAAGCACTTCATGCCGGGCCTGGACGTGCCTGTGGAGCAGTTCTGAGTGTGTTAGTGTTACACAGTGATAGATCTAGGACTCAGCAGCGCTGAGGCAACAGACCGGGCAACAGTTCTGAGTGTGTAGTGAACCGTGCTCTGAGCAGCACAAGAGAATAGAGTGAGAGAACAGTTTGAGGAAACTGTAGCCGGATACTTAAGCTGTTGTGTTTCTGATGGCGTACGGCATTCAGCCATAGTGAATGTGTTTGATGCATTGCCATCATGGCATGATGCAGCGTACCTGTGTGTTCTATTACCTTGTGGAGCATACATCTGTAACGTATCTCGCTTAAACAGCTGGATGTGCAGGTACTGCCTAGCGTGTGCAGAGTTGTGTTGCTCAGGGCCAATGTGGACTATTTCAAGTTCAAGGAGCGCATCCCGTCGCTTTGGATTATTGAAGATCTGTTGTTCAGAGTACTCACTGCTGACCACGCTGTGGCTTTGTGGGATGTCCATGGGCAGCGCAAGGTGTGCTGTGCATCTGTTTCCGGACCTTCAATGCTACATCTGTCCATATGAGGCAGCCACAAAATCTATGCCAATATGATTTTGTTACAGTTGTGCTTGACCTGGTGCGCAAGAAAGAGTCTCTGGGCTAAATGTTCAATGTTTGCAGGTGCTGAACTAGTGGGGAGATTCTGGTGACAAGCAGTGTGAGGCTGATCGCTTTGCCACTCTCAAGTGGGACTTCATTTGCCAGGTCTGTTGCTCTCGTCCAGCTGATTCCCCTTCCTCATATGCTGATTTACAGTTGGGATGCATTCATACCTGTTCCATATGTATGAACTGTAGGCAGATCATGTTGCAGGAAGTTGTTGCTGGCGCTGGATCCTCTGTATGCTGGAGAAGTTCAATGTTGCCGCTTCCTTTGTGATGCTTTGATCACATCACTCCGTGTAGTCTGGTTGCATGATGGCATTTGCACTCTGCTACGGATGCCATTCTCTGTCTCACACAAATACTGGGCTGCAGCAACTCAAATGGAGTCACGCATCGCTTGTTTTTATCAATGCTACGATAGTGGCCTCTACGCTGATGTTTTATTTCTGTTCGCATGGTGTCCTTGCTGTGCAGATGTCCGGGACCTGGTCAAGTTCAAGTTGCACTTTCTTTCTCTACCAAGCAGGTAAACTGTACCCATTCGTGTGCTGATGTCTTTCCAGTCCATGAGTGGATGGGCTCATAGCACCATATTTTGTTTTCAGTAGCAGTGTGATTTTTTGCCGGTAGTACATCGTGGCGATCTGATCAGGGGGGCTTGTTGAAGCCCACCATCAATTGCCATCTACTTTGTGACAGCCTCACTGACTTCACTGATGGAGAATCTGTTTGCATGGTGTTGTGTGTCGACTGTGTTTCACATAATCAAATAATACTTGTCCCCGGAAATTCATTCCTCGATCACCAACAGTATACTGTCTGTGTATTATCTGCAATGCAACCAGGTGTAGTGCGTACTGCCCGACACGCATGTGCTGCCTTGCTCAATCCAGTTGATGCTAGCATTGGCGGTACGTTCAGGCAAACTCGTTTTCAAGGGCGCACATTGATGCACATGAAGCATTGCTGAATATAAACCCTGTTGCACGCAATGCGGGCGACTGCAGCCCTTCAAACCTATGCTAGGCGCAAAGTAGCGGAATGTCATCAGGCAGTCACAATATCTGTTCTGCGACATTGTGGACGTTGAGCAATGCAATCCTGAGGTGACAACTTGGCTGAATGCTGCAGTGCCGGTGCAGCGCTGTGGACGGGTGCTGCCTAGACACAACTCAGAATATACACTAGGCATGTCTGGGTGTGGCTGCATGCGGCAGTGCCGGTGCGCGTATGTGGGGTGTATCTCTGGGGTGTGCCGCAGTGCGCAGCTCTGTGGCCGGGTCATGCTTAGGCACAACCCAGAATATACACTAGGCATGTCTGTGTGTGGCTGCATGCGGCAGTGCCGGAGCGCGCATGTGGGGTGTGTCTCTCAGGTTTGCAGAAGTGCGCAGCTCATGCTGGCAAACTTCGGTGACTCGCTATGGACAACGTATTACACAGTGATAGATCTAGCTTACGGATTCAGAAGCACCTTGCACAGTGATAGATCAAGCTTACGGATTCAGCAGCGCCGATGCAATTGCAACATGGCAGTCATCAGGGAAACAAACGCTGGCAGTCTATCCCAACCCGCAAGGCCACGTGGTACCATCCGCGCGAGCAGATGAAATGGACCAGCCTATGTTATTCCTGTAACCAGCAGCATCCAGTGTATCCTCTACCTCTTTGACAGTACACGTGGTACCACCCGCGAGAGCAAAACCAGATGAAGAGCCGGAACTACACTAGTACTGCGAGAAGCGAGCGCCGCTAATCATGTGCCAGTCATCATAAGCGGACAAGACACTAGCTAACGATTTGTTCACGCACGCAACGGCAAATATTTTGTCAATCACAGGAGTCTCTAACAACAGTTCCTATGCTGGTTTGCTCTGGCTTGGGCATTGGCAGACCTGTGCACGTGGCGCGGTTAAACTTGCCCGGGTTCTTAAATTTGCCCGGGACCCCCGCTCTACTGAAACTCACCAGGATCCGCTTGGATCTCTCATGAAGTGCGGCGAACTTGCTGAATCCCGCTGTACTGGATACTTGCTGCGTACATGTAGCGCTGCAGCTGCGTGAAGATGAGAAGGGGATTATGCGGTGCAAGGCTGCAATTGCAGCAGCGCGCGACCCAAGCATGCAAGGCCTAGGCCTTATTGTTGACGGCTGCAAACGGTTTGTCTTTATCCTCAGCTCGATCTGCATGTCTCCCGCCCCTCACCTTCCTCTAGAGGAGATCTGTCCCCCTCTCCCCGCGCCCCCGCTTCTCCTCAGCCCCTCCCCAGACATGGCTCGTAAAACAGCGTTCGCGCCAGTGGATACGGCTGCGACCCCTGGGACAGGTGTCTGGAGACTGCGCGCCCGTCTGGGCTGCTGTTGCCGTATCGGCGCCTGCCGGGCGCAGTGGTCCTGGTGCAAGCTGCCTGTATTTGGCGTGTGCTTGGACTGCGCGATGCTGCGATCGCTTCCTGCCATATTTATGTGTGTCTGTCTGCTTTCGCGCCGGCTCTGGTCCGTTCTAGCGCTTGCTTGAGCGGAGAGTGCCCTGGTGGCTTGTAGTTTTTTGTCTGTTTGCCTGTTGACTGCTCTGTCATGATCTTACAAAAACCTTGACCGAGAGTGGTTCCAAGGGAAGCGCACGGCAGGTGTATGATATCGATCCTTGGGCATGTATATGGGCTTAAGGCCAGGTATAAAGAGTCCAAAAAATGTGGATGAACTAGGGATGCTGTAGTCACAGGGAGAGCAATCGCAATGCTAGTCATTGGTCCGCTAGTAATGCACTTCCCTTGAATGATTCTTGTACTTGAACTTGTTTCGCCATGGACGTCAATTGCAATGGGTCTGGCGCACCTCAATGGTGATGGGCCGGGTGCCTTCCATCGTGTCTTGACTCTCTCACTTGCTTGAGGAACTCTATGGGCCTATGCTTCTCTGTATTCTGCATTTCTGCGCTCACAATCCCTTCACACTTCCTCGCCAACGACGTCTTCGCTCAGTCTGTCCTCAGACTAGCTATAGTACTGTCTCTCACAACCATCTATCTACACCAATAGCAAACACCAGGACTACTGTCGCACTTGAACTGAATGGAAGATCAATTGATATCTGCTTAACAGATATTTTTGTTGCCCAACAAACCCGGTCAACAGCACTGCGCAGCCTGCCTAAGTGCGGCTGAGTGCGGAGCAGAGCATGTCAGCGGACGACGGCACTGGGCAGATCCGGCGAACACCACAGGGTGCAACATACATGCATGTCATGCACTGATTATGCATGCGCCGTGCATTGAGCATGCATGCGGCCTGCTTGGTGTACTATCAGTGAGGTAGAAGATACACTGGATGCTGCTGGTCCTAGATTGCTGGGTCCTAGATCTATCACAATGCAACACAGACTCACATGCTAGGTATACCACAGCGAGAGCAATTACACATCTAGACCGCATAGGCTTGCGTCGCCCCCCCCCCCCCCCCCCCCCCCCCTCCGCCCATCTCGCTCCGCGAGCCCCCCCCTCCACCCATTTCGCCCTGCAGCCCCCCCCCCCCCCCCCACACCCGATCCCTCCCTCTTTTCTCCCTCGCTCTTTTCTCCTCGCAGCGCACGTCCGCCGTTTCTCCTGTGCGCCCCTCCCCGGACACCGCTCGGGGTGCCGGGCTGGCGGAGGCTACGGCTCCTGGGACCGATGCCTCGCGGCCTCGGACATGGCCGTAGCGCGCGCTGTCGCGCCCGTGCAGACTGCTAGTGTCGCGTCGACGACCGCTTCTAGACCCGGCGAGTGCTGACTGTGTGTTTGGTGTGCGCGTGGCCTGCGTGGTACTGCGTTGTGTGTGCGTGTCTGATTTTGCGATGGCGTTAGTTTGTTCTGGCATTTGCTCGTGCGGCGCGTGGCCTTAGTGCTTGCGGCGGCCGGTCTGTCTGTCTGTTTGCTTGTTGCCTGGTCTGTTGCCTCGGCGCTGCTGAGTCCTAGATCTATCACTGTGTAACACACCTAGACCGCAAGGTGGAATTCCACCTTGCGCAAGGTAGAATTCCACCTAGCCGCAACGAACACCACCACACATCAGCACACAAACCCGTCCACTCCCTGCCATTTAACATGCTACTCATGGATACTGGTGGCTAGGGAGCCTGTGCATATTGAGGCTTGCTGCTAGGTTTTTGCTGGGATGCAGTTGCATCCTTGCTTGTTTCCCTCACTGCCGGGCTTTTGCTCTGATCTTCGTGTATTACTAAATAAGGTTTCACACCAGTACACACAACCCCAACCAGGGTGCGCAGGCTCGTCTGAGCAGCAGTCTATCTTCGTGTACAACGCGATAACAGTGCGGGAACAACAACCGCAATTGCCCTCCACCCGGTAAGCAAGAATGTTCGTCTCCCTCGCACATCAGTGCTTTTAGTACTGGGCGCAAATGATGCAGGTACGTACCGTGACCGTCCTGCTTGTGATTGTATCTGTATTGGTTCTTCTGTTGCCTCCCCCCCTCCCTTCCACATTTTCCCCTCGACGCTGCTGAAGCCTTGATCTATTACAGTGCTATGGCTTCATGCGGTGCACCAGACGTAGCGCAGCACAATGTTCTGCTCCAAGTGATGGTCAAAGGTTTCTGTCGCTTGCTGGAATGTTATGCCAGGCCTGCTGTTCGAAAGTGCACACGAATCAGACCACGGCATTCGCACCTATAATTGCGGCTGCGACTGCTTGACAGGTTGCATGTGAGCAGCCGTTTAGACAGCTATAGTCAGATCGGCGCCTGATGCCTGTGTTTTGCGTGTGTGTGGGCTGCGCGATGCTGCGCTCGCTGCCGGCATTATTGCCTAGGCCACCATTATCGCCTAGGCGGCCATCTGCACGAGCAAATGCTGAGATGGACCAGAGCCGGAACGAATGCACACACACCAGTGACGCTGGAAAAAAAGAACAGCATCGTGCAGCCCACATTCACGCCAAACGCAGGCAGCAGGCACCGGGTCCACTGCGCCCGGTATGCGCGGATCTGACCACAGGAGTTCCGACGGGTGCGCGGCCGCACACCACAGCCACAGCCGCGGTCAAAAGGGGGCTGGCAGGGGGGAAGGAGTGAATGCTGGGGCAGGCCGTGCAAGGGGGAGACAGCGGTTGGGGTCTGCGCTGCGGTGGGGGAGCGGGGTGGTGGCGTCGGTGGGGTTTGAGTAGGCCAGGGCCGGGGCTTGGGTGCCAAGAGGAATGTGGTCCACACCCGTGTGGGACACGTTCAAACCCTTGAAAACCTGCGAGAGATGGGGCGTTGGTGTGCTAGCGCCCTACGGGTGCACGCTTGAAGCATTCCAGCGGCGGCGACAGACGTGTGAGGCCCTCCAAAGGAGTAGTTTGTGGCAACAGCCAGCTGCCGCGGAGGGAAAGCACGCGGCTGCCTCCGGGGAGCTTGTCAACAGGTGGCTCGAGCGACAAAGCGACTGACGCACGCATGTCCAGTCGCCTCCAGGCGACGGTGATCATAACGTGCTTTTGGACTGTAGTCGCCCTCAGCTGGCCGCATATGTCGCAGTGTTTTCCAGGTGCAGCCATTTGTTGCTCGCAGGGGCAGACCTTATCGGAGTCCCGGAAGGGTAGCAGTGGCTCACCGCGCCGCAGCAGGGAGTCTATGTTGGGTAAGGCCTGTCATAGGACCGGGGCATGCCCTGAGGAACGCCGAGGCGAGCGAGATAGATTGTTAGGGTCGAATTGCATGCATGTGTGTGAAACATGGATCACTGTAAAAGAGACACATCGCGAGCTGTGTCATAATTACGACCAGCGCCAAATTCGGCCGAGACACGGATGCTGGGGAGCAAGTAGCTAACCGAAGGCAGGTGTTTGACAGCATATGTGTGCAAGACGCAATTGTGTAGTCCACCGTGTTGGAACTGTCCATGCAGAACGAGGAGGACTGAAATTCCTCCTGGCCAGGGCTGCCAGTGTCATATGGGGATTTGCCTATGATGGAATTTTTGTAGCATATTCCACAGGACGTAGAAGAGTCCACAGGGCGTAAAGCAGTTTATCTGAGCTTGATCGATGCTCCGTGTGTTGCCATATGATCAGAGGGTCAAAGATTCTCTTACAGCACTCTTGAAACCCACGCACAACGTCAACTGTATCAGGCGGCACTATACCAATGGATAAGCTTGAGAGAAACACTGCAGGTTATTCCATACGCATTGGTCCACTGGCCCTTCCGCCAAGCGCGAGGACTGAAAGCAGCGCTATTTATCTGGTTGGGCAACTGGTCCAATCCTGGACTCCAGCCTCACCGCGGGGTACGGCAGGGTCCGATCAGCTGCTTAGTGTGTGTCTTCGTTGGCCTGCTGCACAGCCACACAACAGGCGTTAGACCCTGATTAGAGTTCTGCTGCATGCTTTTGGTGGAGCACATGAATCAGAATGCAGAATCCGTGCAGCCGTGAACACACTAATATTGGAGCAACACTGTTATTCAAAGCGATGCAGCATCTTCCTAGGCCTGCGAATGCAGTCATCGGTGCCAGGCACCGGAAGTAGTTACCAGTTTTAATGCGGCAGTCCTCTGCACTCAAATAGGAAAGTGGGTGGAATAAGAGATGCATCAGGGTGCGCAGGAGCGTACGCCCTCGGCGGTGGAGCCATCGGTGGAGCCAGACGCATCGCCGAAGGAGAAGTCAGCCTGCTCGCAGCCCTCGATGACCTCAAACTCAGCGCCGGTCTCGGCGGTGATGGCGGTGGCGACGGTGGTGGTGAAGCAGTCACCCTCGAGCAGAGCGGAGGCAATGGCCTGCACTTGGCACACACGCGTGAATCAATGATATACTTCAGAATTTCAAACTGCAATGAAAGTGCGTTGGGGATTGGCTTGCAGCATTGTAGCCGTAACATGCTCGCGCGCAGTATGTGGACCTGTTAAATTCAGAGTGCACAGCTGCCAGCACCCGCAAGCTCAACATCTATATACGCCGAACCGCAATCACATGAGGCATACCGGCAGATTTAGATTTGTATGCATGTGCTACACGCTTACAAAATCCAGTGATTTAAGTGTGGGGCCTCCAGAATTCGGAGCATTGAGGCAGCCGGTCAAGTGTGGATCCAACGCATGAGACATGGTCAGAACATGGCTGAAAGATGGCGCTTGTCGCAGTTCGGTGATCATTGTATGCGTACTGCCTTGACTCAGCTAAGCGTGCACACCTTGGAGAAGACGACGGCGTAGGCGCGCGCGGAGCAGAAGGAGAATGCTGCAGCAAAAGCCGTGTCATCGCCCTCCACGCAGGCGGTCACCTCGGCGCGCGCAAACGCATCGGCGATGAGCTCCACGAAGGAAGAGGCGGTACCCACAGAGAGGGCCTGTGCTTCAGCTAGGCAGTCGCACTCCTCAGCGGAAGCGGCGACAGCGGTGGCATGTGCCTCAGCTGTGGCCTCTGCCCAGGCAGTGGCGGTGGCGGAGGCAGATGAGCAACCGAAGGCAATGCCAGTGGAAACGCAGGCGGCCTGGGTGGCGGCGAGCGCCTCGGCAATGGCAAATCCGGAGTCTTCGGCAACCTGGACAGCGGTCGCCATGCGGCCATCAAAGTCAGGGCGGCAGAACTCGGTGAACACCTGGGCCACAGCAGTGGCGTGGGCGTTGTTCATGGCAGAGAAGGTGGCTGCAGTGGCCTGGGACTGGCAGGTGACGCCGGAGAAGGTGGAGCCACCCGTCTGTGTGAAACCACCGCCCTCATTGCCCTCATCGCCTTCATTGCCCTCGTCACCCTCATCGCCCTCATCGCCCTCGTCGCCCTCGTCACCCTCGTCCTTGGGTGCCTTGCCCTCGTCACCCTCATCTCCCTCATCACCCTCGTTGCCCTCGTCACCCTCGTCGCCCTCATCCCCGCCACTGGGGAACTTGAAGTTGTCGAGTCCCTCATTGCCCTCGTCGCCCTCATCGCCCTCATTGCCCTCATCGCCGTTGCTGTCCTTGGCGAGGAGCGTGCGGGTGGTGACGGAGCGGGTGGAGAGGGCGGCGGAGGCGCGCTCGGGGGCCATGGCGGCACCCGCGACCATCAGGGAAACAGCAGCTGCGGCGTAAATCCTGCAGGCATTGAGCACGCTATCAAGGGCTCTGTGAATGCCCACATTGGCCCTAGGGCTCTCACTGCCCCTAGGCCTCAGGCTATCACTGCCTTCTCCAAGGGATGTTCCTATCATGTCTAGACATCACCTAGCACCGTTCACTGTGCATGAATTCAACCTGACGAGCCAGGCACTCTGTAGGACTATCCCGTGCTTCTCAATGATTTCGTCACAGCCAATCATGATTGAAGGGTGCCCGTGGATTGCGCTATACATAAACCGGGGGATGGCTGCGCGAACATAGGTGCTCTTGCTTGCAGGCTTGCATGGAATGTCAGCACACTGGCGCCACCTGGCGCGAACGTTAACGCCACCAGTACACTGATCAGTGCCATTTCATGCGATCATATCAACAATATGCCGATAGCCGAACGCGAGGACAGGAATGCACGTTGTCGTATCTGGGTAATATAAATGCACAGAAGGATCCTGTTCGACCTGGTGATCGGGGCGCACATGATGTATATCGATTGATCGGACGTCGACGGAGCGAAATGCTGGGCGCTGCTGCGGCGATCCTGAGATGAAGTGGCGTTGAGATGAAGTTGCAACAGCCCTTATATAGGATGTCCAACGGCAATCTCAGTGCAAGAATCAGCTTGCTGCAGCTGGCATCCTGTACATGGGTACGGCCGGAGTCCGGCTGCGTTCAGAGAGTGCGGAAGTTCGCACGGATGACATGCGCCGCCTGTGCAGTACTAGTCCACCGCCATGCACTGTGTAAGTGTAGATGGCGTACCTGTAATTCAGCACAGGCGGACTTACCACTAGCTGTCTGAATTACAACGTGCTGGCGTGCCGGGCACGTCTGACTTGCATGCGTCAGCGTGTCCTTGAGGCTGAATTATGAACCGCGGTGATGTCTGTTGGAAGGTCCGTGCAGCTTCTCGGGAGTATGCAGCGCGTGGAACAAGGAAAGTTTGACGTACAGTGATGTCGCAGCCCGTCCGCTAGCATACGTAAGGAGTTGAGTGACTACTTCTAGAGGTTGGTGCGGCTTCCGTTTCGCGTAACATCCTCGATGCAGTGAGAAGGGATGAGCAGTAGCAGCGGCACTGGCCGATGACAGCGTCTGCATGCCCATGCGCTTCATGGCATGCGGGAGAGCTGGCTGCTGTTCCTGCCAGACCGTGTGTCCAGCTATCCGTAGCAGCTCAAGATTGCAGGCTCGGCATTGCATAACGTCTTAATCACATTTGCTGTTTTGAAGCGGTTCTGTTCGCCCATCTCGTGGACGTGTATGCAGGTATGCGGTGATGAGCTTGCGCAAACCTGGGATTTCTGCGCATCTGCAGTGTTGTACAAGTTTCCCGTCTGATCGCAATGAGTAGGTACGTCAGGCGCAGCACAGTGAACAGGAGCCGGGTTGCCTGTACATGTAAGAACAATCTTGCTTGTGTGCCGCGTTGTTACACGGAGATGAACGCAATAGCCCGGCAGCGAGGGCAACGGAAGGAAAGTAGACGGCCAAAACCCCCGAAAGTAGACACCAGCAAAAAGCAATCACTCTCCCAGGCGAAAAAGCCACAACGAACCGACACAGCCGACACAACCACACCCACGCACCCACACGCACGCGCACTCCCGCACCCCTCCACTACGGCACCCGCGCCACAACCGCGCACAGCAACAACCACCACCGCACTACTGCCCACCCCAGCAAAACCAGCCACCACCGACCCCCCTACAGCAGCACCCCCACTCCATCCTGCCCCACTGGAGCATTCCATCACGGGCCCCCCGCACATGAGAGCCCGGGGGCGCACGCCCCCCACAGTGCAAGGCGTACCAGCCCTCCCCCTCCGGCCGCCCGACAGGGGCCTCGGGGCGGGGCGCGAAGGGCACTAGCGGCGCCGCATCACTCCCCCCACGGTGGCTCGCGGGAAGGTTCGGCGGGCCAACACGACCAGACGCGGGGCCGGCCTGCGCTGCTGCAGCCGCGGCACCCGGTCCAGCAAGGCGGCCAGCGACCGCCTATAGCACGTCCGACGGGACATCGTGGCCAGGCACCACCGCCCTGCCCGCCAGCCGCATACGCAGCGGAGCCGCAGCGAGGACCTGGCGCGTCACACCACGGCACAGAGTGGTGGAGAGTTCGCACATGGCATTCTGCAAGAACGCTCGCCTGGACACGGCCCCCGAAGCCGCAGCAAAGTCAGCGATCTTATTCAGGAAGGCGAACGCACCCGTGCCCACACGGCCAAACGTCTCATGCGACAGGGACACGAAGCGACATGCGCCTGTGCCGGAGCGGCCGTACTTGTCTCGCTTCCGGTCGTCCATCAGCTGGGCGGCAGCGCCTGGCGTGTTTGCCGCGGCGACGACCCGGGAGGGGGCCACCGGACAGGTCACGCACACATCGGCCACAACGGTGTCGCAGGGCAACATCACAAGCAGATCACCCCGTTCCGGGTCGCGCTGCGAGCGGGGGGGTAGCGGCCGGGCGCAAGCCGCGGCCGCGCGGCCCCGTCGACCCTCGGGCAGGCGTCGCGGCGGACTAGTGGCCACCGGGCCCACCTGTGGCAGGTGCTCACACCGCACCGCGCACTCGCCGGCCGGGGCGGCCGCCTTCACGGCCACTGCGGCGGCGGCGGCAGCTGCCGCGCCGAGCTCTCGCGCGCCCTTGTAACCGACAGCCGCCTCGCCGGGGACGTCTACGTCCATGGCGCCTGCCGTGTCGGCCGCGGCAGCCTTGACCTCGGACGAGGCAACAACGGCTGAGATGGCAGCAGCGACGAGTGCAGCCGCGGCGGCTGGTCCCTCTGAGGTGCCGTCCGCCGTGGCGGCGTCGCCGAGCGGGGCAGCGTTGTCCGCCGGTCCGGAGGGGCGCAAGGGGGCAGGCGGGGAATGCGCCAGCGTCTGGGTGCCACATGGGGTGGAAGGCACGGCCGAGGCGCTGGGGGCCGGGGTGGGTGGAGTGAGCGCACCAGCGGCAGCACAGCTGGCAGGCTCACAGGAGGGGCCGGGCGGCTGTGCGGGCGGCCGTGCGCCCGGCACATCCGGGTACTGCGGGAGGCTCTTGATGTTGGGCTCAAGAGACGTGGAGACGCCCGCCCGCATGATGAAGCGGCGCCATGCCTGCGTGATCGCATCATGGCGGGCGACCACCGTGCGCCACACCGCATTGCACACCAGGGCATGCGAACCATCAGCAGGCGATGCCCGGCCGCACACGCAGTCGCCGTCCGCCTCTGGGCCGGTGAACAGTGACTCACCTAGGCGCAAGCGCACATTCACGCGGAACTCTGTGGCAGTCAGCTCAGTCGCACCGGGCCTGGCTTTCAGGAAAGCTGAGGCCATCGAGCCTGCGCAACTATGCAAGCGCGCCTTGCTGGTAAGGCTGTGTTCGCGTGTTGCTGACGACGGGCTGCGCGTCCCTTGATCCGTGCCGCGTTGTAGGAATCATACCCTGGCCATGATTAGCAACCTCCATAGATCATGGGTGCTGCACCCGCACTACGCACCAGGGGGGGTATGGTCAGCCACGAGTGCGCTTTGGGACAGACCCCAAACCAGTGTACACACTGGCGCACACCACACACAGCTGCAGCATAGAGCCGACGCATCCATCTTGGACACAGCCCCTCCAATGTTATCTAGAAGACCCAAAGCGCACGGCAGACCAAATTCAAACCATAGCCCCCCTTTTCCGCCGTGGGCCCGTTCAGGGCGCCCGCATGCCTAGGAGCGCGCATGGATCCATACATGAAGGTGCATCCTGTTTGCAGCTACTGGGGCCCAGGCCACCAGCTGTATCCATAACAGTTAGAGGCTGTTATGCACCTGTTCCCCGCAGGCTGCATATGTGCTTCGCAAGCGTATAATTAAGATGCAGTAATGTGGACAACATTCTGGTGGCCAGTCACCCATGGCGTACTAGGCAATCATTCAGGCAGAATATCAAGGCCATGTGCGACCTGGCAGCCACACCCTGCCGAGTTATCACAAGATCGGTCCACGCACCGCACTCACGTGAGTCCGTTACGCAGCCAGCTTGCTGGTCGGACGGTGTTGCCCTGCCAAACCACGTCAAAAAATCTGTACATCACGGAAAACGCTTTACATCTACGTAGGCGGCCGCTGAGGGGCGCTGGGGTCTGTATATGTGTACGGCGATATGTGTGCGACGCAGCGGCAATGGTTGGGGCCAAGTCTGGGCGCGCTCAATCGACTCCGCTTCCCCTCGCTCGGCTTTGCAGTTCAGACTGCCGCACGTGCGGGGGTGTGGGGATCGATCCCGGGTAGGGGCACCCCGTGTGTCCTCGTTCTTGTGCGCAACCGCGTGCGCAACTGCTGCCGACGCGAGTCGCGCGGCGTCAGCAACGTCGGCAGTGTAGTGTCGCAGACCCATGCCGCCATGTCTGTGAGGGAGCAAGGCCTGCTCATGCTACAGGTCGGTGAGCTGATGCTTTTCGATGATGCGGCAAATGGCGTGTATGCCGGCGTTCTTGACGCCCATGAGCGGCTGTTCGAGGTGGGCCCAGTCGGTAGTGCGCAGCAGGTGTGCTTCTCGATGCTGCAGGCACTGGAAGCCCACCGTGTCTGGGCTGCCAGCGGGTGGCCTGCCAGCTTAAGCATGATCTCGACGGTGCGTTTGCATCTACGGCGCACATACGCCTCCACATAGGCAGGGGTGCCGTCAGTGGCAACTGTGGCGCCTAGGCAGGCGGCTGCGCGTGAGGCCTTGGCGGGATCAGTGCAGTGGCAAGCGTCTTCTGCTTGTTACACTGGTGGCGGGATGTATGCCTGGGGCACATGATGGCACCATGTCCGATAGCTCGTCGGCACGAGCAACGAAGATGCAACAGGCAGTAATGGCAAGGAATGGCTTTCCTGGCCCGTCTTGCACTGACTTAAATTTGTGTTTCCATGATCTGCAATGTATGCCCAAACACAGGCTTCCCCACTCTCAGGTGCTCCCCAACCAGCATGTGGGGAACCCGTGTCTCAGTATCACCATATGGTGATATATACCAATACACCCGATGCCAGAGTTGCGGCAGTTGGCGCGCGCTGTGACGCCTGCGCCTGCTTTGTACCAGCGGTACCGGCAATCGCAGCGGCTTTGCTCCGCACACCTCCTCACCTCGCAGCGCTGCAGCGTAGACACTGTAAATTAGGCATACTTATTTTTGCTCTCGGCCACGGGGCCTGGGCCTGGCCCTAGGCCTCGCACTTTCTGCGGGTGCGTGTGCACCAACCACTTCGCGCCAGCGCAGCGTACTTACGCCCGAAGGCCCCAGCCTCGCTCCCACAGCATAGCACTACAATGAACGAGGACCTGCATGTGCCTTGCCCCGCGTGCCCTCGCCGCTTCCGCGCCGCCGGCGATCTGCTTGCCCACTGCCGGGGCTGCCACCCGAAGTACAAGTTCACTGAGGACCAACAACGGGCATACAGCTGCTATCACTGCGAGGCATGCAAGCTGCCCTTCTCGAGATACAACGATCCGGAGGGCCACAGGCATGCAGCAAATTGTCGCGGCGCACCAGCGAACTCCCACGCCCCCACTCCCGCCCGCACCCGGTACAACGGCCGCACGTGCACGCCCACCAACACTGGCCGTGGCCGCTCGCGCTCACGACAGCGGACACCGCCGCACATGAGGGCGCCACTGACGCAGGCCCAGCCCTCACACGTCAATGATGACCTGGCGGGACGACACACAGCCAGTTCGCAACCGCCGCAGGGAGGCTCCGGTTTGGTGTGCCGAACGCCCACCTCTGCGGCTGCGGCGGGCGCCGGCTCGACTGCGCCTCGGCCGCAAAGCCAGCCACCCGCCCGCACCGATTTGACCAAATCGTGCTGTCTGACATCGGTAGATGAGCACCACAGACTTGACGGCGGGCTGGCTGGTGGCCAACAACCCCCAGGTGACGTCCCGTCACCACTGTCCCCCGGAGCCACACTGCATGATAGCGAGGTGCACGATCAACGCACAGAGCCGCGCAGCGCCCGGCCGTCCGCAGGCGTTGCCACCTCACGTGCAGTCGTGCATTCACCTCGCCGTGTGGCCCATGCGTGTGACAACGGGACAGCTACCGCAGCACCTACGCCAGTCGTGGCTGCACACGCAGGGACCAACCATGGGACGTCCCCGACCGACGCGCCTGCCCCCATTTGCCGCGCGCCGGCTCGCCGCCATGCCACTCCCCCCCGACCCTCCCAAGCGCCCCGCCTCCCCCCCAGCCAGCGCGCCGTCCTCCCGGACGTCTCCCGCACTGCCATTAGCGCTGGCCCACGGGTTGACTCCCACATGCGCGATCTGACGGAAGCAGACCTCGTCAGCGACACCCAGGTGGATCCAAAGCCAGCCTCAGACGCGCCGCCATCACTGGAGGCCCCCTACCCGGACGTGCGGATCCCTCAGGGTGTGCCGAACGAATGCAGATCCAGCTGGGCCGACGTTGTGGCCGCAGCGCTGGAACGTACCGCCGATGCGGCCGAGCGCGGTCACCGGCCCAGTGTAGAGACAGAGCTCAGGATCCTACTCCTGCTGCCCAGCCAGGCCCTCGGCAACCCTGGCGCAAGCAGGGGGCGCGCCAGGCGGGTCAATGCCCGCGTGCGCGAGATCCGGAAGCGGACCAGGGAGCAGATGTTGCTTGACACCGCTGAACATAGCGACCCCGGCCGCACGCGCACAGAAGTTGTGGCGGACATCGCAATGGCAGGGCGCATGCACCGACATGCATGCAACGGCAATGTTGGCCAGCAACCCCATCGTTCCCATCGACCAGAACTCACTGCCACGCTTGCGAGCGCTGCACCCACCCGCGCCCCCTGCGAATCGCGCAGCGCAGCCTACCCCAGCCGGCAGCCGCTCAGCGGAAGTCTCAGCGGCGCGGTTTGAGGCCATCCTGCAGAACCTGACGCAGGGCTCAGCGGCCGGCCCCAGCGGGTGGACATACGAGCACGTCCGCAGCGCCAGGCTGTATAACGAGCGCACGGGCGAGGCCATGCGCCGCTTCGTCAACCTCCTGCTGTCGGGCACCATCCCCCACTCCGACCTGCTGCTCGCCAGCCGCCTGATCGCCATCGCCAAACCGAACGGCGGCGTTCGCCCGATCGCTATCGGCGAAGTATTCATGCGCCTCGCCGGTATCTGCGCGCTGGCGTGCGTCCCAGAAGCGCCGGGCCTGCTTGCCCCGCACCAGATTGGGGTCGGTGTTCGCGGCGGCCCTGAGATTCCGAGCCACGCGCTGGCCCCGGACTTCTCAGATGCGGAGACGGTCACAGTGCAGCTCGATCTCGAGAACGCATTCAAGCTGATTGACCGCGAGACCATCATCGCGGAGATTGACGCGCAACTCCCCGCCCTGGCCGCATTCGCACGCATGGCGTATGGATCGCCATCGCCGCTGCTGGCACGTCAGCAAGACGGGTCGAACGCGGTTTTGTGGAGTGCATCTGGCGTGAAGCAAGGCGACCCCATCGGCCCCCTCTACTTCGCCATCGCGTTCCGGCCCACGCTATTAGCGGCGCAAGAAGCGGCCCCTGACACGTTAGCCATCGCGTGCCACGATGACCTCACGGTGCAGGGCACGGACGAGCAAGTGGTCGCCATGGGTCGAGTTGTGCAATCCCGTCACCAGTGCAACAAGCAGAAGACGCTCGTCCACTGCACCGATCCCGCCAAGGCCTCGCACGCAGTCGCCTGCCTAGGCGCCACGGTCGCCACTGACGGCATGGTCGCATGTGGCGCGCCACTGGGCACCCCTGCCTATGTGGAGGCGTATGTGCGCCGTAGATGCAAACGCACCGTCGAGCTCATGCAAAAGCTGGCAGGCCTCCCGCTGGCGGCCCAGACACGGTGGGCTGTCCTCTTCCAGTGCCTGCAACATCGCGAAGCACACCTGCTGCGCACTACCGACTGGGCCCACCTCGAACAGCCGCTCATGGGCGTCGAGAACGCCAGCATACACGCCATGTGCCGCATCATCGAAACGCAACAGCTCACCGACCTACAGCGTGAGCAGGCCTTGCTCCCTCATAGACATGGCGGCATGGGTCTGCGACACTACACAGCCGACGTTGCTGACGCCGCGCGCCTCGCGTCGGCAGCAGTTGCGCACGCGGTGCTCGCGGACGGCATCGACGGCAGCAAGCCGTTCCGCGGCGCCGCCGCGATCTAGCACCAGGCCCGCCTCGCACGCTTGCGGAAGGCATGGCCGGCCGTGCAGGGAATCTCAGACAGCCAGACCCCAGCCGACGCCTGGGCGTCCGACGCTGGCTCGAAGTTGCGCATGACGCAGCTCCAGAGCGCGCTCAGCCGGGCGGAGGCCGACGCGCGCTGGACCGCCACGCACGACTATCTCGAGACCCTGAAGCACGGTCCGAATCCCCAATCGGCGGAGATGGCGTGCGCTGATCTCGCTCGCCTCCTCAGCTGCTCTGGCTCGTTGGCCTCGGCGTTCCTCACTGCCTGCCCCGGCCCGGTGACGGGCCTGACCGACCATAAATTCCAGGTGGCTGTGCTGCTGCGGCTGGGTGAGCCGCTGCTACCCGTCCTGGAGTCGGATGAGGCCTGCCCCTGCGGCCGCGTGGCTGCGTCCGGTACGCACAGTGTCATATGCGGACAGCTATGGGCAAGTTCAGTCCTAAAGCACGACCTCATCACCGTGGCTTGGAGGCGGGTGCTCATGCGCGCGTCGCTCGCTTCATCGCTTGAGCCGCACGTTGGCAAGCTCCCCGGGGGCATACGCGTGCTCCCCCTCCGCGGCAGCCGGCAGTCGCCACCAGCCGCGCCGCCGGCGGACTTTACGCGCCCGCCGGCTGCGCCGTCTGCGAGTGCACCGGCCGCGCCGTGTCAGCAAGACCCGCCGCCGCCGCCGCCCACCGCCGCAGTCACCGCCGCCGCCGCCGCCGCCACCGGACCCCCCAGCTGATGCCGCGCCGGTCCAGCCCCCACCCCATCTCTCGCAGGCCCCCCAGGCTTCGGACGTGCCCCACACCCCTCATGGCACCCAAGCCCCGGCTCCGGCCTCCCTTACCCTTACTGCCGCTACCGCCCCCCCCCGCCACGGCCCACGCCCCGACGCGCGACGCGCCCCTCGCCCCTGACCGAGCGGCAGCGCCCCCTGCCGCACCCCCGCTGCCCCGATCGCAGCGGCCTCCGCAGCGCGGCGACCTCTTGGCATTCCTCACTACGCGCATGGCGCTGCTGGACGTAAAGGTGATGCACCCGCTTGCCAGGTCGCATGTGCGCGGTGCGTCACGTGAGGCTGGCGCGACCGCCGAGAAGGGCGCACGGCAAAAGCGCGACAAATATGGCGCCATCACAGGTGCCGCCTAGTTCATCCCGCTCGTACATGAGACGTACGGCAGGGTTGGACGGGACGCGTACCGCTTCCTCCAGACGGTCGCGGAGGTTGCCGCGGGACACGGGGCGGTGTCAAAGCGTACTTTCCTTCTCAATGCCATGCGCGACCTGTCCACAACATTGTGCCGCGCGCTGGCGCGCCGCGCGGCCGCGCCCCTCCGTGCTAGACTGGTCGGACGGGCGCTGCTGCCGGGCCTTCCTGTCCCCACAGACGGCCTACCGGCGCTGACAGGCCATCGCGCATAGGCTTGCGTCGCCCCCCCCCCCCCCCCCCCCCCCCTCGCCCATCTCGCCCCGAGAGCCCCCCCCTCCACCCATTTCACCCTGCAGCCCCCCCACCCCCCCCCCCCCGCACCCGATCCCTCCCTCTTCCCTCCCTCCCTCTTCCCTCCTCCCGGCGCACGTCCGCCGTTCCTCCTCTGCGCCCCTCCCCGGACACCGCTCGGGCTGCCGGGCTGGCTGAGGCTATTGCTCCTGGGACCGGTGCCTCGCGGCCTCGGACATCGCCGTAGCGCGCGCTGTCGCGCCCGTGCAGACTGCTAGTGCCGCGCCGACGACCGCTTGTGGGCCCGGCGAGTGCTGGCTGAGTGTTTGGTGTGCGCGTGGCCTGCATGGTACTGCGTGGTGTATGCGTGTCTGCTTTCGCGCTTGCGGTAGTTCGTTCTGGCATTTGCTCGTGCGGCGCATGACCTTGGTGCTTGCGGTGGCCGGTCTGTCTGTTTGCTGTCTGTTTGCTTATTACCTGGTCTGTTGCCTCGGCGCTGCTCAGTCCTAGATCTATCACTGTGTAATACACCCGATGCCCAAAATTCATAAGTACAATTCCGGACCACCAATGAATGCCACCAAATGAGTTGACAAGTGTCAGTATCCATGTTTGTGTCACTTGGTTGGTTGTGTGAGAACTTCCCCACAGTCGAGTTACCCCCCTACATGCCTTCCCCACCCCAGACTTGGAGCAGCTGAGAGGCCTGTAATCCAAAACAGTGCAGCCATTAGGTTTTTTATCCAGATGAAGCATCATAACATCATAACACACTTAACAATAAACGAAAGACTCGTCAGATTGCAATTCTGACCAGTTCCCAGAAAGTTGCCAACTTCACCACTTACAGGTTCCCCACCCCAGGTTCCTCCCCACCCAAGTGGGGCATTCTGGGCGTGGACACTGTGGCAGTACTGAGTCTTAGGATTCCATGCATTGGCGTGACTGCCATGCAGAACTCGGCGCTAGCTCGGGCATGCCTCAGTGCCCGAGACTACATATTCAGCACGTCACAGTGTTGTAACACTCACTTCGACACCGTGTACACGTGTATTCTTCACGTGCATCCTGTTCCCGCCGAATAGGTTATGGGCCCATCACGCTACCACTGCGCCGGGTGTCGGTGCACGTGGAACATCGACTCGGGCCCTTGCCAGTCTCGCCGCACGTTAAACGTAGCGCAAGTACGATGTAGTATCTGTTTCTATCTCATTCGACTCGAAATCGACATAGAGTAGACCGGCTAGCGCGCGCACCATGGCAGACGGCTGCCATGCTCAAGACGGCAGCACTTCAAATCTTCGTTCTTACCCTGTTTACCGCCACAGCACGTTTCTCCCTCCCTTTGTTCTCCTTCGGCGCACGTCCGCCGTTTCTCCTCTGCGCCCCTCCCCGGACACCGCTCGGGCTGCCGGGCTGGCGGAGGCTACGGCTCCTGGGACCGATGCCTCGCGGCCTCGGACATGGCCGTAGCGCGCGCTGTCGCGCCCGTGCAGACTGCTAGTGTCGCGTCGACGACCGCTTGCGGGCCCGGCGAGTGCTGGCTGTGTGTTTGGTGTGCACGTGGCCTTCGTGGTACTGCGTGGTGTGTGCGTGTCTGCTTTTGCGATGGCGTTAGTTTGTTCTGGCATTTGCTCGTGCGGCGCGTGGCGTTAGTGCTTGCGGCGGCCGGTCTGTCTGTTTGCTTGTTGCCTGGTCTGTTGCCTCGGCGCTGCTGAGTCCTAGATCTATCACTGTGTAACACAGCATGTTCAAGGGTACTCAGCAGCCTCTGCTGTAATCAACGTTAAAGAAGGCGAGGCCGCAGGGTGATCCTAGGATGACTGCGGCGCCCAAGATCGTGCTGCTCAGCGCCAACGCTGCATCGAGCTTCTCCAAGATATCAAGCAACAAGACATCCGATGACTATCTCGTATCTTGTTTCGCTTGCTATGCCATGATGAACGGCCCAACCAGTGTCGTGCCATTTGCACAGGTTGGGTAGGCTGAGTATTGCAGAGTGCAGTGCAGCCGGCACAAGCTAGCCTTGTGTTTGTGGGTTTTTATTCCTCCTAAAGGTTTCCCCACTACATTCGATGACAGATCAATTGCCTGGTGTCCTGATTTCTGCCTTTCCGTCACAGGGGGAGTGTTAGGATTCCATGCATTGGTGTGACTGCCATGCAGAACTCAGCGCTAGCTCGGGCATGCCTCAGTGCCTGAGACTACATATTCAGCACGTCACAGTGTTGTAACGCTCACTTCGACGCCGTGTTCACGTGCATCCTGTTCCCGCCGAATACTGAGTCTGAGGATGTCTGTACAAGGGGCTCTCGAATGGCCCTAATTAGTTAACATTAGTTATAACCCATGGGCGCCACGTCGGACAGATCAATGAGCAGATGCATAGCGCCAGCGAGCATCGGCAGGACAGAACGGTCGCACTCTGGCGCTGGTGCAGTGACGGACGCAGCTGGGGATGGTGTGGCTATGTATACGATCAAGGTCAGGGGCCGATGGAAATCAGCTACTGTGCTGCAGTATATGCGGAGAGGAGAGCAGATAGCAGCAGAGCTAGGGGACCAGGCTTTTGTGATGATTCTGGTAGATAGTCACTCTACCACGAATCCCATGTACATCGCGATGTACATGGGATTCGTGGTGGAGTGACTATCTACCAGAATCATCACAGTCTCCCACCGGCATGCGGGCGCGCAGTGCGCGTTCTCTAGCGTCGTCTAGTACATTCTGCATAGATCTCAGCGGTTCTAGGCAGTCGTAGAGCTCTCAAGGGGTAGAGCCTCTGGGCTCCACGTGCCTCAGGGCACCGGTGTTTACTCAATACTGCCGTCGTATGACCATAAGGTGGATTATGTGGAATGTAATCGCACTTATGGTGGGAGTGGCGACGGTGGACCGAAGGACTCTGGCCTTCGAACGGTCAATTTGGTGTCTGCAGGGTCAGCAGCATGCTGCGGACCGGAGGCTGTGCAGAGATTCTGATTTTTTAGGCTGGTGTGAGCAGCAGCTCGCCACGCAGAGTGAATGTTCGTTGCTATTGCTTTGCAGCTTTCAGCTAAGATAATACCGGTGTCCCAGACATCGACGGTCACCGACCCATAACACCGCCATCAACTGCGCATATGCCATGCCTGGGAGCATACGCTCGCACAAGGCCGCTACCCAGCCGCAGCCCGGATCTTGCACAACACCCTACCTATGCTGCAGCGGAGCTCACACCAGCCCCTGCGTTCAATCCTGCTCTAGCACTTGTGGCAAAAGTGTGGCTCTAGCACTTGTGGCAAAAGCAGCCGGTGCACAATGATACAGCACGGGCACCCGCCATACGCATGGCATGGCAGCCACGACTCATCCCGCACGGAAGATGTCCACAAGGGGGCCATTACAGTCTACTATAGATACAGTGTGTTCTAGTCACTGTGTCCACTGGCTTTGTGAAAGCCCGAAGCACTGCAGCTGACCAGTACAGTGCGCATGTATCACCCTTAGTGCATGTATCACCGGTACCCTTAGTGCATGTATCACCCTTAGTGCATTGTCCTCGATATTGCGGTGTACACAACATCATGAGCGCTACATGGATGACCATGCCGCTGTGGTAGCGACAACATGTACAGCTGCTGGATGACAGGAAGGCGTCCTTGGCACACGCACGTAAAGCTACTGTGCTGCTGTACCACGGTGTGGCAGATCGAACTCATCATGCTGTGTTTCAAGTTCAGAAGCACAAGAAAGTGGGGAAATAGTAGGTCAAAGTCTGTATGAATTCTCTTCTCGCAACACTAGACCTGCCGCTGCACTTGGTCTGCACATGTTACAAGTCCTCCTTCACCCGTACAAAGCGCCAGATGTATGCTGTACCTCGGCGGAGGAAAGCAGCACTGACGTCGGCAGAGCTATCTCAATGTAATGCTTGGGACACATCTGCGCCAGACCACAGGAGGCTTACAGACCAGAAACTATCAAGTGCAACGAAAGGTCCAATGCATATCAGAGCCTTGGTCTACGCGCACCTGCGCCCAAGCAAGTGGCGCAGACTGCTGTATTATCTGTATGTGCATCTAGAGTTGATCCACCAATTCCGATCCACCAGTTAAGCCGCAGGAGTGGTGTTGTCCGGTCAGCAGCTTAGTGAGTGTCGTCATTGGCCTGCTGCACACGCACAAAACGACGGTTGGGATCTGATGGAGCATGATCAGGTTGGCATGTGATTCGCGTTGTGATTTTGTGCAGACATCATCACGACAGTGCGACCGTGCACCATGGTACTTGGAAATGCGAATGAGTGTGTGGAAAAGGAATGAGGCGGCGCCCCTTTGGGAATGGCAGTCATGGCTAGAATTCCACATCTGTCAGTGTCTCAAACGACTTGACAGCGTGGCAGTGGCAAATGCATGCAAACAATAGCAGTGTGGCATGGGGTAGCTTGTACAATATAACACGTCATAGTTCCAATGTGACAGGGTCAGACAATAGAACTCTTTAGCAGGGGGTGTAAGAGCGTACGCCCTCTGCTGTGGAGCCGTCGGTGGAGCCAGAGGCATCGCCGAAGGAGAAGTCGGCCTGCTCGCAGCCCTCGATGACCTCGAACTCTGCGCCGGTCTCGGCGGTGATGGCGGTGGCGACGGTGGTGGTGAAGCAGTCACCCTCCAGCAGAGCGGAGGCAATGGCCTGCACATGCCGGGCAAGTGAAAGTGTGTTGCGATTGATTAAGTCAGAGAATACCAACCTGTTTCTGACATTGCACATCTGGACTCAGGAGGCTGTGCCGCTACAAACCAACAGGCGAAAGCATTCAAAAACGATATCTAGGCACCGGCTGGAAAGAATATGATAACGCCGTACATATGTTTCTGACCGTGAGCTGTACAATTCCGTTGAATATTATTTCAAAGGTACTGGGGGAATGCTGCGTGCGCGGGAAAGTTCTATCTATCACTTTTGGAGTGAGCTAAGCACGAGTGGTGTGGAAGCTGCAGTTGGGTGTTATATGGACAATGTATAGACGAGACAGCCGGTAGTGCGCACCTTGGAGAAGACGACGGCGTAGGCGCGAGCGGAGCAGAAGGAGAATGCTGCGGCGAAGGCCGCGTCATCGCCCTCCACGCAGGCGGTCACCTCGGCGCGCGCAAACGCATCGGCGATGAGCTCCACGAAGGAAGAGGCGGTACCCACAGAGAGGGCCTGTGCTTCAGCTAGGCAGTCGCACTCCTCAGCGGAAGCGGCGACAGCGGTGGCGTGCGCCTCAGCTGTGGCCTCTGCCCAGGCGGTGGCGGTGGCGGAGGCAGAGGAGCAACCAAAGGCAATGCCGGTGGACACGCAGGCAGCCTGGGTGGCGGCGAGCGCCTCAGCAATGGCAAATCCGGAGTCTTCGGCAACCTGGACAGCGGTCGCCATGCGGCCATCAAAGTCAGGGCGGCAGAACTCGGTGAACACCTGGGCCACAGCAGTGGCGTGGGCGTTGTTCATGGCAGAGAAGGTGGCTGCAGTGGCCTGGGACTGGCAGGTGACGCCGGAGAAGGTGGAGCCACCCGTCTGTGTGAAACCACCGCCCTCGTTGCCCTCGTCGCCTTCATTGCCCTCGTCACCCTCATCGCCCTCATCGCCCTCGTCGCCCTCGTCACCCTCGTCCTTGGGTGCCTTGCCCTCGTCACCCTCATCTCCCTCATCACCCTCGTTGCCCTCGTCACCCTCGTCGCCCTCATCCCCGCCACTGGGGAACTTGAAGTTGTCGAGTCCCTCATTGCCCTCGTCGCCCTCATCGCCCTCATTGCCCTCATCGCCGTTGCTGTCCTTGGCGAGGAGCGTGCGGGTGGTGACGGAGCGGGTGGAGAGGGCGGCGGAGGCGCGCTCGGGGGCCATGGCGGCACCCGCGACCATCAGGGAAACAGCAGCTGCGGCGTAAATCCTGCAGGCATTGAGCACGCTATCAAGGGCTCTGTGAATGCCCACATTGGCCCTAGGGCTCTCACTGCCCCTAGGCCTCAGGCTATCACTGCCTCCTCCAAGGGATGTTCCTATCATGTCTAGACATCACCTAGCACCGTTCACTGTGCATGAATTCAACCTGACGAGCCAGGCACTCTGTAGGACTATCCTGTGCTTCTCAATGATTTCCTCACAGCCAATCATGACTGAAGGGTGCCCGTGGATTGCGCTAGCTATACATAAACCGGGGTATGGCTGTGAACATAGGTGCTCTTGCTTGCAGGCTTGCATGGAGTCTCAGCACACTGGCATCACCTGGTGCCAACGTTAACACCACCAGTACACTAATCAGTGCCATTTCATGCGATCATATCAACAATATGCCGATAACCGAATGCGAGGACAGGAATGCAGGTTGTAGTATCTGGGTAGTATAAATGCACAGAAGGATTCTGTTCGACCTGGTGATCGGGGCGCACATGATGTATATCGATTGATCGGACGGAGCGAAGAAATGTTGGGCGCTGCTGCGGCGATCCTGGGCTGAAGTGGCGATGGGGCGAAGTGATGCTGTGTCCTACTGAACATGCAACAGCCCTTATATAGGATGCGCGAAGGCAATCTCCGTGCAAGAATCAGCGCGCTGCAGCTGGCATCCTGTTCATCGCTACGGCCAGAGTCCGGATGCGTTAACGTTCAGAGAGTGCGGAAGTTCGCACGGATGACATGCGCCGCCTGTGCAGTTTTAGTCCACCGCCATGCACTGTGTAAGTCTTGATGGCGTACCAGTAATTCAGTACAGGCGGATTTTGCACTAGCTGTCTGAATTACAACGTGCTGGCGCGCCGGGCACGTCTGACTTGCATGCGTCAGCGTGTCCGTGAGGCTGAATTATGAACCGCGGTGTTGTCTGTTGGAAGGTCCGTGCAGCTTCTCGGACGTATGCAGCGCGCCGGACAAGGAGAATTTGACGTACAGTGATGTCGCAGCCCGTCCGGTCGCATACGTAAGGAGCTGCGTGACTACTTCTAGATGTTGGTGCGGCTTCCCTGCCGCGTAACATCCTCAATGCAGTGAGAAGGGATGATCAGTAGCAGCGGCACTGGCCGATGACAGCATCTGCATGTCCATGTGCTTCATGGCATGCGGGAGAGCTGGCTGCTGTTCCTGCTAGACCGTGTGGCCAGCTACCCGCAACAGCTCAAGATTGCAGGCTCGGCATTGCATAACGTCCTCATCACATTTGTTGATTTGAAGCGGTGCTGTTCGCCCATCTCGCGGACGTGTTTGCAGGTGTGCGGTGATGCGCTTGCGCAAACCTGGGCGGCCTGCGCATCTGCAGTGTTGTACAAGTTTCCCGTCTGATCGCAATGAGTAGGTACGTCAGGCGCAGCACAGTGAACAGGAAAAGGGATGCCTGTACATGTAATAACAAGCTCGCTTGTGTGCCGCGTTGAAAGAATCATACCCTGGCCATGATTAGCAACCTCCATGGATCATGCATGCTGCACCCATTCTGGGCGCCCGTAGATTCCTGTCTAAGAGCGGGCATGGATCCACACTTGAAGATGCATCCTCTTTGCAGCTACTGGAGCTCAGGCCACCAACTGTATCCGGAATTAGCGGCAGCCGTGCCCCCGTTCCCCGCAGGCTGCATATGTGCTTAGCAAGCCTATGCTTTAGAGAAGATTGGACAGCATATGCGGGTGGCGCCACCCATGGCCGACGCGTACGGACCAGGCAAGCACACCTTGATTCTTGCAGATTGCCATGGTCATATGCATGTGCGGCTTGGCAACCACACCCTGCCGACTTGTCACAAGATCGGTTCGTTCTGGCATTTTCTTGTGCGCAGAGTGGCCTTGGTGCTTGAGGTGGCCTGTTTGTCTGTTTGCGTGTTGCCTGGTATGTTGCCTCGGCGCTGCTGGGTCCTGGATCTATCACTGTGTTACACAAGATCGGTCCTCATGGTGCACTCACGTGAGTCCGCTACACAGCCGGCTTGCTGGACGGTGTTGCCTGGCCACATGTGGCCACATGTACACTTGCCTGGCCACATGTGGCCACATGTACACTCCGTCGAACAGTACTAGTCTGTAGGTAGCCGGTGGTCGCTAAGGCGTGCTGCGTTCTATATACGTAGAAGCGGCGATGGTCGGGGCCAAGTCTGGGCGTGCTCACCCGCCTCCACTTCCGCGCGTTCGGCTCTGGAATGCTGCGTCTGTGGGGCGGGGGGTTCAGGCACCCGGCGTGTCCTCGTTCTTGCATCTGCTTGGCCACTATTGGAAGGCCGGCGCTTTCTACGCCAGGGCGCGTGCTCCCAGGCGCGCATGGGGGATGCTCAGACTAGCATGCGGGTCCCACTGCGCGACCCCTGCATGCACCCGGCCACACGTGAGAAATGTGTAGATGGGCTGGATTTGACCATGGCTGTGTGCTGTGGTGGTGCGTGGTGTGGCTGCGAGGAGTGCATGGCATCAAAGTGGATGTAGTGGTAACGGTGTGCGTTGGTTTGGGGTTGTTGCCACAAGGCAGTGAACTATAGCGGATGGATCTTTACGAGCCTCTGCTTGCTGCCAGCCGCCTATTGGGGTTCTGTTGCTGGCTTGTTGTTTCCCTTGCCGTTGCTGCCCTTGCTGTTGGGCTCCTGCATCGATCTCCGAGCAACATATACTGTAGTAGTTTGGTTTGAGTTGGTCGTTTTATCTCCTGCTTCTTCACTCGGCGCTGCTGAAGCCTTGATCTGCCACAGTGTAATACATATATGCATATATGCGCAAGAGCCTGTTGTGAGATTCCTGTTGCGATTCGACCGTGGCAGTGGCTCTTGTAGTATGCGATGGTCATGGCTAGGAGTATTTCTGTCGACAGGAAGTCCGTCATTCAACGCATCTCTGTGCCCATCATTTTTTTTTATTCTCTGACCATTTATATTTGACTCTGGTTGATGATCCTTTGGTTGAAATCCTTGATTCTCTTGCCATGTGAGTCGGGTAGCTATGGCATGCCAGACTGCATTGACGTGCCAATGCCAGTGCCGCGTCAGCTAGCACAGATGCAGCTGTGCATGTGCTTGTGTTTGGTATTGGTATTACGTATACCCATGGGTACTTGGTCAGAACGATGAGTGTGTGTGCTTGCAGCATGCTAAGATCCACGTTTTGTTGAAACTCCACTGCTGCACCACGGCCGTGCATTCCAACTGCCAGATTTAGGGCAGCGATTTAGAAAACTGTATTTTCCTGCAACCATGGCCCGCGCAGAGCGCTCTGCGTGTCATGCTAGCAGCCGCATTTGAGAAATCGAGTGCACTGCAGCCTCTGGGCCCCCATGGAGTGCTTACGCCATTGCATGTAGATGATCTCTGGATGACGATTCATAGTGAATTAGATGGATTCCTGGGCCCCACTGCATGGGAAGCCGTACCAGTTGATGGTGTTACTGCGACATTTTGCGCTGGGCTGGGCTGCTGTGTGTTTGCGCTGCCGGTTGTGTTCCTGGTGCACGCCATGAGTGCGCTTCATGTGTTACACTGTGATAGATCTAGGACACAGCAGCGCCGATGCACAGAGCAGTCAACAGGCAAACAGTCAAAGCATCACAAGCCCCAAGGCCGCTCAGACCTAAGGCCGCTGTGTTGCCTACCTACTGTGAGTGCGTTTCATTTGTTACACAGTGATAGATCTAGGACTCAGCAGCGCCGAGGCAACAGACCAGGCAACAAGTAAACAGACAAACCGGCCACCGTAAGCACCAAGGCCACGCACCGCACGAGCAAATGCCAGAACGAACTAGCGCCAGCTTGAAAGCAGTCACTCGCACACCGCGCAGTACCACGCAGCCCACGCGCACACCAAACACACAGTCAGCACGCGCCGGACCCACAAGCGGTCGCCGACTCGACACTAGCAGTCTGCACGGGCGCGCCGGCGCTCGCTACGGCCATCTCTGAGGCCGCAAGGCACTGGTCCAAGAAGCTACAGCCACAGCCAGCCCGGCAGCACGAGCGGTGTCCGGGAAGGGGGCTAGGCCCATCTCTCTGCTGTGTGTGATAGTGTGTCACTTGCTTGGTGATAAGCTCGAAACATAGCAGCTGACCCAAGCTGACCATGCACACGCACCACCTTCTACAGCTGCTCACATGCGCAGCCGAGAGTGGCGGGAACAGCCGAGAGTGGCGCCAACAGCCGAGAGTGGCGACAACAGCAGCACCTCTCCAGGCGCACGTTGGCAAGTGCCCCGGAGGCATACACATGCTCCCCCTCCGCGGCAGCCGGCAGCTGCCACCAGCCGCGCCGCCCGCGGACTTCACACGCCCACCGGCTGCGCTGTCTGCGAGTGCACCGGCTGCGCCGTGTCAGCGAGGCCCGCTGCCGCCGCCGCCGCCACCGCCACCGCCGCCGCTGCCGCCACCGCCGCCGCTGCCGCCACCGCCACCGCTGCCGCCGCCACCGGACTCCCCTGCCGATGCTGCGCCGGTCCAATCCCCACCCCATCTCTCGCAGGCCCCCTCGGCTTCGGACATGCCCCACACCCCTCATGGTACCCAAGCCCCAGCTCCGGCCTCTCCCACCCCCACTGCCGCTACGGCCCCCCCCCGCCGCGGCTCAAGCCCCGATGCGCGACGCGCCCCCCGCCACTGACCGGGAGGCAGCGCCCCCTCCAGCACCTTCGATGCCCCGATCGCAGCGGCCTCTGCAGCGCGGCGACCACCTGGCATTCCTCACCACGCGCATGGCGCTGCTGGACGTGAAGGTGATGCACCCGCTTGCCAGGTCGCATGTGCGCGGTGCGTAACGTGAGGCTGGCGGGACCGCCGGGAAGGGCGAACGGCAAAAGTGCGACAAATATGACGCTGTCACAGGTGCCGGCCAGTTCATCCGGCTCGTCCTGACGTATGGCAGGGTTGGATGGGACGCGTACCGCTTCCTCCAGACTTCGCGGAGGTAGCCGCGGGACACGGCACGGTGTCAAAGTGTACTTTCTTGCTCAATTCCATGCGCGTCCTGTCCACGACATTGTGCCGCACGCTGGCGCGCCACGCCCGCGCGGCCGCGCCCCTCCGTGCTAGACTGATCGGACGGGCGCTGCTGCCGGGCCTTCCTGCCCCCACAGACGGCCTGCCGGCGCTGACAGGCCATCGCGCATTGGCTTGCGTCCAAACCCCACCCCCCCCCCCCCTGCGGCGCCCCCCCCCCCCCCCTCTCAACCAATTTCACCCTGCAGCCCCCCCCCCCCCCCCCCCGCACCCGTCCCTCCTCCTCCCTCCCTCCTGCCTCCTCCCAGCGCACGTCCGCCGTTTCTCCGCTGCCCCCCTTCCCGGACACCGCTCGTGCTGCCGGGCTGGCTGTGGCTGCAGCTCGTCGGACCGGTGCCTCGCGGCCTCAGAGATGGCCGTAGCGCGCGCCGGCGCACCCGTGCAGACTGCTAGTATTGAGTCGGCGACCGCTTAAGCTTCTGGGTCCGGCGAGTGCTGACTGTGTGTTCGGTGTGCGCGTGGGCTGCGTGGTACTGCGCGGTTTGCGAGTGTCTGCTTTCAAGCTGGCGCTAGTTCGTTCTGGCATTTGCTCGTGCGGCGCGTGGCCTTGGTGCTTACGGTGGCCGGTCTATCTGTGTGCTTGTGGCCTGGTCTGAGCTGAGTTCTAGATCTATCCCTGTGTAACACCTCTGAGCTGCTGAGTTCTAGATCTATCCCTGTGTAACACCTCTCAGGGTCACGATGGAGAGGGCCGCTGGCCATGTGCAAGGTTAAATCGAGCTGTCCTTGCTGGACAGATGACAAATATGCAGGGTAAATGGGGTACATGGATGACCATGCCGATGAGGTAGCTACAATAGCTGGCAGATGACAGGCAGCGTTTGGAGTGCATGCATGTCAAGCTACTGTGCAAAAAGATTGACCCGGCATATGCATGGCCATTCGAACTGATTAAACTGTATTCAAAGATGACAAGCGCTTCACACAAGAAATATGGAAGTAGTCTGTCACAGGTCTGTATCAATCATCTTCCAGCAAGTCGAGATCTGCCACTGCACGCAATGGTATGTACATGTTACAAGTCCTGCTACGGCCGTGCACAGCACCAGTTCTATGAATCACCTCAGCGGAGACAATCAGCACTGACGTCAACAAATTTGTCAAATTTTACAAATTTAAAGCTGTCTCCCTGTGATGCCATGGGTACGTCTGCGCAAGACCAGAAGAGGCTTCATGCATGAAGCCATGGACCAGAAACTAACACATGCACAGAAAGGTCCACTGCATCTGAGCCTTGGTCTAGCACCTGCGTCCAAAGCGAATGGCGCAAAGTCCTCTATTATCTGTATGGGCATCTAGATTTTATCCACCAGTTCTGATCCACCAGGTCGACCGCAGAAATGGTGTTGTTCGGTCGGCAGCTTAGTGAGTGTTACACGGAGATGAACGCAATAGCCCGGCAGCGAGGGCAACAGAAGGAAAGTAGACGGCCAAAACCCCCGAAAGTAGACACCAGCAAAAAGCAATCACTCTCCCAGGCGAAAAAGCCACAACGAACCGACACAGCCGACACAACCACACCCACGCACCCACACGCACGCGCACTCCCGCACCCCTCCACTACGGCACCCGCGCCACAACCGCGCACAGCAACAACCACCACCGCACTACTGCCCACCCCAGCAAAACCAGCCACCACCGACCCCCCTACAGCAGCACCCCCACTCTATCCTGCCCCACTGGAGCATTCCATCACGGGCCCCCCGCACATGAGAGCCCGGGGGCGCACGCCCCCCACAGTGCAAGGCGTACCAGCCCTCCCCCTCCGGCCGCCCGACAGGGGCCTCAGGGCGGGGCGCGAAGGGCACTAGCGGCGCCGCATCACTCCCCCCACGGTGGCTCGCGGGAAGGCAGGGCGGGCCAACACGACCAGACGCGGGGCCGGCCTGCGCAGCTTAGTGAGTGTCGTCGTTCGCCTGCTGCATGCACACACAACGACTGTGAGGTTCTGATGAAACATATGCATGTTTGCATGTGCTTCGCATTCTGGTCTTGAGGTGCAGACATTGCCCAACAGTGCGCCATGGGCATGCTTACAGTTAATGATGAGTGTGTGGGAAAGGGATGAGGCGACGCCCATTCGGGAATGGCAGTTATGGCCAGAACACTGCATCTGTCAGTGTCCCAAACTGCTGCACAGCGGCAGTGGCAAATAACAGTGGCAAATGCATGCAAACAATAGCAGTGTGGCATGATGAAGCATGTACAATATAATCCGTCATAGGTCCAATTTGATGCGTTCAGACATTGAAACTCTTTAGCAGGGTGAAAAACAGCGTACGCCCTCTGCTGTCGAACCGTCGGTGGAGCCGGAGGCATTGCCGAAGGAGAAGTCGGCCTGCTCGCAGCCCTCGATGACCTCGAACTCTGCGCCGGTCTCGGCGGTGATGGCGGTGGCGACTGTGGTGGTGAAGCAGTCACCCTCAAGCAGAGCGGAGGCAATGGCCTGCACACGACGGGCAAGTAGAGTGTGTTGTGATCGACTGAGTCAGAGCATACCAGCCTGTTTCACATCTGTTTTACATCTGCAGTCAGGAGGCTGTGCCAAATTCAACCATGTTCAGATCCAACCCAACAGGCAAAAACATCCAGCAACGATCTCCAGGCAACGGTCAGGATAAACGTGGCGACGCTGTACACATGTTTCTGACAGCGAGCTGTGGAGCCCGGTTTACAGGTGGTCTGAGATACTGGATGCATGCTGCGTGCGCGGGAAACTTGCATCTGTAGACATGTACATTTTAGCGCCAAGAGTGGTGTGCGCGCTGCAGTTAGGTGTTATGTCATTGTGTATAGACGAGACAGCCGGTAGTGCGCACCTTGGAGAAGACGACGGCGTAGGCGCGAGCGGAGCAGAAGGAGAATGCTGCGGCGAAGGCCGCGTCATCGCCCTCCACGCAGGCGGTCACCTCGGCGCGCGCAAACGCATCGGCGATGAGCTCCACGAAGGAAGAGGCGGTACCCACAGAGAGGGCCTGTGCTTCAGCTAGGCAGTCGCACTCCTCAGCGGAAGCGGCGACAGCGGTGGCGTGCGCCTCAGCTGTGGCCTCTGCCCAGGCGGTGGCGGTTGCGGAGGCAGATGAGCAACCGAAGGCAATGCCAGTGGAAACGCAGGCGGCCTGGGTGGCAGCGAGCGCCTCGGCAATGGCAAATCCGGAGTCTTCGGCAACCTGGACAGCGGTCGCCATGCGGCCATCAAAGTCAGGGCGGCAGAACTCGGTGAACACCTCGGCCACAGCAGTGGCGTGGGCGTTGTTCATGGCAGAGAAGGTGGCTGCAGTGGCCTGGGACTGGCAGGTGACGCCGGAGAAGGTGGAGCCACCCGTCTGTGTGAAACCACCGCCCTCATTGCCCTCATCGCCTTCATTGCCCTCGTCACCCTCATCGCCCTCATCGCCCTCGTCGCCCTCGTCACCCTCGTCCTTGGGTGCCTTGCCCTCGTCACCCTCATCTCCCTCATCACCCTCGTTGCCCTCGTCACCCTCATCACCCTCGTCGCCCTCATCCCCGCCACTGGGGAACTTGAAGTTGTCGAGTCCCTCATTGCCCTCGTCGCCCTCATCGCCCTCATTGCCCTCATCGCCGTTGCTGTCCTTGGCGAGGAGCGTGCGGGTAGTGACGGAGCGGTTGGAGAGGGCGGCGGAGGCGCGCTCGGGGGCCATGGCGGCACCCGCGACCATCAGGAAAACAGTAGCTGTGGCGTAAATCCTACAGGCATAGTGCACATCAGGGGGGTAACAACTCAGCGGAGTGCTTGCAGGTGCGGTAGAGCAGCACTAGTGCACCCAAATATGCCTGAAGCTGTGATGGTTTGCATGTTTGCCTGATGACTGCTCTGTTGCTTCGGGCTGCTGGGTCCTACATCTGTCACTGTGTAACACATGCCTGAAGCAATTCCTGAAGCACTTACTGATATCATGCATATGCCATGCCAGTGCTGTGATAATGACACTCTGGATCTCATGATCATGGTCTCTCCATACATGTTGTTATGGTAACATGTGTGCATGCCGATTCACAGTGCTGCATTTGCAGGAGAGTGCTTCGTATCACGCTGTACAGCGTGGCGGCTGCGTCTACAGCTAGCTGGGCGCCGCGTGCAAGCTCGCATGGTAGAGCTGGCCAGATCAAGACGCGCCCACGAGAGGTGCTATAGTGGCACTTGAGCATGCAAGGGCTCTGGTCATAGTCAAATGCTGCTGCATGTTGACAGTGGAATGCGAAACCATAATTGGACGTCAAGCTACCGGACAATCGTAGAACGAGTGTGTTGATTGCTCGAGTGGCGGTCGTGGAGGCGCACATGATGTGTATCGTTCGAGCTGAACAAGGGTCCAAACGTTGTAGGCTGCGTTGCTGAACTGATGCTTTACACGGAGATGTTGGACAGGAGTAAAGGCGACGAGATGCTGTGTCTTGGATGATCTGCCACCGGAAATATATACACTTTCACAATCACTGCACCATCGAAGGAGCTAGCCCCTCGCATTGAAGCCTTAGGCACTACGATCAGCGCTGCCGCCATGTGTCGGTGTTCGAGAGTTCATAAGTTCGCACAAATAAGGTGACGCATGCGCAAACCATCGCCATGTACCGTTGTCAGGCTCGACAGTGAATCCGTAATTCCGCGACGCACAAGTACAGCACATGGCATGTGAAGTACAGCATCTCTTGCATGTGACTCGCATGTGTCAGCTACTCCCTGAATATTTAAGGAGAGCTACTATGATGCTCCTGAGAAGGTCCAGGCGGTTTCTGCGCTGCAGCCAACACGCGAGTTGGGTGCGCAGTGGTCGTCATGCTGCCAAACCGCTGACCGAAGCAGCGCGCGTGACGGCTGCAATCCCACGGGAGTGCTCCCGTGCTGCGTCACCTTCGAGCATGCTGCGATGGAGTTTTCACTAGTAGTGGCCAAGGAAAACTTGAACAGCATGTATGAACCTAAGTGTCAGGCGGCTGCGCGTGATGCTGTATGGTGGCTCACGATCGCTAGCTGTCACAACTGCCGACATGGCCATAATGTCCGGACATGGCCATTGCCGGCACATTCTCTTTCCTAGAGCCGTTTCCGGATCAGGGTCCGTCCGGAGGCACCGGGTCGCATCCTAGCGCACTGGAAACATGTTTTACGCTTGCGGGTAATGTTCGTCGCATGTTTGGTGGATCCATTTGCAGGTGCCCTGCATATGCATGCGCGTATGCAAGCTCACGCGTCCGGCGATTCTAATATTTCAAGGTGCACGTAAGCTTGCTGCGTGGTCGCAGTGAGTAGGTACGGCGAGGCACAGTGAAAAGACATCGAGCTGCCGTTGGAAGCAATGTTGAGAACTTGGTTCACGTCAAACCGATCATTTTCTAGTCATGTTTGTTATCCGCGTGCAGTCCAGACAACCGGGTGCCCACATCTACAGGCACCATTCTGTCTTTCGAATCATGGGGTGAGTTGATCTAAGACATCTTTTAGATGGCCATCAGACAAACTTCCTGCTGCTGGACGTGAAGGTGATGCACCCGCTTGCCAAGTCTCATGTGCGCGGTGCATCACGTGAGGCTGGCGCGACCGCCGAGAAGGGCGAACGGCAAATGCGCGACAAATATGGCGCTGTCACAGGTGCCGCCCAGTTCATCCCGCTCGTGCACGAGACGTATGGCCGGGTTGGACGGGACGCGTACCGCTTCCTCCACACGGTCGCAAAGGTACCCGCGGGACACGGCGCGGTGTCAAAGCGTACCTTCTTGCTCAATGCCATGCGCGACCTGTCCACAACATCGTGGCGCGCCAAGCCCGCACGGCCGCGCCCCTCCGTGCTAGACTGGTCGGACGGCCGCTGCTGCTGGGCCTTCCTGTCCCCACGGACGGCCTGCCGGCGCTGACAGGCCATCGCGCATAGACTAGCGTCGTGTCCCCACTACAAGAAAGTTGACACGCCTAAAAGGCCACAAGGGTCTGTGGATACTACGCCCTAATGGTGCGCTCGGGGTGTCAAAAGGGTGTGGCAACATGCATCCGGGCATTTGACCTTCGCGTGCAGCCACATCAGTCCAACTTCGTTTGGCGGAGATCAAAGGCGGTTTGAGTGGGATAACAGTTCTACATGCTATTCTTGGGTAAGGCTTTCGTTTGGATGCGATAAGCTCGCATAAACGGCACTTGGATCATGCGATATACATTGACATGGCGCGTCGTGTCCCAAGTGTCGACAAGCCCGTGCAGCGACTGGAGCGGAGTTGGAAAGCTTTTCCGCCAGGCACCTTATTGGAAAGACTCTAGCTGATATACACATGGACCTCAGAGCTTGCCAGAACTGAATCTGGCTCGGAGTGGCATGGACGCGGTCTAGTTGCGTTTCGCATGGAACCCCCTCGAACATGAGGCGTTATGCCCTTTTGCTGCCCCCAGGGTCACATTTGACCTCGGAAGAATGTGTCACCACGCTTAAAAGGGTCGAACGGACCCCCCGTGAACATGGAGAAGGGTGTACGAGGTCGACCTTGCATGGGTGTGGGCCTGTATAGGCGGAAGTAATATCGATCTCATCGCCACCACATCACATGCAGTGTTTGCTTGTTGCCTGGTCTGTTGCCTCGGCGCTGCTGAATCCTAGAACTATCACTGTGTAACACATGCAGTGGATGGATATATATACGGGTTTGTGATCAGAAAGACCGTGTCCAGGGTAGCACGGCTCACGGGTGCGCAGTTTGTGCCAGGTGATCGCCTGGCCGGCTCGCATCTGCTGGGTAGCATGTGAGTCTAGACTCTATATATACCGTTACATCGAGGGGCTCCGATCCAGTGCACCAAGCGAACGTACAACTAGAGTCTAGACTCACATGCTACCCAGCAGATGCGAGTCGGTCAGGCGATCAACTGGCACAAACTGCGCACCCGTGAGCCGTGCTACCCTGGACATGGTCTTTCTGATCACAAACCCGTTTCCTTTCACTTTCACCGCAAGGAGTTCTCAATCCAGCGAGCCTTTGCTCTCTTGTTGAACGGCCCAACCAACGACACTGCCAGCGTGTTGAGGTACTGCATGGCATGCGACCCTAGTCTGCCATATGTCTCGTGCACAACCGGCACCACCTTGTACGATACCTGCACACTCTCTTTGTACTTGTTGAGTTTGAACTGTTCGCGTACGGCGGCCGCGTGCCCCTGTGCCCCCGATGCTTTCCCCACCACAGCCACCCCAGATGGGTGGATGAAGCTGACATCTAGTACATACACGTCCACGTCCGGATCATTTGCTAGGATGTCCCCCCTACTGTCGTCCCTGTAGCGTCTGTCCAGGCTGCGCATCACAGGCTCGATTGATGTGGACACCCCTGCCGCTCTTACTCGACGGCGCCAATCCGTAACGGCAATGTTGTGGCGCAACGTCCAGCAGTCGGCATTGTGTCGACATGTCATGGCATGATCTACGTCGCCGGGCTTCACCCAAGCATTGCAATCACATATCACTTCCCCGTCTAACGGCGGCAGGGGGGAAAGTCCGCCCCTGAATCGCATCCCATGCAAAAAATCCCCATCATTCAGAGTCAGCATGCGGTTGGTTGGGAGGGAATCCAGGAACAGTGAGGCAACACGACAGGCGCAGCTGCGCATGCGTGCAAGGTCCTTTGCACCACCAGGGGTGCTGCCCAGCTGTTGCAGAAGCGCGTCGTGCCGTGTCTGCGCTACTGCCCTGGTCACTTTTCTGCTCACACCGGGAAGGCCAGTGGCGATGAAGATACTGCCCTGGTCACTTTTCTGCTCACACCGGGAAGGCCAGTGGCGATGAAGACGTTGTTGAGCTCCTATGGCCCCCAGTCTGCCTCCGGCGGCATTGCTGCACGCAGCGCTGTCCATTTTTCTTGTAGGCCTGAGACTCTATATATATATATACTATAGACTCTATATATACATAGACTCTATACATTTGAACGGACAATATGTGCAATGCTCTCGTGATGCTGAAACCCAATTACATGAACTTGCATCGGTGCTGAACCTCCAGATGATCTCCAAATCACCCAGCCAGCAGCTCAGCCAACTCTCGCACACTGACATAGCTACCAATGCCAAAGATGCATAGCCACCACGAATTCCCGCTGCAAATCACAGGCGGCAAGTCCAGATCGAACCGAGGGCCAGCAAGTCTGATTGCTGCACCCACCTAGATAATATACACAAACAATGCGGTATATGCCTTGAAACTTGATCAAATGTAGAATTATGAGCACGCATCCGCTCGGTCTTGAATCTACACTTCCTGCATGCAAGCCGTTTCATCACAACCCAGCTACGTTTGCAATGGCCTGGGATGTGGGTGCAAGGGGATGAACATGAAGGAGTTAGTGGGAACGCACACACTGGGCAGTTCTGTAAGAAGAGAAATCTATCATCATCTGCAATTGAGGGCAGGGAGCTTTGCTGTGGTAGCCTACGTCTGGATCGCACTGCGGCCAATTACCTGCAAAACTAGTGAGCACTTAGAACGAAGCAGATGGCCAACACTTCAGCATAACACAAAGGCAGAAATAGCATGGAAGCAGCAGACAAGGTGCCGGAGCAGCACACCTGTGAGAAAAGTTGACTGCCAGAGGTCAGCGCTGCTCCCGCTACAGCTGTGGGCTGCATTTATCAGGGAAGCCAATGACCTGCAACCTAGTTAACACTGAGTATGCAGCAACTGGCCAATATTCGAGCACAACACAAAGGCAGAGACAGCTTGAAGGCAGCAGACAAGGAGCCGCAGCAGCATACCAATTAGAAAACTTGACTGCGAAGGGCAGAAGCTGCTGCTGCTGATGCCGTGGGCTGCATGCAACAACGAAGCCACGTGCACAGACCTGCAAACCAGTCACCCTCTCAGAACAAGCTGGCTTCCCTGAGCCGGATATAATGGTTTTGTGAGCATTCGCTTATAGTTTCCCCATCTTGACAAACGAACCAAATGCCATGACTCCATACAAGTGAACTACTGTTCGGTGTTGCGCTTGCTATTGCAGACCCCCGCAATGCAGCTGTTTCCACTTTTGTAAGGAACCATTTCAGTAAGGACCAACACATAGCAAGACATTTGAGCAGCGGTGACAGCTGTAATTTGTCTGGAGCCCTGCAGCAGCTTGCTAAGTGCTCGTTCTCCACGGCATCACGCCAAGGTTCTGCAGCATGCCACGCTGAGCTAGGAGCATTCCAGAGCTTCGAAAAGAGCAAGGATGTATTCACCTTGCTCGCTGACCTCCATCGCAGAGCGATGGTGCTTGCCAGAGATCGTCGTCGGCTTGCAACACGTCCGCCGCTGAAAGCCCGGATCGCTAAGAAATGGCAGAACACTATATATACATGAATGTTGTAGAGTGTCTGTGCAGTTTCTCTGGTAAAAATAGCGAGTGTGCGCGATACAACCATGTTCGTTGTTACGTCGCAGAGTTGTGTAGGAACGCGCCAAAAGAACCCGCGCGTGCAGATGCAAAAAGAAAACTACGCATCTGAGTGTAGACTGTAGATGTTCGTGTCCCCGTTTCCGCCCCCTGAACCCAGAAGAGAAAGCGGCCATGCAACTTCTCTGGAATAGATGATTTCGCGACCGACCTGACCAACCAGGCCGGCCGTCCGCGCGCCAATCAGGCCCACGTAGATGATGATTAGTATGGTATCGACAGCTGACTGCTGTTTTGTGCGCGTTCCGACACACGTAGTCACGCCAAGCTGTACCCCGCAGCACGGCAAGTAGAAGCTTAGGAAAGTGCCAAAAGAAAACATGCACAATGACCCACAAAAGAAAACAAAGTGGTCAGTAGCTTGTATTAACTGTCCCCGCAGACAGATTTGACAACCCCAGCCCAACGGCGTCCCTCCCAGCAACCACCACCATGCCAGCAACTCGCCACATCCACCTCACAGCATCCACACCCAACACCAGATGACCAGATGACCCGACCAACACCAGCCACTGGACTACGATGTCCGCATCCAAGCTGCAAATGTGCTCGCCAGGACTCCAATTCGCTCCGCCAGCATGTCAACCAAGATCACCCGACAGCCCAATGGCAGCCCGACCAACTAGCAGCAATCGACTCTGTACAATGCCCGCAGTGCCAGAAAGTCCTCGGCTACCCCATCCGCTCACACAAAATAGCAGGTGCAGGCAGCGCAGCGTGCACCCACAAGACCTCCACCGAAGAATCAAGCAGACACCGGCAGGCAGTGAATGCCAGAGCCAAGCCCATCCAAACACCACCCCACCAGCGAGCCCAACAGCCCCACGCAAGCACATCCCATGCGCCTCCGCCGCAGCAACCCCCACCCCCCCCAGCAGACCAGCGACCCCACCCCCCAAACACCCCCAACATTGACAACGATGACCGACCCAGACCAAGACAGACCATCCCAAAAGGCTCCGCGCACGCCTTCGGGGACGGCCTGGCCAAGCTCGTCACAGCCATGACCGATGCCCCAGACCACGCCGCAGCCTCAGCTGCAACCACAGCCATGTTGTGGTACCCAGCCCAGATCCTGACCGCCGACAGCCACAACGGACTCGAACGCCGCCTAGCAGCACGGATCCTTGCCCACAGCGAAGGCAGGGATCCCATCCAATACGAAGAACGCCGCAAGAAACCCCGCACCAACCCAGCCAAGCAGACATCCGACCAGCGCACAGCAGCCCGCATCCACACAAAGCTGACCATGCACAGCCTCTCCCGAGCATCCGGATGCCTCGCCCCCGGCTCCATCGTCCAGCAGCCCACACCAGAAGACCTCGCCAATCTCCAAGACCTCCACCCCCCAGGAGAGCCAGCCCAGCCACCTCCCATCGACACAGCCGCACCACACATCACTGTGGACGACCTAGAACGTGTCCTCGGCAACCTTCCCAACTCCTCTGCACCCGGCCTGAGCGGCTGGACGTACGAACACGTCAGATCCGCCGCATCCGCCAGCACCGAGGCAAGAGACGCCATCCTCCACCTCATCAACCAGGTCATCAGCGGCCAGTTCACGCAGGTGACAGCCCTCCTCAGCACCAGACTCGTCCCCATCCGCAAGCCAGACGGCGCCATCCGCCCCATCGCCGTCCAAGAAGTCTGGGTCCGCATCGCCAGCCTCTGTGCACTCAGAGCATGCAGCGAAGTGGGCCCCAGCCTTGCCCCGCTGCAGGTTGATGTCGGTATCTCCGGCGGCGCTCAGACCATGGGCCATGCGCTCTCGTCTGCCGCCGTTGGGAATCTCGACACCGTCATCCTGTCGGTGGACTTCAAGAACGCATACAACTCGATCCACACCCAGTCCATGCTCGACGCAGTCCACCAGCGCGCCCCACAGCTCCTCCCATACGCCATATGGGCCAACACAGCACCAACCCAGCACCACGTCATAGGCGCCCCAACAGGCACAGCCCCGATCACATCGACCAGAGGTGTGAAACAGGGCGACCCCATTGCCAGCCTCCTCTTCTCACTGACTCTGCAGCCGGCTCTCGAAGCCGCCCAAGCCACCGCAGATCCCGCCGACGCAGCCCTCCTTGCCTATGCCGATGACTGCAGCATCCGCGGCACCGGCGCACCCATCATCAAGGCCTTTACCACCCTGGAGGAACACGCCCACCCGATCGGCCTCCGCATCGGCCGTGCGAAGAGTGCAGCCACATCCATCATTGATCGCGACGCGGCCCAGAATGTGGCCGATGCCACAGGCATGCCGCTGCGCCCACACGGCGTCACCTGCGCAGGCACGCCCATCGGCCACACCCCCTACGTCAAGGACTACTGCAACCGCCGCGCGACAACCGCATGTGCGAAGATTGATCGCCTCCTCTCTCTCCCCCTGCCTGCCCAGGACAAGTTCCTGCTGCTCCGCGGCTCTGTGCAGCTTGCCCTCACCCACCTAGTCCGTGTCGTCGCGTGGGACTCGGTCAAAGACGCGGTGCAGCGGCTGCAAGACAGGGTAATGGCGGCGGCGCGGGAGAACATGCACCACCCGCAGATGCCCACCGTCGCCGAGGAGCAACTCCGCCTACCGCTGCGCCACGGCGGATTTGGCCTCATGGACGTCACGGAGCACGAGGCAGATGCAGCCTATCTGTCCAGCGCCGCGCTGGCGCATGACGCCATGCGCGATGGCCCCCCCGACTTCCGCCCATTCACCGAAGGCGACGTTGCCACAGGCCTACAAGAAAAATGGACAGCGCTGCGTGCAGCAATGCCGCTGGAGGCAGACTGGGGGCCAGAGGAGCTCGACGACGTCTTCATCGCCACTGGCCTTCCCGGTGTGAGCAGAAAAGTGACCAGGGCAGTAGCGCAGACACGGCACGACGCGCTGCTGCAACAGCTGGGCAGCACTTCTGGTGGTGCAAAGGACCTTGCACGCATGCGCAGCTGCGCCTGTCGTGTTGCCTCACTGTTCCTGGATTCCCTCCCAACCAACCGCATGCTGACTCTGAATGATGGGGATTTTGTGCATGGAATGCGGTTCAGGGGCGGACTTTCCCCCCTGCCGCCGTTAGATGGGGAAGTGATATGTGATTGCAATGCTCGGGTGAAGCCCGGCGACGTAGATCATGCCATGACATGTCGACACAATGCCGACTGCTGGACGTTGCGCCACAACATTGCCGTTACGGCTTGGCGCCGTCGAGTAAGAGCGGCAGGGGTGTCCACATCAATTGAGCCTGTGATGCGCAGCCTGGACAGACGCTACAGGGACGAAAGTAGGGCGGACATCCTAGCAAATGGTCCGGACGTGGACGTGTATGTACTAGATGTCAGCTTCATCCACCCCTCTGGGGTGGCTGTGGTGGGGAAAGCATCGGGGGCACAGGGGCACGCGGCCGCCGTACGCGAACAGTCCAGACTCAACAAGTACAAAGAGAGTGTGCAGGGATCGTACAAGGTGGTGCCGGTTGTGCACGAGACATATGGCAGACTAGGGTCGCATGCCATGCAGTACCTCAACACGCTGGCAGTGTCGTTGGTTGGGCCGTTCGACAAGAGAGCAAAGGCTCGCTGGATTGAGAACTCCTTGCGGGAGTTCAGTGCGGCGACAGTGAAAGGACACGGGTTTGTGATCATAAAGACCATGTCCAGGGTAGCACGGCTCACGGGTGCGCAGTTTGTGCCAGGTGATCGCCTGGCCGGCTTGCATCTGCTGGGTAGCATGTGAGTCTAGAATCTAGTTGTACGTTCGCTTGGTGCACTGGATCGGAGCCCCTCGATGTAACGATATATACTCATGCTGGAGAAATACAACAACATATGAAAAATGCGAGTGATGCTGTCACGACGTGTGCGGGTACATGAGCACCGACGTGATGTTGCAGCTACAGAGAAACTACAGCGGTTTACGCTCGCACGCCTCAGAACTAAGTCTTTGCTTGCTCCCACGGCATCCAGTACCAAAGCAATCAAATGGGTCATCACGTGGTCGTGCTGTGGTTGCACAGCACTGTATCCGCGCGTCGCGACGTCTGAATGGCATGCGCCGTGTCCAGGCGTGCCATACCTGCTTCCCTCGCTGGCTCACCGCAAGGTCTCGAGGCTAGCCGTTCATACCCAGGTGCCAGCCTACATGTCTTGTGGAAATGTGAGCAGACATCCTCCCATACGTGTAGGCTGGCACTCTCCAGACCTGACGGGTGGTGAGCCTTCTTCCTCCCATGTGTTACACAGTGATAGATCTAGGACTCAGCAGCGCCGAGGCAACAGACCAGGCAACAAGCAAACAGACAGCAAACAGACAGACCGGCCACCGCAAGCACCCGCAGCCTTCTTCCTCCCATGTGACAGCCTACAGGTCATGCACAACATGCCTCGCTGCTTCAGGTCCCACCTCTTAATCATTCTGCCTATGACACTGAGCCTTGACTGTTGGCAACTCAACTACAAGGGATGTGGGGGGAAAATGAGCTTAAACGCCCAACTATCGAGGAAGTTGGGAATTTGCACACTCGGATCCTTGTACTGTTGGACTCATTCACGTGGCCAAAGGGGTACAATTTGAAGCAAACATCGCCCGAGCTCGACCCAGCATGTGGTCGCAAACGCTCCCGGATGACATGTACAGGATGAGATACAGTACAACTGTCATTTGTATTCGTGGCCTCGTCTTAGTCTATCACGATGACGCTTTGCTGCTCACGCAGTTCATGTTATTGAATGAACAGGGGGCCACGTACCAGCGGTCCATGTACTTGCGGATCCGGAGGACTCATGCTGGCTACCAAGATATTTCAGTTCACGATCTGTGTAACACAGTGATAGATCTAGGACTCAGCAGCGCCGAGGCAACAGACCAGGCAACAAGCAAACAGACAGACCGGCCCCCGCAAGCACCAAGGTCACGCGCCGCACGAGCAAATGCCAGAACGAACTATCGCCAGCGCGAAAGCAGACACGCACACACCACACAGTACCACGCAGGCCACGCGCACACCAAACACACAGCCAGCACTCGTCGGGCCCACAAGCGGTCGTCGGCGCGACACTAGCAGTCTGCACGGGCGCGACTGCGCGCTACGGCCATGTCCGAGGCCGCGAGGCACCGGTCCCAGGAGCCATAGCCCCAGCCAGCCCGGCAGCCCGAGCGGTGTCCGGGGAGGGGCGCAGAGGAGAAACGGCGGACGTGCGCTGGGAGGAGGGAAGAGGGAGGGAGGGAATAGGGAGGGATCGGGTGCGGGGGGGGGGGGGGGGGGGGGTGGGGGGGCTGCAGGGTGAAATGGGTGGAGGGGGGGGGCGCGCGGGGCGAGATGGGCGGAGGGGGGGGGGGGGGGGCGACGCAAGCCTATGCGCGATGGCCTGTCAGCGCCGGCAGGCCGTCTGTGGGGACAGGAAGGCCCGGCAGCAGCGCCCGTCCGACCAGTCTAGCACGGAGGGGCGCGGCCGCACGGGCTTGGCGCGCCAGCGCGCGGCACAATGTTGTGGACAGGTCGCGCATGGCATTGAGAAGGAAAGTACGCTTTGACACCGCCCCGTGTCCCGCAGCAACCTCCGCGACCGTCTGCAGGAAGCGGTACGCGTCCCGTCCAACCCTGCCGTACGTCTCATGTACGAGCGGGATGAACTGGGCGGCACCCGTGATGGCGCCATATTTGTCGCGCTTTTGCCGTGCGCCCTTCTCGGCGGTCGCGCCAGCCTCACGTGACGCACCGCGCACATGCGACCTGGCAAGCGGGTGCATCACCTTCACGTCCAGCAGCGCCATGCGCGTGGTGAGGAATGCCAAGAGGTCGCCGCGCTGCGGAGGCCGCTGCGATCGGGGCAGCGGGGGTGCGGCAGGGGGCGCCGCCTCTCGGTCAGGGGTGGGGGGCGCGTCGCGCGTCGGGGCGTGGGCCGCGGCGGGGGGGCGGTAGGGGCGGTTCACGATCTGTGTGGCAAGGCGCGACACCTAAGCCCTATCATGTTGCACACACTGCAGTTATGCCAGAATAAATGCCCCCTGATACACTACTGCCCTCCAAAACACAAGTAAACAACACTGACAACTATTCAGGTTTATTTCGGTGGAAGCGGGGGCTTTTAAAAAGGGCAGGGCTGCAATGAACCAACGACTGGCTCGAGAAAAGGTGTTGCACCACATCGCTCTCTCTCCAGGGAGACCGCAACTGCCCAGCTTGGGGCCATAATACCGAAAACAGCTCTGCAAACAATATAGAATGTGAACTACCTTGCCAAAGTGTTGCCTGCTGAGCACAGGAAGGATGCTTGTGCCGCATGATAGCTGGCCCAATGTTGGCAGCGAGTTTGAGTTCCATATCCATTCGTAAGATGACTACTAATTGTGGCCATGCAGGAGCACGCCGTATGGCGAACTGGCTGAACCTGTGCTAGGCAGTGTGTTACACAGTGATAGATCTAGGACTCAGCAGCGCCGAGGCAACAGACCTGTGCTAGGCAGTGTGTTACACAGTGATAGATCTAGGACTCAGCAGCGCCGGGGCAACAGACCAGGCAACAAGCAAACAGACAGACCGGCCACCGCAAGCACCAAGGTCACGCGCCGCACGAGCAAATGCCAGAACGAACTATCGCCAGCGCGAAAGCAGACACGCACACACCACACAGTACCACGCAGGCCACGCGCACACCAAACACACAGCCAGCACTCGTCGGGCCCACAAGCGGTCGTCGGCGCGACACTAGCAGTCTGCACGGGCGCGACAGCGCGCGCTACGGCCATGTCCGAGGCCGCGAGGCACCGGTCCCAGGAGCCATAGCCCCAGCCAGCCCGGCAGCCCGAGCGGTGTCCGGGGAGGGGCGCAGAGGAGAAACAGCGGACGTGCGCTGGGAGGAGGGAAGAGGGAGGGAGGGAAGAGGAAGGGATCGGGTTCGGGGGGGGGGGGGGGGGGGGGGTGGGGGGGCTGCAGGGTGAAATGGGTGGAGGGGGGGGGGGCGCTCGGGGCGAGATGGGCGGAGGGGGGGGGGGGGGGGGGGGGGGGGCGACGCAAGCCTATGCGCGATGGCCTGTCAGCGCCGGCAGGCCGTCTATGGGGACAGGAAGGCCCGGCAGCAGCGCCCGTCCGACCAGTCTAGCACGGAGGGGCGCGGCCGCGCGGGCTTGGCGCGCCAGCGCGCGGCACAATGTTGTGGACAGGTCGCGCATGGCATTGAGAAGGAAAGTACGCTTTGACACCGCCCCGTGTCCCGCGCCAACCTCCGCGACCGTCTGGAGGAAGCGGTACGCGTCCTGTCCAACCCTGCCGTACGTCTCATGTACGAGCGGGATGAACTGGGCGGCACCCGTGATGGCGCCATATTTGTCGCGCTTTTGCCGTGCGCCCTTCTCGGCGGTCGCGCCAGCCTCACGTGACGCACCGCGCACATGCGACCTGGCAAGCGGGTGCATCACCTTCACGTCCAGCAGCGCCATGCGCGTGGTGAGGAATGCCAAGAGGTCGCCGCGCTGCGGAGGCCGCTGCGATCGGGGCAGCGGGGGTGCGGCAGGGGGCGCCGCCTCTCGGTCAGGGGCGGGGGGCACGTCGCGCGTCGGGGCGTGGGCCGCGGCGGGGGGGGCGGTAGCGGCAGTAAGGGTAAGGCAGGCCGGAGCCGGGGCTTGGGTGCCATGAGGGGTGTGGGGCACGTCCGAAGCCTGGGGGGCCTGCGAGAGATGGGGTGGGGGCTGGACCGGCGCGGCATCTGCTGGGGGGCCCGGTGGCGGCCGCGGCGGCGGCGGTGACGGCGGCGGTGGCGGCGGCGGCGGCGGGTCTTGCTGACACGGCGCGGCGGTGCACTCGCAGACGGCGCAGCCGGCGGGCGCGTAAAGTCCGCCGGCGGCGCGGCCGGTGGCGACTGCCGGCTGCCGCGGAAGGGCAGCACGCGTATGTCCCCGGGGAGCTTGCCAACGTGCGGCTCCAGCGATGAAGCGATCGACGCGCGCATGAGCACCCGCCTCCAAGCCACGGTGATGAGGTCGTGCTTTAGGACTGAACTTGCCCATAGCTGTCCGCATATGACACTGTGTGTACCGGACGCAGCCACGCGGCCGCAGGGGCAGGCCTCATCCGACTCCAGGACGGGTAGCAGTGGCTCACCCAGCCGCAGCAGCACAGCCACCTGGAATTCATGGTCGGTCAGGCCCGTCACCGGGCCGGGGCAGGCAGTGAGGAACGCCGAGGCCAGCGAGCCAGAGCAGCTGAGGAGGCGAGCGAGATCAGCGCACGCCGTCTCCGCCGATTGGGGATTCGGACCGCGCTTCAGGGTCTCGAGATAGTCGTGCGTGGCGGTCCAGCGCGCGTCGGCCTCCGCCTGGCTGAGCGCGCTCTGGAGCTGCGTCATGCGCAGCTTCCAGCCAGCGTCAGACGCCCAGGCGTCGGCTGGGGTCGGGCTGTCTGAGATTCCCTGCACGGCCGGCCATGCCTTCCGCAATCGTGCGAGGCGGGCCTGGTGCTGGACCGCGGCGTCGCCGCGGAACGGCTTGCCGCCGTCGATGCCGTCCGCGAGCACCGCGTGCGCAACTGCTGCCGACGCGAGGCGCGCGGCGCCAGCAACGTCGGCTGTGTAGTGTCGCAGACCCATGCCGCCATGTCTATGAGGGAGCAACGCCTGCTCACGCTGTAGGTCGGTGAGCTGTTGCGTTTCGATGATGCGGCACATGGCGTGTATGCTGGCGTTCTCGACGCCCATGAGTGGCTGTTCGAGGTGGGCCCAGTCGGTAGTGCGCAGCAGGTGTGCTTCGCGATGTGTGCTAGGCAGCGTGTAGCTTGTGGCTGGAATAACACAAAGGGCTTCACAGCAGTACCAATCCACAAACAGAGAGGCAGCGCATCATTACTATACATGCTATCAGGTAAGCGTACTGCTTTGCAAATCTGTTGCCTGCTCGGCATAGGAAGATGCTTATGCAGCTGGCCTCATACTGGTGGGAGGTTTGGTAGCTTTGACTGACTCTCCATAAGTACTCTGGCCACTTATCATTGCTGCCTGTGTAGGAGTATGCTGGGCAGATGAAGGCTGTTATACTGTTTGTGTTATACTGTTTGTGTTTACATACGATCATCAGAGATTGAGATTCATGATGGATGGCCCAGGTCGTTTTCGTTGTAGACTGCTGTAATTGAACTTGTAATCTCATTATTGAATAGCATGGTCGCATGCACACGGTATCTGACCAAGCTCATTGCGACCATCATTCCTACCAAGCTCCATGCCACACATGCATACGCATGCCACACATGCGCCCCTCCCCAGACACCGCTCGGGCTGCCGGGCTGGCTGAGGCTATGGCTCCTGGGACCGGTGCCTCGCGGCCTCGGACATCGCCGTAGCGCGCGCTGTCGCGCCCGTGCAGACTGCTAGTGCCGCACCGACGACCACTTATGGGCCCGGCGAGTGCTGGCTGTGTGTTCTGTGTGCGCGTTGCCTGCGTGGTACTGCGTGGTGTGTGCGTGTCTGCTTTCGCGCTGGCGATAGTTCGTTCTGGCATTTGCTCGTGCGGCGCATGACCTTGGTGCTTGCGGTGGCCGGTCTGTCTGTTTGCTGTCTGTTTGCTTGTTGCCTGGTCTGTTGCCTCGGCGCTGCTGAGTCCTAGATCTATCACTGTGTAACACAATCTGAGTGTGCCTAGGCATGACCCGGCCACAGAGCTGCGCACTTCGGCACACCTGCGAGACACACCCCACATGCGCGCACCGGCACTGCCGCATGCAGCCTCACACAGACATGCCTAGGGCACATTCTGAGTTGTGCCTAGGCATGACCCGGCCACAGAGCTGCGCACTTCCGCACACCTCAGAGACAAACCCCACATGCGCACACCGGCACTGCCTCATGCAGCCACACACAAACATGCCTAGTGCACATTCTGAGTTGTGCCTAGGCATGACCCGGCCACAGAGCTGCGCACTTCGGCACACCTGCGAGACACACCCCACATGCGCGCACCGGCACTGCCGCATGCAGCCACACACAGACATGCCTAGTGCACATTCTGAGTGGGCCTAGGCATTACCCGGCCACAGAGCTGCGCACTTCGGCACACCTGCGAGACACACCCCACATGCGCGCACCGGCACTGCCGCATGCAGCCTCACACAGACATGCCTAGGGCACATTCTGAGTTGTGCCTAGGCATGACCCGGCCACAGAGCTGCGCACTTCCGCACACCTCAGAGACAAACCCCACATGCGCACACCGGCACTGCCTCATGCAGCCACACACAAACATGCCTAGTGCACATTCTGAGTTGTGCCTAGGCATGACCCGGCCACAGAGCTGCGCACTTCGGCACACCTCAGAGACACACCCCACATGCGCGCACCGGCACTGCCGCATGCAGCCACACACAGCCATGCCTAGTGCACATTCTGAGTTGTGCCTAGGCATGACCCAACCACAGAGCTGCGCACTTCGGCACACCTGCGAGACACACCCCACATGCGCGCACCGGCACTGCCGCATGCAGCCACACACAGACATGCCTAGTGCACATTCTGAGTGGGCCTAGGCATGACCCGGCCACAGAGCTGCGCACTTCGCACACCTCAGAGACACACCCCCACATGCGCGCACCGGCACTGCCGCATGGCAGCCACACACAGAACCATGCCTAGTGCACTTCTGAGTTGTGCCTAGGCATGACCCGGCCACAGAGCTGCGCACTTCGGCACACCTCAGAGACACCACCCACATGCGCGCACCGGCACTGCCCGGCATGCAGCCAACCATCAGCCATGCGCCTCCTGGCACAGTCTGAGCTGTGCCTAGGCATGATCCGGGCCCACAGAGCTGCGCACTCGGCACCTGCGAGAACCACACCCCACATGTCGCGCACCGGCACTGCCGCATGCAGCCACACACAGACATGCCTAGTGCACATTCTGAGTTGTGCCTAGGCATGACCCGGCCACAGAGCTGCGCACTTCGGCACACCTCAGAGACACACCCCACATGCGCGCACCGGCACTGCCGCATGCAGCCACACACAGCCATGCCCAGTGCACATTCTGAGTTGTGCCTAGGCATGACCCGGCCACAAAGCTGCGCACTTTCGGCACACCTCNCCGCAATGCAGCTGTTTCCACTTTTGGTAGAACCATTTCAGTAAGGACAAACACATAGCAAGACATTTGAGCAGCGGTGACAGCTGTAATTTGTCTGGAGCCCTGCAGCAGCTTGCTAAGTGCTCGTTCTCCCGGCATCACGCCAAGGTTCTGCAGCATGCCACGCTGAGCTAGGAGCATTCCAGAGCTTCGAAAAGAGCAAGGATGTATTCACCTTGCTCGCTGACCTCCATCGCAGAGCGATGGTGCTTGCCAGAGATCGTCGTCGGCTTGCAACACGTCCGGCTGAAAGCCCGGATCGCTAAGAAATGGCAGAACACTATATATACATGAAATGTTGTAGAGTGTCTGTGCAGTTTCTCTGGTAAAATAGCGAGTGTGCGCGATACAACCATGTTCGTTGTTACGTCGCAGAGTTGTGTAGGAACGCGCCAAAAGAACCCGCGCGTGCAGATGCAAAAAGAAAACTACGCATCTGAGTGTAGACTGTAGATGTTCGTGTCCCCGTTTCCGCCCCCTGAGCCCAGAAGAGGAAGCGGCCATGCAACTTCTCTGGAATAGATGATTTCGCGACCGACCTGACCAACCAGGCGGCCGTCCGCGCGCCAATCAGGCCCACGTAGATGATGATTAGTATGGTATCGACAGCTGACTGCTGTTTTGTGCGCGTTCCGACGCACGTAGTCACGCCAAGCTGTACCCCGCAGCACGGCAAGTAGAAGCTTAGGAAAGTGCCAAAAGAAAACATGCACAATGACCCACAAAAGAAAACAGAGTGGTCAGTAGCTTGTATTAACTGTCCCCGCAGACAGATTTGACAACCCCAGCCCAACGGCGTCCCTCCCAGCAACCACCACCATGCCAGCAACTCGCCACATCCACCTCACAGCATCCACACCCAACACCAGATGACCAGATGACCCGACCAACACCAGCCTGGACTACGATGTCCGCATCCAACTGCAAATGTGCTCGCCAGGACTCCAATTCGCTCCGCCAGCATGTCAACCAAGATCACCCGACAGCCCAATGGCAGCCCGACCAACTAGCAGCAATCGACTCTGTACAAATGCCCGCAGTGCCAGAAAGTCCTCAGCTACCCCATCCGCTCACACAAAATAGCAGGCGCAGGCAGCGCAGCGTGCACCCACAAGACCTCCACCGAAGAATCAAGCAGACACCGGCAGGCAGTGAATGCCAGAGCCAAGCCCATCCAAACACCACCCCACCAGCGAGCCCAACAGCCCACGCAAGCACATCCCATGCGCCTCCCCCGCAGCAACCCCACCCCCCCCAGCAGACCAGCGACCCCACCCCCCAACACCCCAACATTGACAACGATGACCGACCAGACCAAGACAGACCATCCCAAAAGGCTCCGCGCACGCCTTCGGGGACGGCCTGGCCAAGCTCGTCACAGCCATGACCGATGCCCCAGACCACGCCGCAGCCACAGCTGCAACCACAGCCATGTTGTGGTACCAGCCCAGATCCTGACCGACGACAGCCACAACGGACTCGAACGCCGCATAGCAGCACGGATCCTTGCCCACAGCGAAGGCAGGGATCCCATCCAATACGAAGAACGCCGCAAGAAACCCCGCACCAACCCAGCCAAGCAGACATCCGACCAGCGCACAGCAGCCCGCATCCACACAAAGCTGACCATGCACAGCCTCTCCCGAGCAGCCGGATGCCTCGCCCCGGCTCCATCGTCCAGCAGCCCACACCAGAAGACCTCGCCAATCTCCAAGACCTCCACCCCCCAGGAGAACCAGCCCAGCCACCTCCCATCGACACAGCCGCACCACACATCACTGTGGACGACCTAGAACGTGTCCTCGGCAACCTTCCAACTCCTCTGCACCCGGCCTGAGCGGCTGGACGTACGAACACGTCAGATCCGCCGCATCCGCCAGCACCGAGGCAGAGACGCCATCCTCCACCTCATCAACCAGGTCATCAGCGGCCAGTTCCGCAGGTGACAGCCCTCCTCAGCACCAGACTCGTCCCCATCCGCAAGCCAGACGGCGGCATCCGCCCCATCGCCGTCCAAGAAGTCTGGGTCCGCATCGCCAGCCTCTGTGCACTCAGAGCATGCAGCGAAGTGGGCCCCAGCCTTGCCCCGCTGCAGGTTGGTGTCGGTATCTCCGGCGGCGCTCAGACCATGGGCCATGCGCTCTCGTCTGCCGCCGTTGGGAATCTCGACACCGTCATCCTGTCGTGGACTTCAAGAACGCATACAACTCCATCCACACCCAGTCCATGCTCGACGCAGTCCACCAGCGCGCCCACAGCTCCTCCCATACGCCATATGGGCCAACACAGCACCAACCCAGCACCACGTCATAGGCGCCCCACCAGGCACAGCCCCGATCACATCGACCAGAGGTGTGAAACAGGGCGACCCCTTGCCAGCCTCCTCTTCTCACTGACTCTGCAGCCGGCTCTCGAAGCCGCCCAAGCCACCGCAGATCCCGCCGACGCAGCCCTCCTTGCCTATGCCGATGACTGCAGCATCCGCGGCACGGCGCACCCATCATCAAGGCCTTCACCACCCTGGAGGAACACGCCCACCCGATCGGCCTCCGCATCGGCCGTGCGAAGAGTGCAGCCACATCATCATTGATCGCGACGCGGCCCAGAATGTGGCCGACGCCACAGGCGTGCCGCTGCGCCCACACGGCGTCACCTGCGCAGGCACGCCCATCGGCCACACCCCTACGTCAAGGACTACTGCAACCGCCGCGCGACAACCGCATGTGCGAAGATTGATCGCCTCCTCTCTCTCCCCTGCCTGCCCAGGACAAGTTCCTGCTGCTCCGCGGCTCTGTGCAGCTTGCCCTCACCCACCTAGTCCGTGTCGTCGCGTGGGACTCGGTCAAAGACGCGCCAGCGGCTGCAAGACAGGGTAATGGCGGCGGCGCGGGAGATCATGCACCACCCGCAGATGCCCACCGTCGCCGAGGAGCAACTCCGCCTACCGCTACGCCACGGCGGATTCGGCCTCATGGACGTCACGGAGCACGAGGCAGATGCAGCCTATCTGTCCAGCGCCGCGCTGGCGCATGACGCCATGCGCGATGGCCCCCCGACTTCCGCCCATTCGCCGAAGGCGACGTTGCCACAGGCCTACAAGAAAATGGACAGCGCTGCGTGCAGCAATGCCGCGGAGGCAGACTGGGGGCCAGAGGAGCTCGACAACGTCTTCATCGCCACTGGCCTTCCCGGTGTGAGCAGAAAAGTGACCAGGGCAGTAGCGCAGACACGGCACGACGCGCTGCTGCAACAGCTGGGCAGCACCCCTGGTGGTGCAAAGGACCTTGCACGCATGCGCAGCTGCGCCTGTCGTGTTGCCTCACTGTTCCTGGATTCCCTCCAACCAACCGCATGCTGACTCTGAATGATGGGGATTTTGTGCATGGAATGCGGTTCAGGGGCGGACTTTCCCCCCTGCCGCCGTTAGATGGGGAAGTGATATGTGATTGCAATGCTCGGGTGAAGCCCGGCGACGTAGATCATGCCATGACATGTCGACACAATGCCGACTGCTGGACGTTGCGCCACAACATTGCCGTTACGGCTTGGCGCCGTCGAGTAAGAGCGGCAGGGGTGTCCACATCAATTGAGCCTGTGATGCGCAGCCTGGACAGACGCTACAGGGACGACAGTAGGGGGACATCCTAGCAAATGGTCCGGACGTGGACGTGTATGTACTAGATGTCAGCTTCATCCACCCATCTGGGGTGGCTGTGGTGGGGAAAGCATCGGGGGCACAGGGGCACGCGGCGCCGTACGCGAACAGTTCAAACTCAACAAGTACAAAGAGAGTGTGCAGGGATCGTACAAGGTGGTGCCGGTTGTGCACGAGACATATGGCAGACTAGGGTCGCATGCCATGCAGTACCTCAACACGCTGGCAGTGTCGTTGGTTGGGCCGTTCGACAAGAGAGCAAAGGCTCGCTGGATTGAGAACTCCTTGCGGGAGTTCAGTGCGGCGACAGTGAAAGGAAACGGGTTTGTGATCAGAAAGACCATGTCCAGGGTAGCACGGCTCACGGGTGCGCAGTTTGTGCCAGGTGATCGCCTGGCCGGCTTGCATCTGCTGGGTAGCATGTGAGAGTCTAGAATCTAGTTTGTTGTGACGTTCGCTTGTGTGCACTGGATCGGAGCCCCTCGATGTAACGATATATACTCATGCTGGAGAAATACAACACATATGAAAATGCCGAGTGATGCTGTCACGACGTGTGCGGGTACATGAGCACCGACGTGATGTTGCAGCTACGAGAAACTACAGCCGGTTAGCTCACGCGGTCGCACGAGCTCCATGAAAACTAAGTCTTTGCTTGCTCCCACGGCATCCAGTACCAAAGCAATCAAATGGGTCATCACGTGGTCGTGCTGTGGTTGCACAGCACTGTATCCGCGCGTCGCGACGTCTGAATGGCATGCGCCGTGTCCAGGCGTGCCATACCTGCTCCCTCGCTGGCTCACCGCAAGGTCTCGAGGCTAGCCGTTCATACCCAGGTGCCAGCCTACATGTCTTGTGGAAATGTGAGCAGACATCCTCCCATACGTGTAGGCTGGCACTCTCCAGACCTGACGGGTGGTGAGCCTTCTTCCTCCCATGTGTTACACAGTGATAGATCTAGGACTCAGCAGCGCCGAGGCAACAGACCAGGCAACAAGCAAACAGACAGCAAACAGACAGACCGGCACCGCAAGCACCCGCAGCTTCTTCTCCCATGTGACAGCCTACAGGTCATGCACAACATGCCTCGCTGCTTCAGGTCCCACTCTTAATCATTCTGCCTATGACACTGAGCTTGACTGTTGGCAACTCAACTACAAGGGATGTGGGGGGAAAATGAGCTTAAACGCCCAACTATCGAGGAAGTTGGGAATTTGCACACTCGGATCCTTGTACTGTTGGACTCATTCACGTGGCCAAAGGGGTACAAATTTGAAGCAAACATCGCCCGAGCTCGACCCAGCATGTGGTCGCAAACGCTCCCGGATGACATGTACAGGATGAGATACAGTACAACTGTCATTTGTATTCGTGGCCTCGTCTTAGTCTATCACGATGACGCTTTGCTGCTCACGCAGTTCATGTTATTGAATGAACAGGGGGCCACGTACCAGCGGTCCATGTACTTGCGGATCCGGAGGACTCATGCTGGCTACCAAGATATTTCAGTTCACGATCTGTGTAACACAGTGATAGATCTAGGACTCAGCAGCGCCGAGGCAACAGACCAGGCAACAAGCAAACAGACAGACCGGCCCCCGCAAGCACCAAGGTCACGCGCGCACGAGCAAATGCCAGAACGAACTATCGCCAGCGCGAAAGCAGACACGCACACACCACACAGTACCACGCAGGCCACGCGCACACACCAAACACACAGCCAGCACTCGTCGGGCCCACAAGCGGTCGTCGGCGCGACACTAGCAGTCTGCACGGGCGCGACTGCGCGCTACGGCCATGTCCGAGGCGCGAGGCACCGGTCCCGGAGCCATAGCCCCAGCCAGCCCGGCTCCCGAGCGGTGTCCGGGGAGGGGCGCAGAGGAGAAACGGCGGACGTGCGCTGGGAGGAGGGAAGAGGGAGGGAGGGAATAGGGAGGGATCGGGTGCGGGGGGGGGGGGGGGGGGGGGTGGGGGGGCTGCAGGGGTGAAATGGGTGGAGGGGGGGGCGCGCGGGGGCGAGATGGGCGGAGGGGGGGGGGGGGGGGCGACGCAAGCCTATGCGCGATGGCCTGTCAGCGCCGGCAGGCCGTCTGTGGGGACAGGAGGCCCGGCAGCAGCGCCCGTCCGACCAGTCTAGCACGGAGGGGCGCGGCCGCACGGGCTTGGCGCGCCAGCGCGCGGCACAATGTTGTGGACAGGTCGCGCATGGCATTGAGAAGGAAGTAACGCTTTGACACCGCCCCGTGTCGCAGCAACCTCCGCGACCGTCTGCAGGAAGCGGTAACGCGTCCCGTCCAACCCTGCCGTACGTCTCATGTACGAGCGGGATGAACTGGGCGGCACCCGTGATGGCGCCATATTTGTCGCGCTTTTGCCGTGCGCCTTCTCGGCGGTCGCGCCAGCCTCACGTGACGCACCGCGCACATGCGACCTGGCAAGCGGGTGCATCACCTTCAACGTCCAGCAGCGCCATGCGCGTGGTGAGGAATGCCAAGAGGTCGCCGCGCTGCGGAGGCCGCTGCGATCGGGGCAGCGGGGTGCGGCAGGGGGCGCCGCCTCTCGGTCAGGGGTGGGGGGCGCGTCGCGCGTCGGGGCGTGGGCCGCGGCGGGGGGGCGGTAGGGGCGGTTCACGATCTGTGTGGCAAGGCGCGACACCTAAGCCCTATCATGTTGCACACACTGCAGTTATGCCAGAATAAATGCCCCCTGATACACTACTGCCCTCCAAAACACAAGTAAACAACACTGACAACTATTCAGGTTTATTTTCGGTGGAAGCGGGGGCTTTTAAAAAGGGCAGGGCTGCAATGAACCAACGACTGGCTCGAGAAAAGGTGTTGCACCACATCGCTCTCTCTCTCAGGGAGAACCGCAACTGCCCAGCTTGGGGCCATAATACCGAAAACAGCTCTGCAAACAATATAGAATGTGAACTAACCTTGCCAAAGTGTTGCCTGCTGAGCACAGGAAGGATGCTTGTGCCGCATGATAGCTGGCCCAATGTTGGCAGCGAGTTTGAGTTCCATATCCATTCGTAAGATGACTACTAATTGTGGCCATGCAGGAGCACGCCGTATGGCGAACTGGCTGAACCTGTGCTAGGCAGTGTGTTCACAGTGATAGATCTAGGACTCAGCAGCGCCGAGGCAACAGACCTGTGCTAGGAGTGTGTTACAAGTGATAGATCTAGGACTCAGCAGCGCCGGGGCAACAGACCAGGCAACAAGCAAACAGACAGACCGGCCACCGCAAGCACCAAAGGTCACGCGCCGCACGAGCAAATGCCAGAACGAACTATCGCCAGCGCGAAAGCAGACACGCACACACCACACAGTACCACGCAGGCCACGCGCACACCAAACACACAGCCAGCACTCGTCGGGCCCACAAGCGGTCGTCGGCGCGACACTAGCAGTCTGCACGGGCGCGACAGCGCGCGCTACGGCCATGTCCGAGGCCGCGAGGCACCGGTCCCAGGAGCCATAGCCCAGCCAGCCCCGGCAGCCCGAGCGGTGTCCGGGGAGGGGCGCAGAGGAGAAACAGCGGACGTGCGCTGGGAGGAGGGAAGAGGGAGGGAGGGAAGAGGAAGGGATCGGGTTCGGGGGGGGGGGGGGGGGGGGGGTGGGGGGGCTGCAGGGTGAAATGGGTGGAGGGGGGGGGGGCGCTCGGGCGAGATGGGCGGAGGGGGGGGGGGGGGGGGGGGGGGGCACTGCCGCATGCAGCACACACAGACATGCCTAGTGCACATTCTGAGTGGGTCCTAGGCAATGACCCGCGGCCACAGAGCTGCGCACTTCCGCACACCTGCGAGACACACCCCACATGCGCGCACCGGCACTGCCGCATGCAGCCACACACAGCCATGCCTAGTGCACATTCTGAGTTGTGCCTAGGCATGACCCGGCCACAGAGCTGCGCACTTCGGCACACCTCAGAGACACACCCCACATGCGCGCACCGGCACTGCCGCATGCAGCCACATACATACATGCCTTGTGCACATTCTGAGTTGTGCCTAGGCATGACCCGGCCACAGAGCTGCACACTTCGGCACACCTCAGAGACACACCCCACATGCGCGCACCGGCACTGCCGCATGCAGCCTCACACAGACATTCCTAGTGCACATTCTGAGTGTGCCTAGGCATGACCCGGCCACAGATCTGCGCACTTCGGCACACCTTAGAGACACACCAACATGCGCGCTCCTGCACTGCCGCATGCAGCCACATACCGACATGCCTAGTGCACATCTGATTTGTGCCTAGGCATGACCCGGCCACAGAGCTGCGCACTTCGGCACACCTCAGAGACACACCCCACATGCGCGCACCGGCACTGCCGCATGCAGCCACACACAGACATGCCTTAGTGCACATTCTGAGTTGTGCCTAGGCATGACCCGGCCACAGAGCTGCGCACTTCGGCACACCTGCGAGACACACCCCACATGCGCGCACCGGCACTGCCGCATGCAGCCACACACAGACATGCCTAGTGCACATTCTGAGTTGTGCCTAGGCATGACCCGGCCACAGAGCTGCGCACTTCGGCACACCTCAGAGACACACCCCACATGCGCGCACCGGCACTGCCGCATGCAGCCACACACAGCCATGCCTAGTGCACATTCTGAGTTGTGCCTAGGCATGACCCGGCCACAGAGCTGCGCACTTCGGCACACCTGCAGAGACACACCCCACATGCGCGCACCGGCACTGCCGCATGCAGCCACACACAGACATGCCTAGTGCACATTCTGAGTGTGCCTAGGCATGACCCGGCCACAGAGCTGCGCACTTCGGCACACCTCAGAGACACACCCCACATGCGCGCACCGGCACTGCCGCATGCAGCCACACACAGACATGCCTAGTGCACATTCTGAGTTGTGCCTAGGCATGACCCGGCCACAGAGCTGCGCACTTCGGCACACCTGCGAGACACACCCCACATGCGCGCACCGGCACTGCCGCATGCAGCCACACACAGACATGCCTAGTGCACATTCTGAGTTGTGCCTAGGCATGACCCGGCCACAGAGCTGCGCACTTCGGCACACCTCAGAGACACACCCCACATGCGCGCACCGGCACTGCCGCATGCAGCCACACACAGACATGCCTAGTGCACATTCTGAGTTGTGCCTAGGCATGACCCGGCCACAGAGCTGCGCACTTCGGCACACCTGCGAGACACACCCCACATGCGCGCACCGGCACTGCCGCATGCAGCCACACACAGACATGCCTAGTGCACATTCTGAGTGTGCCTAGGCATGACCCGGCCACAGAGCTGCGCACTTCGGCACACCTCAGAGACACACCCCACATGCGCGCACCGGCACTGCCGCATGCAGCCACACACAGCCATGCCTAGTGCACATTCTGAGTTGTGCCTAGGCATGACCCGGCCACAGAGCTGCGCACTTCGGCACACCTCAGAGACACACCCCACATGCGCGCACCGGCACTGCCGCATGCAGCCACACACAGACATGCCTAGTGCACATTCTGAGTTGTGCCTAGGCATGACCCGGCCACAGAGCTGCGCACTTCGGCACACCTCAGAGACACACCCCACATGCGCGCACCGGCACTGCCGCATGCAGCCACACACAGCCATGCCTAGTGCACATTCTGAGTTGTGCCTAGGCATGACCCGGCCACAGAGCTGCGCACTTCGGCACACCTCAGAGACACACCCCACATGCGCGCACCGGCACTGCCGCATGCAGCCACACACAGCCATGCCTAGTGCACATTCTGAGTTGTGCCTAGGCATGACCCGGCCACAGAGCTGCGCACTTCGGCACACCTCAGAGACACACCCCACATGCGCGCACCGGCACTGCCGCATGCAGCCACACACAGACATGCCTAGTGCACATTCTGAGTTGTGCCTAGGCATGACCCGGCCACAGAGCTGCGCACTTCGGCACACCTCAGAGACACACCCCACATGCGCGCACCGGCACTGCCGCATGCAGCCACACACAGCCATGCCTAGTGCACATTCTGAGTTGTGCCTAGGCATGACCCGGCCACAGAGCTGCGCACTTCGGCACACCTCAGAGACACACCCCACATGCGCGCACCGGCACTGCCGCATGCAGCCACACACAGACATGCCTAGTGCACATTCTGAGTTGTGCCTAGGCATGACCCGGCCACAGAGCTGCGCACTTCGGCACACCTGCGAGACACACCCCACATGCGCGCACCGGCACTGCCGCATGCAGCCACACACAGACATGCCTAGTGCACATTCTGAGTTGTGCCTAGGCATGACCCGGCCACAGAGCTGCGCACTTCGGCACACCTCAGAGACACACCCCACATGCGCGCACCGGCACTGCCGCATGCAGCCACACACAGACATGCCTAGTGCACATTCTGAGTTGTGCCTAGGCATGACCCGGCCACAGAGCTGCGCACTTCGGCACACCTCAGAGACACACCCCACATGCGCGCACCGGCACTGCCGCATGCAGCCACACACAGACATGCCTAGTGCACATTCTGAGTTGTGCCTAGGCATGACCCGGCCACAGAGCTGCGCACTTCGGCACACCTCAGAGACACACCCCACATGCGCGCACCGGCACTGCCGCATGCAGCCACACACAGACATGCCTAGTGCACATTCTGAGTTGTGCCTAGGCATGACCCGGCCACAGAGCTGCGCACTTCGGCACACCTCAGAGACACACCCCACATGCGCGCACCGGCACTGCCGCATGCAGCCACACACAGACATGCCTAGTGCACATTCTGAGTTGTGCCTAGGCATGACCCGGCCACAGAGCTGCGCACTTCGGCACACCTGCGAGACACACCCCACATGCGCGCACCGGCACTGCCGCATGCAGCCACACACAGCCATGCCTAGTGCACATTCTGAGTTGTGCCTAGGCATGACCCGGCCACAGAGCTGCGCACTTCGGCACACCTCAGAGACACACCCCACATGCGCGCACCGGCACTGCCGCATGCAGCCACACACAGACATGCCTAGTGCACATTCTGAGTTGTGCCTAGGCATGACCCGGCCACAGAGCTGCGCACTTCGGCACACCTCAGAGACACACCCCACATGCGCGCACCGGCACTGCCGCATGCAGCCACACACAGACATGCCTAGTGCACATTCTGAGTTGTGCCTAGGCATGACCCGGCCACAGAGCTGCGCACTTCGGCACACCTCAGAGACACACCCCACATGCGCGCACCGGCACTGCCGCATGCAGCCACACACAGACATGCCTAGTGCACATTCTGAGTTGTGCCTAGGCATGACCCGGCCACAGAGCTGCGCACTTCGGCACACCTCAGAGACACACCCCACATGCGCGCACCGGCACTGCCGCATGCAGCCACACACAGCCATGCCTAGTGCACATTCTGAGTTGTGCCTAGGCATGACCCGGCCACAGAGCTGCGCACTTCGGCACACCTCAGAGACACACCCCACATGCGCGCACCGGCACTGCCGCATGCAGCCACACACAGACATGCCTAGTGCACATTCTGAGTTGTGCCTAGGCATGACCCGGCCACAGAGCTGCGCACTTCGGCACACCTGCGAGACACACCCCACATGCGCGCACCGGCACTGCCGCATGCAGCCACACACAGACATGCCTAGTGCACATTCTGAGTTGTGCCTAGGCATGACCCGGCCACAGAGCTGCGCACTTCGGCACACCTCAGAGACACACCCCACATGCGCGCACCGGCACTGCCGCATGCAGCCACACACAGACATGCCTAGTGCACATTCTGAGTTGTGCCTAGGCATGACCCGGCCACAGAGCTGCGCACTTCGGCACACCTCAGAGACACACCCCACATGCGCGCACCGGCACTGCCGCATGCAGCCACACACAGCCATGCCTAGTGCACATTCTGAGTTGTGCCTAGGCATGACCCGGCCACAGAGCTGCGCACTTCGGCACACCTCAGAGACACACCCCACATGCGCGCACCGGCACTGCCGCATGCAGCCACACACAGACATGCCTAGTGCACATTCTGAGTTGTGCCTAGGCATGACCCGGCCACAGAGCTGCGCACTTCGGCACACCTCAGAGACACACCCCACATGCGCGCACCGGCACTGCCGCATGCAGCCACACACAGCCATGCCTAGTGCACATTCTGAGTTGTGCCTAGGCATGACCCGGCCACAGAGCTGCGCACTTCGGCACACCTCAGAGACACACCCCACATGCGCGCACCGGCACTGCCGCATGCAGCCACACACAGACATGCCTAGTGCACATTCTGAGTTGTGCCTAGGCATGACCCGGCCACAGAGCTGCGCACTTCGGCACACCTCAGAGACACACCCCACATGCGCGCACCGGCACTGCCGCATGCAGCCACACACAGACATGCCTAGTGCACATTCTGAGTTGTGCCTAGGCATGACCCGGCCACAGAGCTGCGCACTTCGGCACACCTCAGAGACACACCCCACATGCGCGCACCGGCACTGCCGCATGCAGCCACACACAGACATGCCTAGTGCACATTCTGAGTTGTGCCTAGGCATGACCCGGCCACAGAGCTGCGCACTTCGGCACACCTCAGAGACACACCCCACATGCGCGCACCGGCACTGCCGCATGCAGCCACACACAGACATGCCTAGTGCACATTCTGAGTTGTGCCTAGGCATGACCCGGCCACAGAGCTGCGCACTTCGGCACACCTCAGAGACACACCCCACATGCGCGCACCGGCACTGCCGCATGCAGCCACACACAGACATGCCTAGTGCACATTCTGAGTTGTGCCTAGGCATGACCCGGCCACAGAGCTGCGCACTTCGGCACACCTCAGAGACACACCCCACATGCGCGCACCGGCACTGCCGCATGCAGCCACACACAGACATGCCTAGTGCACATTCTGAGTTGTGCCTAGGCATGACCCGGCCACAGAGCTGCGCACTTCGGCACACCTCAGAGACACACCCCACATGCGCGCACCGGCACTGCCGCATGCAGCCACACACAGCCATGCCTAGTGCACATTCTGAGTTGTGCCTAGGCATGACCCGGCCACAGAGCTGCGCACTTCGGCACACCTCAGAGACACACCCCACATGCGCGCACCGGCACTGCCGCATGCAGCCACACACAGCAATGCCTAGTGCACATTCTGAGTTGTGCCTAGGCATGACCCGGCCACAGAGCTGCGCACTTCGGCACACCTCAGAGACACACCCCACATGCGCGCACCGGCACTGCCGCATGCAGCCACACACAGACATGCCTAGTGCACATTCTGAGTTGTGCCTAGGCATGACCCGGCCACAGAGCTGCGCACTTCGGCACACCTCAGAGACACACCCCACATGCGCGCACCGGCACTGCCGCATGCAGCCACACACAGCCATGCCTAGTGCACATTCTGAGTTGTGCCTAGGCATGACCCGGCCACAGAGCTGCGCACTTCGGCACACCTCAGAGACACACCCCACATGCGCGCACCGGCACTGCCGCATGCAGCCACACACAGCCATGCCTAGTGCACATTCTGAGTTGTGCCTAGGCATGACCCGGCCACAGAGCTGCGCACTTCGGCACACCTCAGAGACACACCCCACATGCGCGCACCGGCACTGCCGCATGCAGCCACACACAGACATGCCTAGTGCACATTCTGAGTTGTGCCTAGGCATGACCCGGCCACAGAGCTGCGCACTTCGGCACACCTGCGAGACACACCCCACATGCGCGCACCGGCACTGCCGCATGCAGCCACACACAGACATGCCTAGTGCACATTCTGAGTTGTGCCTAGGCATGACCCGGCCACAGAGCTGCGCACTTCGGCACACCTCAGAGACACACCCCACATGCGCGCACCGGCACTGCCGCATGCAGCCACACACAGACATGCCTAGTGCACATTCTGAGTTGTGCCTAGGCATGACCCGGCCACAGAGCTGCGCACTTCGGCACACCTCAGAGACACACCCCACATGCGCGCACCGGCACTGCCGCATGCAGCCACACACAGACATGCCTAGTGCACATTCTGAGTTGTGCCTAGGCATGACCCGGCCACAGAGCTGCGCACTTCGGCACACCTCAGAGACACACCCCACATGCGCGCACCGGCACTGCCGCATGCAGCCACACACAGACATGCCTAGTGCACATTCTGAGTTGTGCCTAGGCATGACCCGGCCACAGAGCTGCGCACTTCGGCACACCTCAGAGACACACCCCACATGCGCGCACCGGCACTGCCGCATGCAGCCACACACAGCCATGCCTAGTGCACATTCTGAGTTGTGCCTAGGCATGACCCGGCCACAGAGCTGCGCACTTCGGCACACCTCAGAGACACACCCCACATGCGCGCACCGGCACTGCCGCATGCAGCCACACACAGCCATGCCTAGTGCACATTCTGAGTTGTGCCTAGGCATGACCCGGCCACAGAGCTGCGCACTTCGGCACACCTCAGAGACACACCCCACATGCGCGCACCGGCACTGCCGCATGCAGCCACACACAGCCATGCCTAGTGCACATTCTGAGTTGTGCCTAGGCATGACCCGGCCACAGAGCTGCGCACTTCGGCACACCTGCGAGACACACCCCACATGCGCGCACCGGCACTGCCGCATGCAGCCACACACAGACATGCCTAGTGCACATTCTGAGTTGTGCCTAGGCATGACCCGGCCACAGAGCTGCGCACTTCGGCACACCTCAGAGACACACCCCACATGCGCGCACCGGCACTGCCGCATGCAGCCACACACAGACATGCCTAGTGCACATTCTGAGTTGTGCCTAGGCATGACCCGGCCACAGAGCTGCGCACTTCGGCACACCTCAGAGACACACCCCACATGCGCGCACCGGCACTGCCGCATGCAGCCACACACAGACATGCCTAGTGCACATTCTGAGTTGTGCCTAGGCATGACCCGGCCACAGAGCTGCGCACTTCGGCACACCTCAGAGACACACCCCACATGCGCGCACCGGCACTGCCGCATGCAGCCACACACAGACATGCCTAGTGCACATTCTGAGTTGTGCCTAGGCATGACCCGGCCACAGAGCTGCGCACTTCGGCACACCTCAGAGACACACCCCACATGCGCGCACCGGCACTGCCGCATGCAGCCACACACAGCCATGCCTAGTGCACATTCTGAGTTGTGCCTAGGCATGACCCGGCCACAGAGCTGCGCACTTCGGCACACCTCAGAGACACACCCCACATGCGCGCACCGGCACTGCCGCATGCAGCCACACACAGACATGCCTAGTGCACATTCTGAGTTGTGCCTAGGCATGACCCGGCCACAGAGCTGCGCACTTCGGCACACCTCAGAGACACACCCCACATGCGCGCACCGGCACTGCCGCATGCAGCCACACACAGCCATGCCTAGTGCACATTCTGAGTTGTGCCTAGGCATGACCCGGCCACAGAGCTGCGCACTTCGGCACACCTGCGAGACACACCCCACATGCGCGCACCGGCACTGCCGCATGCAGCCACACACAGACATGCCTAGTGCACATTCTGAGTTGTGCCTAGGCATGACCCGGCCACAGAGCTGCGCACTTCGGCACACCTCAGAGACACACCCCACATGCGCGCACCGGCACTGCCGCATGCAGCCACACACAGACATGCCTAGTGCACATTCTGAGTTGTGCCTAGGCATGACCCGGCCACAGAGCTGCGCACTTCGGCACACCTCAGAGACACACCCCACATGCGCGCACCGGCACTGCCGCATGCAGCCACACACAGACATGCCTAGTGCACATTCTGAGTTGTGCCTAGGCATGACCCGGCCACAGAGCTGCGCACTTCGGCACACCTCAGAGACACACCCCACATGCGCGCACCGGCACTGCCGCATGCAGCCACACACAGACATGCCTAGTGCACATTCTGAGTTGTGCCTAGGCATGACCCGGCCACAGAGCTGCGCACTTCGGCACACCTCAGAGACACACCCCACATGCGCGCACCGGCACTGCCGCATGCAGCCACACACAGACATGCCTAGTGCACATTCTGAGTTGTGCCTAGGCATGACCCGGCCACAGAGCTGCGCACTTCGGCACACCTCAGAGACACACCCCACATGCGCGCACCGGCACTGCCGCATGCAGCCACACACAGACATGCCTAGTGCACATTCTGAGTTGTGCCTAGGCATGACCCGGCCACAGAGCTGCGCACTTCGGCACACCTCAGAGACACACCCCACATGCGCGCACCGGCACTGCCGCATGCAGCCACACACAGACATGCCTAGTGCACATTCTGAGTTGTGCCTAGGCATGACCCGGCCACAGAGCTGCGCACTTCGGCACACCTCAGAGACACACCCCACATGCGCGCACCGGCACTGCCGCATGCAGCCACACACAGACATGCCTAGTGCACATTCTGAGTTGTGCCTAGGCATGACCCGGCCACAGAGCTGCGCACTTCGGCACACCTCAGAGACACACCCCACATGCGCGCACCGGCACTGCCGCATGCAGCCACACACAGACATGCCTAGTGCACATTCTGAGTTGTGCCTAGGCATGACCCGGCCACAGAGCTGCGCACTTCGGCACACCTCAGAGACACACCCCACATGCGCGCACCGGCACTGCCGCATGCAGCCACACACAGACATGCCTAGTGCACATTCTGAGTTGTGCCTAGGCATGACCCGGCCACAGAGCTGCGCACTTCGGCACACCTCAGAGACACACCCCACATGCGCGCACCGGCACTGCCGCATGCAGCCACACACAGACATGCCTAGTGCACATTCTGAGTTGTGCCTAGGCATGACCCGGCCACAGAGCTGCGCACTTCGGCACACCTCAGAGACACACCCCACATGCGCGCACCGGCACTGCCGCATGCAGCCACACACAGACATGCCTAGTGCACATTCTGAGTTGTGCCTAGGCATGACCCGGCCACAGAGCTGCGCACTTCGGCACACCTCAGAGACACACCCCACATGCGCGCACCGGCACTGCCGCATGCAGCCACACACAGACATGCCTAGTGCACATTCTGAGTTGTGCCTAGGCATGACCCGGCCACAGAGCTGCGCACTTCGGCACACCTCAGAGACACACCCCACATGCGCGCACCGGCACTGCCGCATGCAGCCACACACAGACATGCCTAGTGCACATTCTGAGTTGTGCCTAGGCATGACCCGGCCACAGAGCTGCGCACTTCGGCACACCTCAGAGACACACCCCACATGCGCGCACCGGCACTGCCGCATGCAGCCACACACAGACATGCCTAGTGCACATTCTGAGTTGTGCCTAGGCATGACCCGGCCACAGAGCTGCGCACTTCGGCACACCTCAGAGACACACCCCACATGCGCGCACCGGCACTGCCGCATGCAGCCACACACAGCCATGCCTAGTGCACATTCTGAGTTGTGCCTAGGCATGACCCGGCCACAGAGCTGCGCACTTCGGCACACCTCAGAGACACACCCCACATGCGCGCACCGGCACTGCCGCATGCAGCCACACACAGACATGCCTAGTGCACATTCTGAGTTGTGCCTAGGCATGACCCGGCCACAGAGCTGCGCACTTCGGCACACCTCAGAGACACACCCCACATGCGCGCACCGGCACTGCCGCATGCAGCCACACACAGCCATGCCTAGTGCACATTCTGAGTTGTGCCTAGGCATGACCCGGCCACAGAGCTGCGCACTTCGGCACACCTCAGAGACACACCCCACATGCGCGCACCGGCACTGCCGCATGCAGCCACACACAGACATGCCTAGTGCACATTCTGAGTTGTGCCTAGGCATGACCCGGCCACAGAGCTGCGCACTTCGGCACACCTCAGAGACACACCCCACATGCGCGCACCGGCACTGCCGCATGCAGCCACACACAGACATGCCTAGTGCACATTCTGAGTTGTGCCTAGGCATGACCCGGCCACAGAGCTGCGCACTTCGGCACACCTCAGAGACACACCCCACATGCGCGCACCGGCACTGCCGCATGCAGCCACACACAGACATGCCTAGTGCACATTCTGAGTTGTGCCTAGGCATGACCCGGCCACAGAGCTGCGCACTTCGGCACACCTCAGAGACACACCCCACATGCGCGCACCGGCACTGCCGCATGCAGCCACACACAGCCATGCCTAGTGCACATTCTGAGTTGTGCCTAGGCATGACCCGGCCACAGAGCTGCGCACTTCGGCACACCTCAGAGACACACCCCACATGCGCGCACCGGCACTGCCGCATGCAGCCACACACAGACATGCCTAGTGCACATTCTGAGTTGTGCCTAGGCATGACCCGGCCACAGAGCTGCGCACTTCGGCACACCTCAGAGACACACCCCACATGCGCGCACCGGCACTGCCGCATGCAGCCACACACAGACATGCCTAGTGCACATTCTGAGTTGTGCCTAGGCATGACCCGGCCACAGAGCTGCGCACTTCGGCACACCTCAGAGACACACCCCACATGCGCGCACCGGCACTGCCGCATGCAGCCACACACAGCCATGCCTAGTGCACATTCTGAGTTGTGCCTAGGCATGACCCGGCCACAGAGCTGCGCACTTCGGCACACCTCAGAGACACACCCCACATGCGCGCACCGGCACTGCCGCATGCAGCCACACACAGACATGCCTAGTGCACATTCTGAGTTGTGCCTAGGCATGACCCGGCCACAGAGCTGCGCACTTCGGCACACCTCAGAGACACACCCCACATGCGCGCACCGGCACTGCCGCATGCAGCCACACACAGACATGCCTAGTGCACATTCTGAGTTGTGCCTAGGCATGACCCGGCCACAGAGCTGCGCACTTCGGCACACCTCAGAGACACACCCCACATGCGCGCACCGGCACTGCCGCATGCAGCCACACACAGACATGCCTAGTGCACATTCTGAGTTGTGCCTAGGCATGACCCGGCCACAGAGCTGCGCACTTCGGCACACCTCAGAGACACACCCCACATGCGCGCACCGGCACTGCCGCATGCAGCCACACACAGACATGCCTAGTGCACATTCTGAGTTGTGCCTAGGCATGACCCGGCCACAGAGCTGCGCACTTCGGCACACCTCAGAGACACACCCCACATGCGCGCACCGGCACTGCCGCATGCAGCCACACACAGACATGCCTAGTGCACATTCTGAGTTGTGCCTAGGCATGACCCGGCCACAGAGCTGCGCACTTCGGCACACCTCAGAGACACACCCCACATGCGCGCACCGGCACTGCCGCATGCAGCCACACACAGACATGCCTAGTGCACATTCTGAGTTGTGCCTAGGCATGACCCGGCCACAGAGCTGCGCACTTCGGCACACCTCAGAGACACACCCCACATGCGCGCACCGGCACTGCCGCATGCAGCCACACACAGCCATGCCTAGTGCACATTCTGAGTTGTGCCTAGGCATGACCCGGCCACAGAGCTGCGCACTTCGGCACACCTCAGAGACACACCCCACATGCGCGCACCGGCACTGCCGCATGCAGCCACACACAGACATGCCTAGTGCACATTCTGAGTTGTGCCTAGGCATGACCCGGCCACAGAGCTGCGCACTTCGGCACACCTCAGAGACACACCCCACATGCGCGCACCGGCACTGCCGCATGCAGCCACACACAGACATGCCTAGTGCACATTCTGAGTTGTGCCTAGGCATGACCCGGCCACAGAGCTGCGCACTTCGGCACACCTCAGAGACACACCCCACATGCGCGCACCGGCACTGCCGCATGCAGCCACACACAGACATGCCTAGTGCACATTCTGAGTTGTGCCTAGGCATGACCCGGCCACAGAGCTGCGCACTTCGGCACACCTCAGAGACACACCCCACATGCGCGCACCGGCACTGCCGCATGCAGCCACACACAGCAATGCCTAGTGCACATTCTGAGTTGTGCCTAGGCATGACCCGGCCACAGAGCTGCGCACTTCGGCACACCTCAGAGACACACCCCACATGCGCGCACCGGCACTGCCGCATGCAGCCACACACAGACATGCCTAGTGCACATTCTGAGTTGTGCCTAGGCATGACCCGGCCACAGAGCTGCGCACTTCGGCACACCTCAGAGACACACCCCACATGCGCGCACCGGCACTGCCGCATGCAGCCACACACAGACATGCCTAGTGCACATTCTGAGTTGTGCCTAGGCATGACCCGGCCACAGAGCTGCGCACTTCGGCACACCTCAGAGACACACCCCACATGCGCGCACCGGCACTGCCGCATGCAGCCACACACAGACATGCCTAGTGCACATTCTGAGTTGTGCCTAGGCATGACCCGGCCACAGAGCTGCGCACTTCGGCACACCTCAGAGACACACCCCACATGCGCGCACCGGCACTGCCGCATGCAGCCACACACAGCCATGCCTAGTGCACATTCTGAGTTGTGCCTAGGCATGACCCGGCCACAGAGCTGCGCACTTCGGCACACCTCAGAGACACACCCCACATGCGCGCACCGGCACTGCCGCATGCAGCCACACACAGACATGCCTAGTGCACATTCTGAGTTGTGCCTAGGCATGACCCGGCCACAGAGCTGCGCACTTCGGCACACCTCAGAGACACACCCCACATGCGCGCACCGGCACTGCCGCATGCAGCCACACACAGACATGCCTAGTGCACATTCTGAGTTGTGCCTAGGCATGACCCGGCCACAGAGCTGCGCACTTCGGCACACCTCAGAGACACACCCCACATGCGCGCACCGGCACTGCCGCATGCAGCCACACACAGACATGCCTAGTGCACATTCTGAGTTGTGCCTAGGCATGACCCGGCCACAGAGCTGCGCACTTCGGCACACCTCAGAGACACACCCCACATGCGCGCACCGGCACTGCCGCATGCAGCCACACACAGACATGCCTAGTGCACATTCTGAGTTGTGCCTAGGCATGACCCGGCCACAGAGCTGCGCACTTCGGCACACCTCAGAGACACACCCCACATGCGCGCACCGGCACTGCCGCATGCAGCCACACACAGACATGCCTAGTGCACATTCTGAGTTGTGCCTAGGCATGACCCGGCCACAGAGCTGCGCACTTCGGCACACCTCAGAGACACACCCCACATGCGCGCACCGGCACTGCCGCATGCAGCCACACACAGCCATGCCTAGTGCACATTCTGAGTTGTGCCTAGGCATGACCCGGCCACAGAGCTGCGCACTTCGGCACACCTCAGAGACACACCCCACATGCGCGCACCGGCACTGCCGCATGCAGCCACACACAGACATGCCTAGTGCACATTCTGAGTTGTGCCTAGGCATGACCCGGCCACAGAGCTGCGCACTTCGGCACACCTCAGAGACACACCCCACATGCGCGCACCGGCACTGCCGCATGCAGCCACACACAGACATGCCTAGTGCACATTCTGAGTTGTGCCTAGGCATGACCCGGCCACAGAGCTGCGCACTTCGGCACACCTCAGAGACACACCCCACATGCGCGCACCGGCACTGCCGCATGCAGCCACACACAGACATGCCTAGTGCACATTCTGAGTTGTGCCTAGGCATGACCCGGCCACAGAGCTGCGCACTTCGGCACACCTCAGAGACACACCCCACATGCGCGCACCGGCACTGCCGCATGCAGCCACACACAGACATGCCTAGTGCACATTCTGAGTTGTGCCTAGGCATGACCCGGCCACAGAGCTGCGCACTTCGGCACACCTCAGAGACACACCCCACATGCGCGCACCGGCACTGCCGCATGCAGCCACACACAGACATGCCTAGTGCACATTCTGAGTTGTGCCTAGGCATGACCCGGCCACAGAGCTGCGCACTTCGGCACACCTCAGAGACACACCCCACATGCGCGCACCGGCACTGCCGCATGCAGCCACACACAGACATGCCTAGTGCACATTCTGAGTTGTGCCTAGGCATGACCCGGCCACAGAGCTGCGCACTTCGGCACACCTCAGAGACACACCCCACATGCGCGCACCGGCACTGCCGCATGCAGCCACACACAGACATGCCTAGTGCACATTCTGAGTTGTGCCTAGGCATGACCCGGCCACAGAGCTGCGCACTTCGGCACACCTCAGAGACACACCCCACATGCGCGCACCGGCACTGCCGCATGCAGCCACACACAGACATGCCTAGTGCACATTCTGAGTTGTGCCTAGGCATGACCCGGCCACAGAGCTGCGCACTTCGGCACACCTGCGAGACACACCCCACATGCGCGCACCGGCACTGCCGCATGCAGCCACACACAGACATGCCTAGTGCACATTCTGAGTTGTGCCTAGGCATGACCCGGCCACAGAGCTGCGCACTTCGGCACACCTCAGAGACACACCCCACATGCGCGCACCGGCACTGCCGCATGCAGCCACACACAGACATGCCTAGTGCACATTCTGAGTTGTGCCTAGGCATGACCCGGCCACAGAGCTGCGCACTTCGGCACACCTCAGAGACACACCCCACATGCGCGCACCGGCACTGCCGCATGCAGCCACACACAGCCATGCCTAGTGCACATTCTGAGTTGTGCCTAGGCATGACCCGGCCACAGAGCTGCGCACTTCGGCACACCTCAGAGACACACCCCACATGCGCGCACCGGCACTGCCGCATGCAGCCACACACAGACATGCCTAGTGCACATTCTGAGTTGTGCCTAGGCATGACCCGGCCACAGAGCTGCGCACTTCGGCACACCTCAGAGACACACCCCACATGCGCGCACCGGCACTGCCGCATGCAGCCACACACAGACATGCCTAGTGCACATTCTGAGTTGTGCCTAGGCATGACCCGGCCACAGAGCTGCGCACTTCGGCACACCTCAGAGACACACCCCACATGCGCGCACCGGCACTGCCGCATGCAGCCACACACAGACATGCCTAGTGCACATTCTGAGTTGTGCCTAGGCATGACCCGGCCACAGAGCTGCGCACTTCGGCACACCTCAGAGACACACCCCACATGCGCGCACCGGCACTGCCGCATGCAGCCACACACAGCCATGCCTAGTGCACATTCTGAGTTGTGCCTAGGCATGACCCGGCCACAGAGCTGCGCACTTCGGCACACCTCAGAGACACACCCCACATGCGCGCACCGGCACTGCCGCATGCAGCCACACACAGACATGCCTAGTGCACATTCTGAGTTGTGCCTAGGCATGACCCGGCCACAGAGCTGCGCACTTCGGCACACCTCAGAGACACACCCCACATGCGCGCACCGGCACTGCCGCATGCAGCCACACACAGACATGCCTAGTGCACATTCTGAGTTGTGCCTAGGCATGACCCGGCCACAGAGCTGCGCACTTCGGCACACCTCAGAGACACACCCCACATGCGCGCACCGGCACTGCCGCATGCAGCCACACACAGACATGCCTAGTGCACATTCTGAGTTGTGCCTAGGCATGACCCGGCCACAGAGCTGCGCACTTCGGCACACCTCAGAGACACACCCCACATGCGCGCACCGGCACTGCCGCATGCAGCCACACACAGCCATGCCTAGTGCACATTCTGAGTTGTGCCTAGGCATGACCCGGCCACAGAGCTGCGCACTTCGGCACACCTGCGAGACACACCCCACATGCGCGCACCGGCACTGCCGCATGCAGCCACACACAGACATGCCTAGTGCACATTCTGAGTTGTGCCTAGGCATGACCCGGCCACAGAGCTGCGCACTTCGGCACACCTCAGAGACACACCCCACATGCGCGCACCGGCACTGCCGCATGCAGCCACACACAGACATGCCTAGTGCACATTCTGAGTTGTGCCTAGGCATGACCCGGCCACAGAGCTGCGCACTTCGGCACACCTCAGAGACACACCCCACATGCGCGCACCGGCACTGCCGCATGCAGCCACACACAGACATGCCTAGTGCACATTCTGAGTTGTGCCTAGGCATGACCCGGCCACAGAGCTGCGCACTTCGGCACACCTCAGAGACACACCCCACATGCGCGCACCGGCACTGCCGCATGCAGCCACACACAGACATGCCTAGTGCACATTCTGAGTTGTGCCTAGGCATGACCCGGCCACAGAGCTGCGCACTTCGGCACACCTCAGAGACACACCCCACATGCGCGCACCGGCACTGCCGCATGCAGCCACACACAGACATGCCTAGTGCACATTCTGAGTTGTGCCTAGGCATGACCCGGCCACAGAGCTGCGCACTTCGGCACACCTCAGAGACACACCCCACATGCGCGCACCGGCACTGCCGCATGCAGCCACACACAGACATGCCTAGTGCACATTCTGAGTTGTGCCTAGGCATGACCCGGCCACAGAGCTGCGCACTTCGGCACACCTCAGAGACACACCCCACATGCGCGCACCGGCACTGCCGCATGCAGCCACACACAGACATGCCTAGTGCACATTCTGAGTTGTGCCTAGGCATGACCCGGCCACAGAGCTGCGCACTTCGGCACACCTCAGAGACACACCCCACATGCGCGCACCGGCACTGCCGCATGCAGCCACACACAGACATGCCTAGTGCACATTCTGAGTTGTGCCTAGGCATGACCCGGCCACAGAGCTGCGCACTTCGGCACACCTCAGAGACACACCCCACATGCGCGCACCGGCACTGCCGCATGCAGCCACACACAGACATGCCTAGTGCACATTCTGAGTTGTGCCTAGGCATGACCCGGCCACAGAGCTGCGCACTTCGGCACACCTCAGAGACACACCCCACATGCGCGCACCGGCACTGCCGCATGCAGCCACACACAGACATGCCTAGTGCACATTCTGAGTTGTGCCTAGGCATGACCCGGCCACAGAGCTGCGCACTTCGGCACACCTCAGAGACACACCCCACATGCGCGCACCGGCACTGCCGCATGCAGCCACACACAGACATGCCTAGTGCACATTCTGAGTTGTGCCTAGGCATGACCCGGCCACAGAGCTGCGCACTTCGGCACACCTGCGAGACACACCCCACATGCGCGCACCGGCACTGCCGCATGCAGCCACACACAGACATGCCTAGTGCACATTCTGAGTTGTGCCTAGGCATGACCCGGCCACAGAGCTGCGCACTTCGGCACACCTCAGAGACACACCCCACATGCGCGCACCGGCACTGCCGCATGCAGCCACACACAGACATGCCTAGTGCACATTCTGAGTTGTGCCTAGGCATGACCCGGCCACAGAGCTGCGCACTTCGGCACACCTCAGAGACACACCCCACATGCGCGCACCGGCACTGCCGCATGCAGCCACACACAGACATGCCTAGTGCACATTCTGAGTTGTGCCTAGGCATGACCCGGCCACAGAGCTGCGCACTTCGGCACACCTCAGAGACACACCCCACATGCGCGCACCGGCACTGCCGCATGCAGCCACACACAGACATGCCTAGTGCACATTCTGAGTTGTGCCTAGGCATGACCCGGCCACAGAGCTGCGCACTTCGGCACACCTCAGAGACACACCCCACATGCGCGCACCGGCACTGCCGCATGCAGCCACACACAGCCATGCCTAGTGCACATTCTGAGTTGTGCCTAGGCATGACCCGGCCACAGAGCTGCGCACTTCGGCACACCTGCGAGACACACCCCACATGCGCGCACCGGCACTGCCGCATGCAGCCACACACAGACATGCCTAGTGCACATTCTGAGTTGTGCCTAGGCATGACCCGGCCACAGAGCTGCGCACTTCGGCACACCTCAGAGACACACCCCACATGCGCGCACCGGCACTGCCGCATGCAGCCACACACAGCCATGCCTAGTGCACATTCTGAGTTGTGCCTAGGCATGACCCGGCCACAGAGCTGCGCACTTCGGCACACCTCAGAGACACACCCCACATGCGCGCACCGGCACTGCCGCATGCAGCCACACACAGACATGCCTAGTGCACATTCTGAGTTGTGCCTAGGCATGACCCGGCCACAGAGCTGCGCACTTCGGCACACCTCAGAGACACACCCCACATGCGCGCACCGGCACTGCCGCATGCAGCCACACACAGCCATGCCTAGTGCACATTCTGAGTTGTGCCTAGGCATGACCCGGCCACAGAGCTGCGCACTTCGGCACACCTCAGAGACACACCCCACATGCGCGCACCGGCACTGCCGCATGCAGCCACACACAGCCATGCCTAGTGCACATTCTGAGTTGTGCCTAGGCATGACCCGGCCACAGAGCTGCGCACTTCGGCACACCTCAGAGACACACCCCACATGCGCGCACCGGCACTGCCGCATGCAGCCACACACAGACATGCCTAGTGCACATTCTGAGTTGTGCCTAGGCATGACCCGGCCACAGAGCTGCGCACTTCGGCACACCTCAGAGACACACCCCACATGCGCGCACCGGCACTGCCGCATGCAGCCACACACAGCCATGCCTAGTGCACATTCTGAGTTGTGCCTAGGCATGACCCGGCCACAGAGCTGCGCACTTCGGCACACCTCAGAGACACACCCCACATGCGCGCACCGGCACTGCCGCATGCAGCCACACACAGCCATGCCTAGTGCACATTCTGAGTTGTGCCTAGGCATGACCCGGCCACAGAGCTGCGCACTTCGGCACACCTCAGAGACACACCCCACATGCGCGCACCGGCACTGCCGCATGCAGCCACACACAGACATGCCTAGTGCACATTCTGAGTTGTGCCTAGGCATGACCCGGCCACAGAGCTGCGCACTTCGGCACACCTCAGAGACACACCCCACATGCGCGCACCGGCACTGCCGCATGCAGCCACACACAGACATGCCTAGTGCACATTCTGAGTTGTGCCTAGGCATGACCCGGCCACAGAGCTGCGCACTTCGGCACACCTCAGAGACACACCCCACATGCGCGCACCGGCACTGCCGCATGCAGCCACACACAGACATGCCTAGTGCACATTCTGAGTTGTGCCTAGGCATGACCCGGCCACAGAGCTGCGCACTTCGGCACACCTCAGAGACACACCCCACATGCGCGCACCGGCACTGCCGCATGCAGCCACACACAGACATGCCTAGTGCACATTCTGAGTTGTGCCTAGGCATGACCCGGCCACAGAGCTGCGCACTTCGGCACACCTCAGAGACACACCCCACATGCGCGCACCGGCACTGCCGCATGCAGCCACACACAGACATGCCTAGTGCACATTCTGAGTTGTGCCTAGGCATGACCCGGCCACAGAGCTGCGCACTTCGGCACACCTCAGAGACACACCCCACATGCGCGCACCGGCACTGCCGCATGCAGCCACACACAGACATGCCTAGTGCACATTCTGAGTTGTGCCTAGGCATGACCCGGCCACAGAGCTGCGCACTTCGGCACACCTCAGAGACACACCCCACATGCGCGCACCGGCACTGCCGCATGCAGCCACACACAGACATGCCTAGTGCACATTCTGAGTTGTGCCTAGGCATGACCCGGCCACAGAGCTGCGCACTTCGGCACACCTCAGAGACACACCCCACATGCGCGCACCGGCACTGCCGCATGCAGCCACACACAGACATGCCTAGTGCACATTCTGAGTTGTGCCTAGGCATGACCCGGCCACAGAGCTGCGCACTTCGGCACACCTCAGAGACACACCCCACATGCGCGCACCGGCACTGCCGCATGCAGCCACACACAGACATGCCTAGTGCACATTCTGAGTTGTGCCTAGGCATGACCCGGCCACAGAGCTGCGCACTTCGGCACACCTCAGAGACACACCCCACATGCGCGCACCGGCACTGCCGCATGCAGCCACACACAGACATGCCTAGTGCACATTCTGAGTTGTGCCTAGGCATGACCCGGCCACAGAGCTGCGCACTTCGGCACACCTCAGAGACACACCCCACATGCGCGCACCGGCACTGCCGCATGCAGCCACACACAGACATGCCTAGTGCACATTCTGAGTTGTGCCTAGGCATGACCCGGCCACAGAGCTGCGCACTTCGGCACACCTCAGAGACACACCCCACATGCGCGCACCGGCACTGCCGCATGCAGCCACACACAGACATGCCTAGTGCACATTCTGAGTTGTGCCTAGGCATGACCCGGCCACAGAGCTGCGCACTTCGGCACACCTCAGAGACACACCCCACATGCGCGCACCGGCACTGCCGCATGCAGCCACACACAGCCATGCCTAGTGCACATTCTGAGTTGTGCCTAGGCATGACCCGGCCACAGAGCTGCGCACTTCGGCACACCTCAGAGACACACCCCACATGCGCGCACCGGCACTGCCGCATGCAGCCACACACAGCCATGCCTAGTGCACATTCTGAGTTGTGCCTAGGCATGACCCGGCCACAGAGCTGCGCACTTCGGCACACCTCAGAGACACACCCCACATGCGCGCACCGGCACTGCCGCATGCAGCCACACACAGACATGCCTAGTGCACATTCTGAGTTGTGCCTAGGCATGACCCGGCCACAGAGCTGCGCACTTCGGCACACCTCAGAGACACACCCCACATGCGCGCACCGGCACTGCCGCATGCAGCCACACACAGACATGCCTAGTGCACATTCTGAGTTGTGCCTAGGCATGACCCGGCCACAGAGCTGCGCACTTCGGCACACCTCAGAGACACACCCCACATGCGCGCACCGGCACTGCCGCATGCAGCCACACACAGCCATGCCTAGTGCACATTCTGAGTTGTGCCTAGGCATGACCCGGCCACAGAGCTGCGCACTTCGGCACACCTCAGAGACACACCCCACATGCGCGCACCGGCACTGCCGCATGCAGCCACACACAGACATGCCTAGTGCACATTCTGAGTTGTGCCTAGGCATGACCCGGCCACAGAGCTGCGCACTTCGGCACACCTCAGAGACACACCCCACATGCGCGCACCGGCACTGCCGCATGCAGCCACACACAGACATGCCTAGTGCACATTCTGAGTTGTGCCTAGGCATGACCCGGCCACAGAGCTGCGCACTTCGGCACACCTCAGAGACACACCCCACATGCGCGCACCGGCACTGCCGCATGCAGCCACACACAGCCATGCCTAGTGCACATTCTGAGTTGTGCCTAGGCATGACCCGGCCACAGAGCTGCGCACTTCGGCACACCTCAGAGACACACCCCACATGCGCGCACCGGCACTGCCGCATGCAGCCACACACAGACATGCCTAGTGCACATTCTGAGTTGTGCCTAGGCATGACCCGGCCACAGAGCTGCGCACTTCGGCACACCTCAGAGACACACCCCACATGCGCGCACCGGCACTGCCGCATGCAGCCACACACAGACATGCCTAGTGCACATTCTGAGTTGTGCCTAGGCATGACCCGGCCACAGAGCTGCGCACTTCGGCACACCTCAGAGACACACCCCACATGCGCGCACCGGCACTGCCGCATGCAGCCACACACAGACATGCCTAGTGCACATTCTGAGTTGTGCCTAGGCATGACCCGGCCACAGAGCTGCGCACTTCGGCACACCTCAGAGACACACCCCACATGCGCGCACCGGCACTGCCGCATGCAGCCACACACAGCCATGCCTAGTGCACATTCTGAGTTGTGCCTAGGCATGACCCGGCCACAGAGCTGCGCACTTCGGCACACCTCAGAGACACACCCCACATGCGCGCACCGGCACTGCCGCATGCAGCCACACACAGACATGCCTAGTGCACATTCTGAGTTGTGCCTAGGCATGACCCGGCCACAGAGCTGCGCACTTCGGCACACCTCAGAGACACACCCCACATGCGCGCACCGGCACTGCCGCATGCAGCCACACACAGACATGCCTAGTGCACATTCTGAGTTGTGCCTAGGCATGACCCGGCCACAGAGCTGCGCACTTCGGCACACCTCAGAGACACACCCCACATGCGCGCACCGGCACTGCCGCATGCAGCCACACACAGACATGCCTAGTGCACATTCTGAGTTGTGCCTAGGCATGACCCGGCCACAGAGCTGCGCACTTCGGCACACCTCAGAGACACACCCCACATGCGCGCACCGGCACTGCCGCATGCAGCCACACACAGACATGCCTAGTGCACATTCTGAGTTGTGCCTAGGCATGACCCGGCCACAGAGCTGCGCACTTCGGCACACCTCAGAGACACACCCCACATGCGCGCACCGGCACTGCCGCATGCAGCCACACACAGACATGCCTAGTGCACATTCTGAGTTGTGCCTAGGCATGACCCGGCCACAGAGCTGCGCACTTCGGCACACCTCAGAGACACACCCCACATGCGCGCACCGGCACTGCCGCATGCAGCCACACACAGACATGCCTAGTGCACATTCTGAGTTGTGCCTAGGCATGACCCGGCCACAGAGCTGCGCACTTCGGCACACCTCAGAGACACACCCCACATGCGCGCACCGGCACTGCCGCATGCAGCCACACACAGACATGCCTAGTGCACATTCTGAGTTGTGCCTAGGCATGACCCGGCCACAGAGCTGCGCACTTCGGCACACCTCAGAGACACACCCCACATGCGCGCACCGGCACTGCCGCATGCAGCCACACACAGCCATGCCTAGTGCACATTCTGAGTTGTGCCTAGGCATGACCCGGCCACAGAGCTGCGCACTTCGGCACACCTCAGAGACACACCCCACATGCGCGCACCGGCACTGCCGCATGCAGCCACACACAGACATGCCTAGTGCACATTCTGAGTTGTGCCTAGGCATGACCCGGCCACAGAGCTGCGCACTTCGGCACACCTCAGAGACACACCCCACATGCGCGCACCGGCACTGCCGCATGCAGCCACACACAGACATGCCTAGTGCACATTCTGAGTTGTGCCTAGGCATGACCCGGCCACAGAGCTGCGCACTTCGGCACACCTCAGAGACACACCCCACATGCGCGCACCGGCACTGCCGCATGCAGCCACACACAGACATGCCTAGTGCACATTCTGAGTTGTGCCTAGGCATGACCCGGCCACAGAGCTGCGCACTTCGGCACACCTCAGAGACACACCCCACATGCGCGCACCGGCACTGCCGCATGCAGCCACACACAGACATGCCTAGTGCACATTCTGAGTTGTGCCTAGGCATGACCCGGCCACAGAGCTGCGCACTTCGGCACACCTCAGAGACACACCCCACATGCGCGCACCGGCACTGCCGCATGCAGCCACACACAGACATGCCTAGTGCACATTCTGAGTTGTGCCTAGGCATGACCCGGCCACAGAGCTGCGCACTTCGGCACACCTCAGAGACACACCCCACATGCGCGCACCGGCACTGCCGCATGCAGCCACACACAGACATGCCTAGTGCACATTCTGAGTTGTGCCTAGGCATGACCCGGCCACAGAGCTGCGCACTTCGGCACACCTCAGAGACACACCCCACATGCGCGCACCGGCACTGCCGCATGCAGCCACACACAGCCATGCCTAGTGCACATTCTGAGTTGTGCCTAGGCATGACCCGGCCACAGAGCTGCGCACTTCGGCACACCTCAGAGACACACCCCACATGCGCGCACCGGCACTGCCGCATGCAGCCACACACAGACATGCCTAGTGCACATTCTGAGTTGTGCCTAGGCATGACCCGGCCACAGAGCTGCGCACTTCGGCACACCTCAGAGACACACCCCACATGCGCGCACCGGCACTGCCGCATGCAGCCACACACAGCCATGCCTAGTGCACATTCTGAGTTGTGCCTAGGCATGACCCGGCCACAGAGCTGCGCACTTCGGCACACCTCAGAGACACACCCCACATGCGCGCACCGGCACTGCCGCATGCAGCCACACACAGACATGCCTAGTGCACATTCTGAGTTGTGCCTAGGCATGACCCGGCCACAGAGCTGCGCACTTCGGCACACCTCAGAGACACACCCCACATGCGCGCACCGGCACTGCCGCATGCAGCCACACACAGACATGCCTAGTGCACATTCTGAGTTGTGCCTAGGCATGACCCGGCCACAGAGCTGCGCACTTCGGCACACCTCAGAGACACACCCCACATGCGCGCACCGGCACTGCCGCATGCAGCCACACACAGACATGCCTAGTGCACATTCTGAGTTGTGCCTAGGCATGACCCGGCCACAGAGCTGCGCACTTCGGCACACCTCAGAGACACACCCCACATGCGCGCACCGGCACTGCCGCATGCAGCCACACACAGCCATGCCTAGTGCACATTCTGAGTTGTGCCTAGGCATGACCCGGCCACAGAGCTGCGCACTTCGGCACACCTCAGAGACACACCCCACATGCGCGCACCGGCACTGCCGCATGCAGCCACACACAGACATGCCTAGTGCACATTCTGAGTTGTGCCTAGGCATGACCCGGCCACAGAGCTGCGCACTTCGGCACACCTCAGAGACACACCCCACATGCGCGCACCGGCACTGCCGCATGCAGCCACACACAGACATGCCTAGTGCACATTCTGAGTTGTGCCTAGGCATGACCCGGCCACAGAGCTGCGCACTTCGGCACACCTCAGAGACACACCCCACATGCGCGCACCGGCACTGCCGCATGCAGCCACACACAGACATGCCTAGTGCACATTCTGAGTTGTGCCTAGGCATGACCCGGCCACAGAGCTGCGCACTTCGGCACACCTGCGAGACACACCCCACATGCGCGCACCGGCACTGCCGCATGCAGCCACACACAGACATGCCTAGTGCACATTCTGAGTTGTGCCTAGGCATGACCCGGCCACAGAGCTGCGCACTTCGGCACACCTCAGAGACACACCCCACATGCGCGCACCGGCACTGCCGCATGCAGCCACACACAGACATGCCTAGTGCACATTCTGAGTTGTGCCTAGGCATGACCCGGCCACAGAGCTGCGCACTTCGGCACACCTCAGAGACACACCCCACATGCGCGCACCGGCACTGCCGCATGCAGCCACACACAGACATGCCTAGTGCACATTCTGAGTTGTGCCTAGGCATGACCCGGCCACAGAGCTGCGCACTTCGGCACACCTCAGAGACACACCCCACATGCGCGCACCGGCACTGCCGCATGCAGCCACACACAGACATGCCTAGTGCACATTCTGAGTTGTGCCTAGGCATGACCCGGCCACAGAGCTGCGCACTTCGGCACACCTCAGAGACACACCCCACATGCGCGCACCGGCACTGCCGCATGCAGCCACACACAGACATGCCTAGTGCACATTCTGAGTTGTGCCTAGGCATGACCCGGCCACAGAGCTGCGCACTTCGGCACACCTCAGAGACACACCCCACATGCGCGCACCGGCACTGCCGCATGCAGCCACACACAGACATGCCTAGTGCACATTCTGAGTTGTGCCTAGGCATGACCCGGCCACAGAGCTGCGCACTTCGGCACACCTCAGAGACACACCCCACATGCGCGCACCGGCACTGCCGCATGCAGCCACACACAGACATGCCTAGTGCACATTCTGAGTTGTGCCTAGGCATGACCCGGCCACAGAGCTGCGCACTTCGGCACACCTCAGAGACACACCCCACATGCGCGCACCGGCACTGCCGCATGCAGCCACACACAGACATGCCTAGTGCACATTCTGAGTTGTGCCTAGGCATGACCCGGCCACAGAGCTGCGCACTTCGGCACACCTCAGAGACACACCCCACATGCGCGCACCGGCACTGCCGCATGCAGCCACACACAGACATGCCTAGTGCACATTCTGAGTTGTGCCTAGGCATGACCCGGCCACAGAGCTGCGCACTTCGGCACACCTCAGAGACACACCCCACATGCGCGCACCGGCACTGCCGCATGCAGCCACACACAGACATGCCTAGTGCACATTCTGAGTTGTGCCTAGGCATGACCCGGCCACAGAGCTGCGCACTTCGGCACACCTCAGAGACACACCCCACATGCGCGCACCGGCACTGCCGCATGCAGCCACACACAGCCATGCCTAGTGCACATTCTGAGTTGTGCCTAGGCATGACCCGGCCACAGAGCTGCGCACTTCGGCACACCTCAGAGACACACCCCACATGCGCGCACCGGCACTGCCGCATGCAGCCACACACAGACATGCCTAGTGCACATTCTGAGTTGTGCCTAGGCATGACCCGGCCACAGAGCTGCGCACTTCGGCACACCTCAGAGACACACCCCACATGCGCGCACCGGCACTGCCGCATGCAGCCACACACAGACATGCCTAGTGCACATTCTGAGTTGTGCCTAGGCATGACCCGGCCACAGAGCTGCGCACTTCGGCACACCTCAGAGACACACCCCACATGCGCGCACCGGCACTGCCGCATGCAGCCACACACAGACATGCCTAGTGCACATTCTGAGTTGTGCCTAGGCATGACCCGGCCACAGAGCTGCGCACTTCGGCACACCTCAGAGACACACCCCACATGCGCGCACCGGCACTGCCGCATGCAGCCACACACAGACATGCCTAGTGCACATTCTGAGTTGTGCCTAGGCATGACCCGGCCACAGAGCTGCGCACTTCGGCACACCTCAGAGACACACCCCACATGCGCGCACCGGCACTGCCGCATGCAGCCACACACAGACATGCCTAGTGCACATTCTGAGTTGTGCCTAGGCATGACCCGGCCACAGAGCTGCGCACTTCGGCACACCTCAGAGACACACCCCACATGCGCGCACCGGCACTGCCGCATGCAGCCACACACAGACATGCCTAGTGCACATTCTGAGTTGTGCCTAGGCATGACCCGGCCACAGAGCTGCGCACTTCGGCACACCTCAGAGACACACCCCACATGCGCGCACCGGCACTGCCGCATGCAGCCACACACAGCCATGCCTAGTGCACATTCTGAGTTGTGCCTAGGCATGACCCGGCCACAGAGCTGCGCACTTCGGCACACCTCAGAGACACACCCCACATGCGCGCACCGGCACTGCCGCATGCAGCCACACACAGACATGCCTAGTGCACATTCTGAGTTGTGCCTAGGCATGACCCGGCCACAGAGCTGCGCACTTCGGCACACCTCAGAGACACACCCCACATGCGCGCACCGGCACTGCCGCATGCAGCCACACACAGACATGCCTAGTGCACATTCTGAGTTGTGCCTAGGCATGACCCGGCCACAGAGCTGCGCACTTCGGCACACCTCAGAGACACACCCCACATGCGCGCACCGGCACTGCCGCATGCAGCCACACACAGCCATGCCTAGTGCACATTCTGAGTTGTGCCTAGGCATGACCCGGCCACAGAGCTGCGCACTTCGGCACACCTCAGAGACACACCCCACATGCGCGCACCGGCACTGCCGCATGCAGCCACACACAGCCATGCCTAGTGCACATTCTGAGTTGTGCCTAGGCATGACCCGGCCACAGAGCTGCGCACTTCGGCACACCTCAGAGACACACCCCACATGCGCGCACCGGCACTGCCGCATGCAGCCACACACAGACATGCCTAGTGCACATTCTGAGTTGTGCCTAGGCATGACCCGGCCACAGAGCTGCGCACTTCGGCACACCTGCGAGACACACCCCACATGCGCGCACCGGCACTGCCGCATGCAGCCACACACAGACATGCCTAGTGCACATTCTGAGTTGTGCCTAGGCATGACCCGGCCACAGAGCTGCGCACTTCGGCACACCTCAGAGACACACCCCACATGCGCGCACCGGCACTGCCGCATGCAGCCACACACAGACATGCCTAGTGCACATTCTGAGTTGTGCCTAGGCATGACCCGGCCACAGAGCTGCGCACTTCGGCACACCTCAGAGACACACCCCACATGCGCGCACCGGCACTGCCGCATGCAGCCACACACAGACATGCCTAGTGCACATTCTGAGTTGTGCCTAGGCATGACCCGGCCACAGAGCTGCGCACTTCGGCACACCTCAGAGACACACCCCACATGCGCGCACCGGCACTGCCGCATGCAGCCACACACAGACATGCCTAGTGCACATTCTGAGTTGTGCCTAGGCATGACCCGGCCACAGAGCTGCGCACTTCGGCACACCTCAGAGACACACCCCACATGCGCGCACCGGCACTGCCGCATGCAGCCACACACAGCCATGCCTAGTGCACATTCTGAGTTGTGCCTAGGCATGACCCGGCCACAGAGCTGCGCACTTCGGCACACCTCAGAGACACACCCCACATGCGCGCACCGGCACTGCCGCATGCAGCCACACACAGACATGCCTAGTGCACATTCTGAGTTGTGCCTAGGCATGACCCGGCCACAGAGCTGCGCACTTCGGCACACCTCAGAGACACACCCCACATGCGCGCACCGGCACTGCCGCATGCAGCCACACACAGACATGCCTAGTGCACATTCTGAGTTGTGCCTAGGCATGACCCGGCCACAGAGCTGCGCACTTCGGCACACCTCAGAGACACACCCCACATGCGCGCACCGGCACTGCCGCATGCAGCCACACACAGACATGCCTAGTGCACATTCTGAGTTGTGCCTAGGCATGACCCGGCCACAGAGCTGCGCACTTCGGCACACCTCAGAGACACACCCCACATGCGCGCACCGGCACTGCCGCATGCAGCCACACACAGACATGCCTAGTGCACATTCTGAGTTGTGCCTAGGCATGACCCGGCCACAGAGCTGCGCACTTCGGCACACCTCAGAGACACACCCCACATGCGCGCACCGGCACTGCCGCATGCAGCCACACACAGACATGCCTAGTGCACATTCTGAGTTGTGCCTAGGCATGACCCGGCCACAGAGCTGCGCACTTCGGCACACCTCAGAGACACACCCCACATGCGCGCACCGGCACTGCCGCATGCAGCCACACACAGACATGCCTAGTGCACATTCTGAGTTGTGCCTAGGCATGACCCGGCCACAGAGCTGCGCACTTCGGCACACCTCAGAGACACACCCCACATGCGCGCACCGGCACTGCCGCATGCAGCCACACACAGACATGCCTAGTGCACATTCTGAGTTGTGCCTAGGCATGACCCGGCCACAGAGCTGCGCACTTCGGCACACCTCAGAGACACACCCCACATGCGCGCACCGGCACTGCCGCATGCAGCCACACACAGACATGCCTAGTGCACATTCTGAGTTGTGCCTAGGCATGACCCGGCCACAGAGCTGCGCACTTCGGCACACCTGCGAGACACACCCCACATGCGCGCACCGGCACTGCCGCATGCAGCCACACACAGACATGCCTAGTGCACATTCTGAGTTGTGCCTAGGCATGACCCGGCCACAGAGCTGCGCACTTCGGCACACCTGCGAGACACACCCCACATGCGCGCACCGGCACTGCCGCATGCAGCCACACACAGACATGCCTAGTGCACATTCTGAGTTGTGCCTAGGCATGACCCGGCCACAGAGCTGCGCACTTCGGCACACCTCAGAGACACACCCCACATGCGCGCACCGGCACTGCCGCATGCAGCCACACACAGACATGCCTAGTGCACATTCTGAGTTGTGCCTAGGCATGACCCGGCCACAGAGCTGCGCACTTCGGCACACCTGCGAGACACACCCCACATGCGCGCACCGGCACTGCCGCATGCAGCCACACACAGACATGCCTAGTGCACATTCTGAGTTGTGCCTAGGCATGACCCGGCCACAGAGCTGCGCACTTCGGCACACCTCAGAGACACACCCCACATGCGCGCACCGGCACTGCCGCATGCAGCCACACACAGACATGCCTAGTGCACATTCTGAGTTGTGCCTAGGCATGACCCGGCCACAGAGCTGCGCACTTCGGCACACCTGCGAGACACACCCCACATGCGCGCACCGGCACTGCCGCATGCAGCCACACACAGACATGCCTAGTGCACATTCTGAGTTGTGCCTAGGCATGACCCGGCCACAGAGCTGCGCACTTCGGCACACCTCAGAGACACACCCCACATGCGCGCACCGGCACTGCCGCATGCAGCCACACACAGACATGCCTAGTGCACATTCTGAGTTGTGCCTAGGCATGACCCGGCCACAGAGCTGCGCACTTCGGCACACCTCAGAGACACACCCCACATGCGCGCACCGGCACTGCCGCATGCAGCCACACACAGACATGCCTAGTGCACATTCTGAGTTGTGCCTAGGCATGACCCGGCCACAGAGCTGCGCACTTCGGCACACCTCAGAGACACACCCCACATGCGCGCACCGGCACTGCCGCATGCAGCCACACACAGACATGCCTAGTGCACATTCTGAGTTGTGCCTAGGCATGACCCGGCCACAGAGCTGCGCACTTCGGCACACCTCAGAGACACACCCCACATGCGCGCACCGGCACTGCCGCATGCAGCCACACACAGACATGCCTAGTGCACATTCTGAGTTGTGCCTAGGCATGACCCGGCCACAGAGCTGCGCACTTCGGCACACCTCAGAGACACACCCCACATGCGCGCACCGGCACTGCCGCATGCAGCCACACACAGACATGCCTAGTGCACATTCTGAGTTGTGCCTAGGCATGACCCGGCCACAGAGCTGCGCACTTCGGCACACCTGCGAGACACACCCCACATGCGCGCACCGGCACTGCCGCATGCAGCCACACACAGACATGCCTAGTGCACATTCTGAGTTGTGCCTAGGCATGACCCGGCCACAGAGCTGCGCACTTCGGCACACCTCAGAGACACACCCCACATGCGCGCACCGGCACTGCCGCATGCAGCCACACACAGACATGCCTAGTGCACATTCTGAGTTGTGCCTAGGCATGACCCGGCCACAGAGCTGCGCACTTCGGCACACCTCAGAGACACACCCCACATGCGCGCACCGGCACTGCCGCATGCAGCCACACACAGACATGCCTAGTGCACATTCTGAGTTGTGCCTAGGCATGACCCGGCCACAGAGCTGCGCACTTCGGCACACCTCAGAGACACACCCCACATGCGCGCACCGGCACTGCCGCATGCAGCCACACACAGACATGCCTAGTGCACATTCTGAGTTGTGCCTAGGCATGACCCGGCCACAGAGCTGCGCACTTCGGCACACCTGCGAGACACACCCCACATGCGCGCACCGGCACTGCCGCATGCAGCCACACACAGACATGCCTAGTGCACATTCTGAGTTGTGCCTAGGCATGACCCGGCCACAGAGCTGCGCACTTCGGCACACCTGCGAGACACACCCCACATGCGCGCACCGGCACTGCCGCATGCAGCCACACACAGACATGCCTAGTGCACATTCTGAGTTGTGCCTAGGCATGACCCGGCCACAGAGCTGCGCACTTCGGCACACCTCAGAGACACACCCCACATGCGCGCACCGGCACTGCCGCATGCAGCCACACACAGACATGCCTAGTGCACATTCTGAGTTGTGCCTAGGCATGACCCGGCCACAGAGCTGCGCACTTCGGCACACCTCAGAGACACACCCCACATGCGCGCACCGGCACTGCCGCATGCAGCCACACACAGACATGCCTAGTGCACATTCTGAGTTGTGCCTAGGCATGACCCGGCCACAGAGCTGCGCACTTCGGCACACCTCAGAGACACACCCCACATGCGCGCACCGGCACTGCCGCATGCAGCCACACACAGACATGCCTAGTGCACATTCTGAGTTGTGCCTAGGCATGACCCGGCCACAGAGCTGCGCACTTCGGCACACCTCAGAGACACACCCCACATGCGCGCACCGGCACTGCCGCATGCAGCCACACACAGACATGCCTAGTGCACATTCTGAGTTGTGCCTAGGCATGACCCGGCCACAGAGCTGCGCACTTCGGCACACCTCAGAGACACACCCCACATGCGCCGCACCGGCACTGCCGCATGCAAGCCACACACAGACATGCCTAGTGCACATTCTGAGTTGTGCCTAGGCATGACCCGGCCACAGAGCTGCGCACATTCGGCACAACCTCAGAGACACACCCCACATGCGCGCACCGGCACTGCCGCATGCAGCCACACACAGACATGCCTAGTGCACATTCTGAGTTGTGCTAGGCATGACCCGGCCACAGAGCTGCGCACTTCGGCACACCTGCGAGACACACCCCACATGCGCGCACCGGCACTGCCGCATGCAGCCTCACACAGACATGCCTAGTGCACATTCTGAGTGTGCCTAGGCATGACCCGGCCACAGAGCTGCGCACTTCGCACACCTGCGAGACACACCCCACATGCGCGCACCGGCACTGCCGCATGCAGCCACACACAGACATGCCTAGTGCACATTCTGAGTTGTGCCTAGGCATGACCCGGCCACAGAGCTGCGCACTTCGGCACACCTCAGAGACACACCCCACATGCGCGCACCGGCACTGCCGCATGCAGCCACACAGACATGCCTAGTGCACATTCTGAGTGTGCCTAGGCATGACCCGGCCACAGAGCTGCGCACTTCGGCACACCTGCGAGACACACCCCACATGCGCGCACCGGCACTGCCGCATGCAGCCTCACACAGACATGCCTAGTGCACATTCTGAGTGTGCCTAGGCATGACCCGGCCACAGAGCTGCGCACTTCGGCACACCTCAGAGACACACCCCACATGCGCGCACCGGCACTGCCGCATGCAGCCACATACAGACATGCCTAGTGCACATTCTGAGTTGTGCCTAGGCATGACCCGGCCACAGAGCTGCGCACTTCGGCACACCTCAGAGACACACCCCACATGCGCGCACCGGCACTGCCGCATGCAGCCACACACAGACATGCCTAGTGCACATTCTGAGTTGTGCCTAGGCATGACCCGGCCACAGAGCTGCGCACTTCGGCACACCTGCGAGACACACCCCACATGCGCGCACCGGCACTGCCGCATGCAGCCACACACAGACATGCCTAGTGCACATTCTGAGTTGTGCCTAGGCATGACCCGGCCACAGAGCTGCGCACTTCGGCACACCTGCGAGACACACCCCACATGCGCGCACCGGCACTGCCGCATGCAGCCACACACAGACATGCCTAGTGCACATTCTGAGTTGTGCCTAGGCATGACCCGGCCACAGAGCTGCGCACTTCGGCACACCTCAGAGACACACCCCACATGCGCGCACCGGCACTGCCGCATGCAGCCACACACAGACATGCCTAGTGCACATTCTGAGTTGTGCCTAGGCATGACCCGGCCACAGAGCTGCGCACTTCGGCACACCTGCGAGACACACCCCACATGCGCGCACCGGCACTGCCGCATGCAGCCACACACAGCCATGCCTAGTGCACATTCTGAGTGTGCCTAGGCATGACCCGGCCACAGAGCTGCGCACTTCACCTCAGAGACACACCCCACATGCGCGCACCGGCACTGCCGCATGCAGCCACACACAGCATGCCTAGTGCACATTCTGAGTTGTGCCTAGGCATGACCCGGCCACAGAGCTGCGCACTTCGGCACACCTCAGAGACACACCCCACATGCGCGCACCGGCANCACACCTCAGAGACACACCCCACATGCGCGCACCGGCACTGCCGCATGCAGCCACACACAGACATGCCTAGTGCACATTCTGAGTTGTGCCTAGGCATGACCCGGCCACAGAGCTGCGCACTTCGGCACACCTCAGAGACACACCCCACATGCGCGCACCGGCACTGCCGCATGCAGCCACACAGACATGCCTAGTGCACATTCTGGGTTGTGCCTAGGCATGACCCGGCCACAGAGCTGCGCACTTCGGCACACCTGCGAGACACACCCCACATGCGCGCACCGGCACTGCCGCATGCAGCCACACACAGACATGCCTAGTGCACATTCTGAGTGTGCCTAGGCATGACCCGGCCACAGAGCTGCGCACTTCGGCACACCTCAGAGACACACCCCACATGCGCGCACCGGCACTGCCGCATGCAGCCACACACAGACATGCCTAGTGCACATTCTGAGTGGGCCTAGGCATGACCCGGCCACAGAGCTGCGCACTTCCGCACACCTGCGAGACACACCCCACATGCGCGCACCGGCACTGCCGCATGCAGCCACACACAGCCATGCCTAGTGCACATTCTGAGTTGTGCCTATGCATGACCCGGCCACAGAGCTGCGCACTTCGGCACACCTCAGAGACACACCCCACATGCGCCGTCGGCACTGCCGCATGCAGCCACACACAGACATGCCTAGTGCACATTCTGAGTTGTGCCTAGGCATGACCCGGCCACAGAGCTGCGCACTTCGGCACACCTCAGAGACACACCCCACATGCGCGCACCGGCACTGCCGCATGCAGCCACACACAGACATGCCTAATGCACATTCTGAGTTGTGCCTAGGCATGACCCGGCCACAGAGCTACGCACTTCGGCAGACCTGCGAGACACACCCCACATGCGCGCACCGGCACTGCCGCATGCAGCCTCACACAGACATGCCTAGTGCACATTCTGAGTGTGCCCAGGCATGACCCGGGCACAGATCTGCGCACTTCCGCACACCTGCGAGACACACCCCACATGCGCGCACCGGCACTGCCGCATGCAGCCACACACAGACATGCCTAGTGCACATTCTGAGTTGTGCCTAGGCATGACCCGGCCACAGAGCTACGCACTTCGGCACACCTCAGAGACACACCCCACATGCGCGCACCGGCACTGCCGCATGCAGCCTCACACAGACATGCCTAGTGCACATTCTGAGTGTGCCCAGGCATGACCCGGCCACAGAGCTGCGCACTTCGGCACACCTGCGAGACACACCCCACATGCGCGCACCGGCACTGCCGCATGCAGCCTCACACAGACATGCCTAGTGCACATTCTGAGTGTGCCCAGGCATGACCCGGGCACAGATCTGCGCACTTCCGCACACCTGCGAGACACACCCCACATGCGCGCACCGGCACTGCCGCATGCAGCCACATACATACATGCCTTGTGCACATTCTGAGTTGTGCCTAGGCATGACCCGGCCACAGAGCTGCGCACTTCGGCACACCTCAGAGACACACCCCACATGCGCGCACCGGCACTGCCGCATGCAGCCACACACAGACATGCCTAGTGCACATTCTGAGTGGGCCTAGGCATGACCCGGCCACAGAGCTGCGCACTTCCGCACACCTGCGAGACACACCCCACATGCGCGCACCGGCACTGCCGCATGCAGCCACACACAGCCATGCCTAGTGCACATTCTGAGTTGTGCCTAGGCATGACCCGGCCACAGAGCTGCGCACTTCGGCACACCTCAGAGACACACCCCACATGCGCGCACCGGCACTGCCGCATGCAGCCACATACATACATGCCTTGTGCACATTCTGAGTTGTGCCTAGGCATGACCCGGCCACAGAGCTGCACACTTCGGCACACCTCAGAGACACACCCCACATGCGCGCACCGGCACTGCCGCATGCAGCCTCACACAGACATTCCTAGTGCACATTCTGAGTTGTGCCTAGGCATGACCCGACCACAGAGCTGCGCACTTCGGCACACCTGCGAGACACACCCCACACGCGCGGACCGGCACTGCCGCATGCAGCCTCACACAGGCATGCCTAGTGCACATTCTGAGTGTGCCTAGGCATGACCCGGGCACAGATCTGCGCACTTCGGCACACCTCAGAGACACACCCCGCATGCGCGCACCGGCACTGCCGCATGCAGCCTCACACAGACATGCCTAGTGCACATTCTGAGTGTGCCTAGGCATGACCCGGCCACAGATCTGCGCACTTCGGCACACCTCAGAGACACACCCCACATGCGCGCTCCGGCACTGCCGCATGCAGCCACACACCGACATGCCTAGTGCACATTCTGAGTTGCGCCTAAGCATGATCCGGCCACAGATCTGCGCACTTCAGCACACCTTAGAGACACACCCCACATGCGCGCTCCTGCACTGCCGCATGCAGCCACACACCGACATGCCTAGTGCTCATTCTGGGTTGCGCCTAGGCGTGACCCGGCCACAGAGCTGCGCACTTCGGCACACCTGCGAGACACACCCCACATGCGCCCCGCGGCACTGCCGCATGCAGCCACACACAGACATGCCTAGTGCACATTCTGAGTGTGCCTAGGCATGACCCGGCCACAGAGCTGCGCACTTCGGCACACCTCAGAGACACACCCCACATGCGCGCACCGACACTGCCGCATGCAGCCACACACAGACATGCCTAGTGCACATTCTGAGTTGTGCCTAGGCATTATCTGGCCACAGAGCTGCGCACTGCGGCACACCTCAGAGACACACCCCACATACGCGCACCGGCCCTGCCGCATGCAGCCACCCCCAGACATGCCTAGTGTATATTCTCAGTTGTGTCTAGGCAGCACCTGTCCACAACGCTGCACCGGCACTGCAGCATTCAGCCAAGTGGTCACCTCAGGATTGCATTGCTTAATGTCCACAATGTTGCAGAACAGAAATTGTGACAGCCTGATGACATTCCGATGCTTAGCGCCTAGCACAGGTTTGAAGGGCTGCAGTCGCCCGCATAGGGTGCAACAAGGTTTATATTCAGCAATGCTTCATGTGCATCAATGCGCGCCCTTGAAAACAAGTGTGCCTGAGCGTACCGCCAATGCTCGCATCAACTGGATTAGCAAGGCAGCACATGCGTGTCAGGCAGTACGCACTACAGCTGGTTGCATTGCAGATAATACACAGACAGTATATTGTTGGTGATCGAGGAATAAGTTTCCGGGGACAAGTATTATTTTATTATATTAAACACAGACGACACATAATACCATACAAACAGATTCTACAGTAGAGACCACTAGCATAGCATTGATAAAAATAAGCGATGCTTGACTCCACTTGAGCTGCTGCAGCCCAGAATTTGTGTGAGACAGAGAATGGCATCCGTAGCAGAGTGCAAATGCCATCATGCAACCAGACTACACGGAGTGATGTGATCAGACACTACAAGGACGGTGGACATCCTGAGAGGATGTCCTCAACATCATCCTGGACAACATCCTGGAACAAGGGACAGGACGTATAGTAGGACGTCATGCTGAACTTGCGAGGAGTTCCTGCCGAGCCCAGGACTCATGGATGGACGGGCGAGGACGGCTGCCAGGACATCCGACCTGCTACGCCAGGACCTCACCCGTGTAAGCAGCACGTCCGCAGGACGTCTTGGGTTAGTTTTGCAGGATCCTGGCGGGCAATCAGGATCCCGGGCTCAAGTCAGGATCCTGAATCGGCTAGCCGTCAGGCCGTCAGACAGGATGTCCTGGCGTCGCAGAGGCTCCCGAGGATGTCTTGGGTTAGTGTTACACGGAGATGAACGCAACAGCCTGGCAGCGAGGGCAACAGAAGGAAAGTAGACGGCCAAAACCCCCGAAAGTAGACAGCAGCAAAAAGCAATCACTCTCCCAGGCGAAAAACCCACAACGAACCGACACAGCCGACACAACCACACCCGCGCACCCACACGCATGCGCACTCCCGCACCCCTCCACTACGGCACCCGCGCCACAACCGCACACAGCAACAACCACCACCGCACTACTGCCCACCCCAGCATAACCAGCCACCACCGACCCCCCAACAGCAGCACCCCCACTCCATCCTGCCCCACTGGAGCATTCCATCACGGGCCCCCGCACATGAGAGCCCGGGGGCGCACACCCCCCATAGTGCAAGGCGTACCAGCCCTCCACCTCCGGCCGCACGGCAGGGGCCTCAGGGCGGGGCGCGAAGGGCACTGGCGGCGCCTCATCACCCCCCCCACGGTGGCTCGTGGGAAGGCAGGGCGGGCCAGCACGACCAGACGCGGGGCCGGCTTGCGCTGCTGCAGCCGCGGCACCCGGTCCAGCAAGGCGGCCAGCAGCCGCCTATAGCACGTCCGACGGGACATCGTGGCCAAGCACCACCGCCCTGCCCGCCAGCCGCATACGCAGCGGAGCCGCAGCGAGGACCTGGCGCGTCACACCACGGCACAGAGTGGTGGAGAGTTCGCACATGGCATTCTGCAAGAACGCTCGCCTGGACACGGCCCCCGAAGCCGCAGCAAAGTCAGCGATCTTATTCAGGAAGGCGAACGCACTCGTGCCCACACGGCCAAACGTCTCATGCGACAGGGACACGAAGCGACATGCGCCTGTGCCGGAGCGGCCGTACTTGTCTCGCTTCCGGTCGTCCATCAGCTGGGCGGCAGCGCCTGGCGTGTTTGCCGCGGCGACGACCCGGGAGGGGGCCACCGGACAGGTCACGCACACATCGGCCACAACGGTGTCGCAGGGCAACATCACAAGCAGATCACCCCGTTCCGGGTCGCGCTGCGAGCGGGGGGGTAGCGGCCAGGCGCAGACCGCGGCCTCGCGGCCCTGTCGACCCTCGGGCAGGCGTCGCGGCGGACTAGTGGCCACCGGGCCCACCTGTGGCAGGTGCTCACACCGCACCGCACACTGGCCGGCCGGGGCGGCCGCCTTCGCGGCCACGGCGGCGGCGGCGGCAGCTGCCGCGCCGAGCTCTCGCGCGCCACTGTAACCGACAGCCGCCTCTGTGGAGCGAGACCGGCGTGCGACAGGGCGACACGATGGGGCCGTTCCTCTTCAACCTGACGTACCAGCCGACTCTGCGAGCAGCGAGCGAGGTCAGCGGCGGAGCGCTGGTCACAGCATGCCACGATGACACGTACCTGCAAGGCCGGCCGCAAGATGTCGCCGCCGGCGCAGCACTGATCATGGGTAGGCACCCGTGCCAGCCGCAGAAGAGTAGCGTCTACTGCGAGGACACGGACACAGCTGCGCATGTCGCCGCCTTGCTCGGTGCGCGCGTCGCCCCGGACGGCATCGTGGTGTGCGGCACCCCGCTGGGTACCGATGAGTTCGTCACAGCACATGTCTCCCGCCGCTGCGCAGCCACTCGCGCGCAGATTGCGAAGCTGACCGCACTGCCACTGTCCCCTCAGGTGAAATGGCTTGTCATGCACAACTGCCTGCAGCATAGAGAATCCCATTTGTTGCGCAGCACGCGGTGGCGGTTTCTGTAGCAGCCGCTGCAACAGGTGGAGATAGCGCTGCTGAAGGGCCTCGGCGACATTCTGGATGTGACCAGCCTCACGGACGCACAGTGCCTGCAAGCCCTGCTTCCCCACCGCCACGGCGGCATGGGCCTACGCAGGTTCACCCAACCCATCGCCGACGCCGCTCGCCTGTCGTCCGTTGCAATCGCCCATGCAGCCCTCGCAGAAGGGACAGATCGTGGCCTGCCGTTCCGTGGCGATGCGGGCGTCGCCATGCGCCACACTCTAGAAGAGTTGCGCCAGCAGTGGCCAAGCATCCCGGGGCTGTCTGAGTGCCCCGCCGAGCCCGCGGAATGGGCGGGCCTGAGCGGCGGGGGGTCGGCCATCCGCATGTCACGGCTGCAGAATGCAGTCGGCCGGGCCGGCTCTGACGCCCGTGCGGCTGCGTTGCTTGCAGCGCTGGATCAAGGGACGCGCAGCCCGTCGTCAGCAACACGCGAACAGAGCCTGACAAGCAAGGCGCGCCTGCATAGTTGCGCAGGCTCGATGGCCTCAGCTTTCCTGAAAGCCAGGCCCGGTGCGACTGAGCTGACTGCCACAGAGTTCCGCGTGAATGTACGCTTGCGCCTAGGTGAGTCACTGTTCACCGGCCCAGAGGCGGACGGCGACTGTGTGTGCGGCCGGGCATCTCCTGCTGATGGTTCGCATGCCCTGGTGTGCAATGCGGTGTGGCGCACGGTGGTCGCCCGCCATGATGCGATCACGCAGGCATGGCGCCGCTTCATCATGCGGGCGGGCATCTCCACGTCTCTTGAGCCCAACATCAAGAGCCTCCCGCAGTACCCGGATATGCCGGGCGCACGGCCGCCCGCACAGCCGCCCGGCCCCTCTGTGAGCCTGCCAGCTGTGCTGCCGCTGGTGCGCTCACTCCACCCACCCCGGCCCCCAGCGCCTCGGCCGTGCCTTCCACCCCATGTGGCACCCAGATGCTGGCGCATTCCCCGCCTGCCCCCTTGCGCCCCTCCGGACCGGCGGACAACGCTGCCCCGCTCGGCGACACCGCCACGGCGGACGGCACGTCAGAGGGACCAGCTGCCGCGGCTGCACTCGTCGCTGCTGCCATCTCAGCCGTTGTTGCCTCGTCCAAGGTCATGGCTGCCGCGGCCGACACGGCAGGCGCCATGGACGTAGACGTCTCCGGCGAGGCGGCTGTCGGTTACAGTGGCGCGCGAGAGCTCGGCGCGGCAGCTGCCGCCGCCGCCGCCGTGGCCGCGAAGGCGGCCGCCCCGGCCGGCCAGTGTGCGGTGCGGTGTGAGCACCTGCCACAGGTGGGCCCGGTGGCCACTAGTCCGCCGCGACGCCTGCCCGAGGGTCGACAGGGCCGCGAGGCCGCGGTCTGCGCCTGGCCGCTACCCCCCCGCTCGCAGCGCGACCCGGAACGGGGTGATCTGCTTGTGATGTTGCCCTGCGACACCGTTGTGGCCGATGTGTGCGTGACCTGTCCGGTGGCCCCCTCCCGGGTCGTCGCCGCGGCAAACACGCCAGGCGCTGCCGCCCAGCTGATGGACGACCGGAAGCGAGACAAGTACGGCCGCTCCGGCACAGGCGCATGTCGCTTCGTGTCCCTGTCGCATGAGACGTTTGGCCGTGTGGGCACGGGTGCGTTCGCCTTCCTGAATAAGATCGCTGACTTTGCTGCGGCTTCGGGGGCCGTGTCCAGGCGAGCGTTCTTGCAGAATGCCATGTGCGAACTCTCCACCACTCTGTGCCGTGGTGTGACGCGCCAGGTCCTCGCTGCGGCTCCGCTGCGTATGCGGCTGGCGGGCAGGGCGGTGGTGCCTGGCCACGATGTCCCGTCGGACGTGCTATAGGCGGCCGCTGGCCGCCTTGCTGGACCGGGTGCCGCGGCTGCAGCAGCGCAGGCCGGCCCCGCGTCTGGTCGTGTTGGCCCGCCCTGCCTTCCCGCAAGCCACCGTGGGGGGAGTGATGCGGCGCCGCCAGTGCCCTTCGCGCCCCGCCCTGAGGCCCCTGTCGGGCGGCCGGAGGGGGAGGGCTGGTACGCCTTGCACTGTGGGGGGCGTGCGCCCCCGGGCTCTCATGTGCGGGGGGCCCGTGATGGAATGCTCCAGTGGGGCAGGATGGAGTGGAAGTGCTGCTGTTGGGGGGTCGGTGGTGGCTGGTTTTGCTGGGGTGGGCAGTAGTGCGGTGGTGGTTGTTGCTGTGCGCGGTTGTGGCGCGGGTGCCGTAGTGGAGGGGTGCGGGAGTGCGCGTGCGTGTGGGTGCGTGGGTGTGGTTGTGTCGGCTGTGTCGGTTCGTTGTGGCTTTTTCGCCTGGGAGTGTGATTGCTTTTTGCTGGTGTCTACTTTCGGGGGTTTTGGCCGTCTGCTTTCCTTCTGTTGCCCTCGCTGCCGGGCTATTGCGTTCATCTCCGTGTAACACACACACACACACACACACACACACACACACACACACACACACACACACACACACACACACACACACACACACACACACACACACACACACACACACACACACACACACACACACACACACACACACACACACACACACACACACACACACACACACACACACACACACACACACACACACACACACACACACACACACACACACACACACACACACACACACACACACACACACACACACACACACACACACACACACACACACACACACACACACACACACACACACACACACACACACACACACACACACACACACACACACACACACACACACACACACACACACACACACACACACACACACACACACACACACACACACACACACACACACACACACACACACACACACACACACACACACACACACACACACACACACACACACACACACACACGCGCATGAACCGATCGCATCACCACGCAGACCACGCTGTTTGCTGTGAGAGCCGGCGTGTGGTCTGTGGTCTGTCAGTACATGTACAGTCTGTCTTGCCTGCGGAGTTCGGCGTGAATACTTGCGCAGGGTTGCGTGCACTGGCTGCGTTTTGCAGTATCAAAAGCCTCGGAGCTGTAAGCCAAGAACCGAAGCCTATGCGTGGAAAATAAAATGGTGATACCCGGCGCTGACGTGCCATCGCGCATAGGCCGCCACACATGGTATGCCCCACCTCCTCCCTCAGCACAAGTTGCAGCGTGCTTATGGTGCCCGTATCCATGTATCCAGATTATGACTAGTCAAGAATTGTTCGGGTGTATTATATACTTTATCTCGATAAAAGTCGAATGTGACAGTGGCTTGCAGAATTTAGGATTTGTTACACTGAGAATGAGAACGTTTTGAAGTACGCACTGGGCAAGACTGCATGCTGATTCGACATGACTCCATGCTATGTCCGAAGAGCTCGGTCAGAGGCCAACTGGTCACACGGCATTGTTTCGTGCGCAGGCCCCCATGGCAAGTTGCGTGCGCAGGGTTGCAGTTGCATGCGCAGGGCCCCATTTGCACGCACAGCTTCGAGGTCGGCATCGTGTCGGACGGCCATTCTTCATTATTTCGCACTGTACGTGTTGCCCTATGGACACAATGGGCATTTTGCCCTCCATATTCAGACCATCTATTCAACAAAATGACATCAAGGTGTTCATATCCGACTAACGACAGATTCAGCGATATTGGTCACGCGCGTTGATGCTGGCTCGCAACGAGCGTGTAACACTTCTAGCTGCACATGCCCCCCCCCCGCCCCCCCCTACCATTCGCAGCTGATGCAGAAGAGCCAAACCCGAGCACAGGTATATGCGTATATACGTTGTGCATCCCCCGAGTCATGTGGCGTGCACGTCAGATACAGTCACCTGGCGACGCAGAGCAGTTCCGGTTCAAGCATGGCCGCACAGCCCTGACCTCGCGGTTCCGCATCTCCAGTTCGCGCATGCAGTCACTCAGTATTGCACTGCGTGTATTGACGTATATACAACTTGGTAAGAGCATAGGCTTGATTTGTTGCTTATTCAATTCCGTGGTTTAATCGACCTGCAAGGTGATGCGTGAACTACCGGAGCAATACATCAGGCACAGCTCCAGTATCCAAGCAGATCTCAGGATCCGTTCGTACGTGCTGCTCCCGCAGTGTTTGCTCGAGACATGTGTTTGCATGTGCATTGCCTTGGTCAACATCGTCGCTTGTGGATACGACCCATGTCAAGGTGCATGCACGTGTCCCCACTGCGACGTCTGCACGTTCTCCTGGGACATATATTTGTTTTGATAGGAAATCGCTTGTGTGGAGAGTGGCCTTGGTGCTTGTGATGGTTTGTCTGTTTCCCTGTTGACTGCTCTGTTGCCTCGGCGCTGCTGAGTCCTAGATCTGTCACAGTGTCACACAGTGTCACACCCGCGAATGTACACACACCACCCTGTTTCTCTACAACTGTGCCCCATGCGGAATACAGCGCCCTTGTATCTGAGCTGCAAGCCGGTCGTGTACACAGAGATATCTGCACAGGAATTTTGACCTGCAGCGCCCTGCCCTCTAACAAACATGCATGTGTGCAGCGTGGCCGCAGAAAAGACAAAGAAAAGCAACATGGATCCAGAGTTATTGAAAATGTCATGTCTTTGTATGTGTGGACTTGCGATGGCAGCAGGTAATGCCGTGGCGCATGTTTGCTGAGTTGAATTTCATATGCATTTTCATCACGGTAGCGATGCTGCATGTCCTCCGGTTGCAGTTTCGTTACATCGTGGATCTCTATGTCTCTTGAACATGATTGCATGCTGAGAATCATGGTCCTCCTGCCCCACACACCCAGCGTCAGCTGTGGACGCTACACGTTGGAACTTATCGCATTTGTGTGAGGCATTCATCGATATCCATGGCTTCAATAATTCAGGACGAAAGCAATGCCACAGCAACATATTCTGCAGCCATGTCAATTCTCCTTGCACGCATTGATTTGTATAGAACTGGAGGGTGGCTTGCAGGTGTCGCCGCACAACGTCTACCCACTGAATGCGTCCCGGTAGTGCGTCCAGAGTTCGAGTTCTCGCTTGAACGTGCATGTGTGCTTCTACCTCCTGGAACAAAATCAGGCACTACATCAGTGCCCAGACGCATCTGTGGCTACATTGTTGACGAACGCGGCCTCCGGTGTGATGTGGTCTGGAGCTTCGGCAAAGGCAGTGGCTCGGCCTAGCTGCAGATGAGCGCTAGCGCGGTAGCATGTCATGCTTGTGGCTATGCTGGCTGCGGTGACTCGCTCTGCGCCACCATCGCGCAGGCTGAATGCTGCGGTCCCCCGCAACTGGTGGCTGTGCTGATATTACGCCACGTTCCGTTTGGTCAATGTATACGAGCTACCAGTTGTGTCCCATGCGAGTCCTGTTCATGCCAATGTGTAGGGATCGTGATTATTGTGGTTGTGTGCTGTGACCCGTGCTGTATTTCCCTTGGGGTTGCAAGGACCTTTACCTGCCATAGTGTAGCCGCATGCCGGGGTGACTTCGAATATTCGTACAGCGGCATGCAGATGGTTCGCTCTCAGCACATCGGTATGTCTAATAGCAAAGTTATAGAGCTATAAAACCTGTTGCTGCCGTTTGCGCACTGGTTTCTGGACCAGAATGTTTGATGCAGGTGTGCCGCTGCAGGGACAGATATTGCGAATGCGGTTTGTGGCAGCCAACCTGCCAACATCGATGCACAGGCCAGAAGCCTTGGTGACATGGCCGGCTTTGAAGCTGCAGTAGCAATCTCTGGCTGTGATGATGAGGATTTCGGTGAAAATTTTCGAATGGAGACTTTGTTTCGAGTTTTGGACACAGTTGTGTTGGAAAGCAGTGTGCGTGACATTGTGGCGCAAGCTCCTTCATGCCTGCAGTCGCGCTGTCCGGCAGCCTCTGCCTTGTTGTCTCTTTCTGAGACAATGTACCCTACAGCTGTGACTGGGGCCTGGACAGAGGTGTGGATCCACATACATGATTTGTACACATTTTTGTGATGTGGTAGGACGCCGTGGTTTCCGCCACGGTGGTATACCAAATCGCTAAAATTTTGTTCTCTAGTGGCACACCTGATGCCGTGTGGGCTCAAATGGAATGTATGCACCGATGCGGAATGAAGCACTGCCGTCCATTTTCTTGATCAGTTGCTGATCCAGCAACCGTAACGCATAATCAGGGAGACTCTAGGTCAAGCACCGATTCTCACTGGCATCTGGGTGTGCTGGAAGGCAGTGATGGACCAGAGCTGTGCAGCAGCGCTATCTGGATTTGACCCTGATTGATGCTGCTTTGTGCGCAGTGCAACAACTCACAACGCTTTGGCATGCAGATATACCTGTTGAGTGATGCAAGAGAAAGTGGCGTTGCGGAAATTCTTGACCTGTCCAGTGCTGCAATCGCTTCAACAATTTCCACTGCGCTTCCCCGCATTGTAGATGCTATACAACAAGCTGAGTGTAGCAATGCTGCACTTGACGAAATCTCGGTGTGACTCCTTGCACGCAGGGGCCCGGGTACATCTAAATGCATGTTGCTTTCTTCACCCCCCAATTAAAAAGATCAAAGAGAATCACAATCTGCGCTAAAGCGCGATGCCAATCTTCTTCACATTACAGCAATTCTGATCACTGAACAAAAGAGACCGGCAGCAATTTGGCTGCCGGACGCGGTGTCACAAGAACCTTTCTTGTGCAGCTCGATGAACTCCTTGCAAGCTGCAGCCGCCCCACCGGTATGGTGATTGATACCATCCCCAGAGACACCATGTTCGAGGCTGGTGAGGCGCTGGCAACCTTTCTGTGCTCAAGAAACTCGTCTGAGGCGGAACTTGACGTGATCGTGAGTGCAACAACGACTGCACTTGCTGAAGCACTCGAGATGGCTGATGCAATCTGCAGCATTTTGGATCCGGATGACTTGAACCCCATGCCTTGCGAGCTCTTGCCGGTAGATATTGATGATGTCGTGTCAGGACAGGTGTGCCCCTGAATCCTGCCCCCAAGCCTAACCCTTCAGATCCATGTGTGTCAGATCGTAATCTCTGCCGTCATCTTAGTGCACGCGTGCACTATGCGATCATGTGGCCATGTCAAATTATAGCTTTATGAATGGTGAAATTGTGCATGCAAACGTCTTTGAAGCAGTTTCAAGTGGAGACCATCATGGTCTCAGGCCCATGATGCGTTTCACTCAGATATCATATCCACGCCTCTCTATTTGACGAATGCTTGGCATACAACTCAATGTGATCAAAACTCATACATGAGCATGCATGTGCGGCCTTCGCAGATTACTCTTGGCTTGAACTCACAAGCATCACAATGTAGGTGGAAGAGTTTGTGTCAGGGGCGACAATCCTGGAGTGTGATTGTGATCAGCTGATCACCGGTGATGGTTTAGTGGAGATCTGGAACGCAGCAGCACTAAACGCCTATGCTGAGACATGCACCGGTGCGACATCACGACATGCTGCTTACTGAATGGGATGGCATTGGTGATCAAATATCTTGTCTTTGGCATTAGACTGCCGCCCAATCTTTTTGAGCTGCATTATGTCAGGTAATGGTGCTCTGACAGCGCAAATAATGGTGCTCTGACAGCGCGAATAATGGTGCTCTGACAGCGCGATTGGTGACCCTTTGCAACAGCTTGTGCAAGGCGGCTTTAAGGCCAAAGGAAGATATGTCTTGTACAGAGGTTGGCTGTCACTGTGTGCTCACAGCAATTCGCATTGTGAACTGTTTGCTGCAGTATGCCACTTGCTAGTGTCCAACCTATCATCACGTCAAGCATAAACAACAGCCGGACAAGGAGTCAATAGTCAAGCCACCACAGCATCAGCTTTGGAAGCCGGGGCAGCGGACTATGTCCAGTGGGCTTGTTCCAGCAGCAAGCTTTACAATGATCATATCAACAATGCAAATAGCTCCCATCTCACCGTCTGATAAGCCATGTCATCTAATGTGCGCGTTTCCAGTGAGAAAAATGAGGGGTGCATACCCGGCAAATTGCATCAGTATAATAAAATAGACAATATCTCGACGCCACCTGTGGTAGATGTTGATCCTTTTGTATTTGTATGCAGGATTTGATGAGCTTGCGAGTCCACAACTGGACCTTCGGTCTGCGTTGGAAGAGCGTATGTTGATACCCACGGCGCGTCTTCTTGCGTCTGCTATCGCATCGACCACCTGCACTGTCGACGCACCCACGGGATGTGGACCCTTTTCCGCAAACTGCATACCCGGTAGAAATATATGCGGCGGCAGCACCTCGGACTTTGAAGGCGTGCGGCCGTGCTGCGATCCAGACTCTCAATGCGTTGTACGGAATGAGTCACAATTCTTCTGCCAGCCTCGCATCTTCCCGACGCCGAGCTTCTGGGATGGCCGCATCGAGGAGTGCACTGTGCCAGGCTAGTCAAACGGAATGGCTCAAGCGATCATCTTGGCTATGGTAATATCAAATCATAGCTATGGCCACCATGCGCGAGCGTTTTGGTCGCCAATTACTTCAGAGTAGAAAACACGTGTTTGGGACATGTTTTGTTGACAACAACGCGGCCAAATCAGCCTCAAGCTTCCTGTATTAAGCGGAAATGTGAGGCAGCTTAGGTCCAAAATGTTCATGTAGTTGATGCCAAATGAGTATATATTTTGTCGGTGGTGTGTGCATGTTGCCTCGTCTTTGGGTCACCTGTACATTGATCGAGGAAGACAGTAACTGATGCTTGTAACAAGTAGTCAGATGTGCCACTTTTGTCTACGCAAGTTGCCATTGGGCAGTAACAAGCTGTCAGCGCAGCCAACGAAGTATATGTGCCTGTACATGTAGGCACAGCGTGGACGTTCTGTGTTGTGCCAGCCGATAGCTCTGGGGCTATAAGGGAAAGCAGATGTAGTAGAGGTGGCCGCTGTTGCGCATGTGGCATTCTGGCTGGCTGTGTTGATTCACGAATGTCCTCCGTCGTAGAATACACACACCATCGGGTTACACACTCTCTTCTTCTCCACCACAATCAGTAATCTGCAACAGCGGGGTCGCTTGGATCCAGGTCCGAACCTCCCTTGACTCCATGGTGGACGAAGCAGTTTTAGTATTGCACACAAAACCAATGGATTAGCGCAGAGATGTGAAAGGATTGGATCTGTTGAACCAATATTTGATACAGGGTCAGAAGCTTCGTGGTGAGGAAGCAAGAGACAAACATGACAAGCAGCACAGCCGCTCACAACATTGACAAGTATGATTCCACATGATTGTCCACGTAGCGTGTGCATAGACTGCGTGGTGTCGCGCTCACTTTGTGCGCTGTCTGTGGGTGCGTATGTGTGCGCTTCTGTGGGGGGGGGGGGGGGGGGGGGGGGGGGCTCCCAAGTTGAGCATGGTGAGGCTGTGGCTGGCGCGGTGGTGCCTGTTGTTACGTTCCTCTGCCCCTGTTCGCAGTGGTGCTGTGGCCGATGACCGTTTGGGTTTGGCGTGAGTGCTGAAATCGTTTGGTGCGCGGCTGCACACTGCTAATTACCTGCCATTCCCGTCTCTTGCGTCTGCGCTGCATTTGTTCATGCTATACCATCCATTCTCCCAAAGACCAGTGATTCATTGTTTTGTGGGCAGGTCATTGCGCACATCACAAGCATGGGCCGCGCCATCACGTGAAGCATGCTCGTAGAAACAGCACATGTGGTACCCTTCGGACACTCTGTAGGCGGCCGCTGCCAGCTGGGCCTGGGCGGGGAACGCGGTGGCTGTGGCGGTAGCCTACCCCACGTCTGTCCGCAGGCTGACGAGGGGTTGGCGTCACGAATGCCCTGCGTGCCTCGCTCTTCCGTAACTGCCGTTGCTGGCCCGCTCCGCCCTGAGGGGGGTTCGCCTGGGGGGGGGATATGGCGTGGCGCTGGTGCTGGTGTGAGAGCAGTGGCGGCCGGGCCTGCTGGAGGAGGACAGCGGCGCGTGGTGCGGACGGTTGGAGTGCGTGGCTTTGGCGTGGTTGGCGCGGTGGAGGAGTGTGCTGCTGTGCGCGTGTGCGGATGTGCACGTGTGAGGTTGTGTCGGGTGTGTCGGTTTGTTGTACAACAAACAGACATGGCTTTGCGCCAGTGCATGTTGCTGCTTGTTGCTGCCTGATTGCGGGGGTTTGGTCATGTGCTTCCTACTGTTGAGATCGCTGCCGGGCTCTTGCGTTGATCTCCGTATAACACACGGAATACCTCGGTGCACACCAGCGCGTATCAGCCAAATTAAGAATATGGGCGGCAAGATGGAGGCAGACATGACTGGAAGCAGCTATAGGACACACCAGCCGTTGTGCTTTCATTGTACTAGATAGTCAAAGCAGCGGTATGGGACAGGCAGACAATGCATTGATCACATGCGTGCATTCGTCGACCGCAACTCGCGCCGTGCCGTCTGCTATGTACACGACCGTTCTTGCTTCATGTACGCAAATGGTGTGCAAATGTAGACTGCATTCATCCCCAGGGACACTGCTGTCCGAACGGCGGCATGCGGGTTCACATGGTGGGCTGCATCACTGTGCAGGAGGCGTCATCATCTGCTCTGGTACAGCATTTCATGGAAGCTTCTAGGATTGCACCTTGGACGACTGCGCATTACAACTGATACACGAAGTATCCATCAGTTTCTGCACGTTCCAGTTCACCTCCAGCCACCAAACCATGGTGGCTACCGGCGGCGAAACTCTCGCCACCATCAACGACAGCTTTGTCAAGGATGGCAACCCAGCCATTCCGGCGAAAAGCTGCGGCACTGCCGCCGCAAAGGGCTGTCTTGCGTGCCGCATGCACACCTGCATGATCTTGTAGGATGCCGGTATCCACGTGGACCGAAGTCACCCGCACAGCATCTGCGGCAGGACTCGGAGCAACCTGCACTGGGACCATGGGCCCGCAGCTGCGCAGCTACGGGCATGGGAGGCACGCTGCGGCTGCGCAACAGCAGGCTGTCAAAGGCTCAGTTTTGCGTCTGCGCGCGGTACGCTCGTATGGAAGTCAACCGGTGCGTTTGGCACATGTGCCAGGTGGGCGCGCAGCTAAACATATTCGGCACCTCCAATATCGGGCTATTATCACAGCGCTCAGACTGTGTCACAATAAGCCCTCCCAAACATGGACAAGCAGTATGGGATGCATGATGGTTGTGAACGCAGGCAGTGGCGCAGAAAGCGCAGAAATGAGCTTGCGCATGCATGCAAAATACGACGACAGAGCAGCAGGCCAACTGAGGCAAGGAGGGCAGAGACGGAGGGCATGGCTGAAAAGCGCAGATTTTGGTGAGTCACGAGAGGTGCAGCATGCTCGATTTGATGCAGGAATGGCTGTGTAGCTGAGGTCGCACAGCCAACGAGACACCACTGAGCACAGTTGGACCTGCCGTGGCCACCTGCTGCCCCCAGGATAAATCATATCGTCTGCGAGACCTTTGGAAGTATTTCGGAGGGGCAGCTGGGGGAGACGAGCGCTGCGTGCTCCGGAGCGGCCAGTGTGCAGGTACGTTAGCCGGTGCCGTTCACAGTTTGTGAGACGGAAGCAGGCTGAGATGTGTATCCGCCGGCTGAGAATCTCTTGAATTGCAAGCTGGGATCGATTGTCAAAGCTGTCTCCGCAGAGGTGAGGCATGTTCAGCGGCACGGCCAAAGCCAGTGGCAGTGTAGACCCGCAGAACAATGCAAAAGGTGAGATCCAGGCTGCACCAATGCGCGCCGGTACAGTATGGTATGTCAAAGTACTATGCTTGTGTGCTGGTACAGTCTGATCTGGAATTGCAGATTTTGCCAGTGAGGCAGGTGTACAGATTCTCTGCCTTATCTTGACAATTAAGGCTTTTTTCGCCGCCATGTGAGCGTATTTTTCAGGGCCATCCCCAGAGAACACCCCAGCAGCGCCACACTCTCTCACAGACCCATGCTTAAGCAGACAATCATGGAACTCAGCCACAATGCAGGCAAGCAGGCAGGGGTCACTGTGCACACGTGCTTACCATGAACTCTGCCCTAATCTTGCCAGATTCTACTAATCCACAGCACAACATACAGAGACACAGGGAAACGTTGACACATACAAGCCTCATGTGACACTCTAGGAAATGTGGGCTTCAATATGCACGCAGGACCTTGGGCAATCAGCCAACACAAGTGCAGCAAAAGTTGACACCATCTATCTCAACAATTGTGTTGTCCTCTCCGCAGAGCAAACGCATGTTTGTCTCCGCGTGCTCGAAACGCCTATAAATCCTCGCCTGCGTTGCACTCTCTTTGAATGCTGCCCTCGTGGCGGCCACCATTTGCGCAGCACTGGGCTCAACCAGAGCCATCATCTTCTGCTTGAACAGACGCTTCACTCAAGAGAACATCGACTCAATGGGGAACTGCACGGCGTCCTGGACGCGTGGTGCTGTCGGAGCATAGTTGTCGACGGGGTCCAGGGGAATTTTCCCTGGTTCTGCCTTCGGAATGAGCCCTTGCAATGTCAGGGTGGGGGTGGGGGGCTCAACGCGTTTGGCGGCCGCCGCTGTGCACTTGTTCTTGGCCGCCGCTGTGCACTTGTTCTTGGCCGCCGCTGGGTCCTTCTTGCGTTTCTTTGCCGCTTCAGTCTGTGGCCGGAAGTACTTCATCGAGTGACGCGAGTCGCTGTCCATCGCAAGCAGCACGTGTGGCTCCATGGTGGAGACAGGCCGGTTGACAGCAGCACACAGTCGCTGGTACTCCGCTCATGAGAACCATGGTGGATGGCCGTGCTCCCTAAAGTTCTCGCGAGCGAAAGCAGTGATGGCAGGCAGGGCTTTGCACCGAAGCCACTCCTGGACCGCCACTGCCACCAGCCCCCCCCCCCCCCCGGCGCCGCGCCTGTCGCGCCCTGCATGCAGCAAAGGCTGATCACTGGGCTGCGTGCAGGTCACAGTCGTCGAGAATGGTTCAAATCAAGAGACATCCGACGTGGTGCTGACGCAGCTCTCACGGCCGAGCTCAAGAGCGCGCTGCCAGCGCTGTTCGCACATAAGTCCCCCCAGAGTGTCTGCATGTGCTTCCCATGCGGTTGCGGCGACAAGATGTGCCACAGAGTCATGCTTGTAGACTCCGCAATGAAGTCAGCGCAGAGGAAACGCCACACGTGCCTGCCGTGCTCGCTGTTTGACCAAAACCAGGTGATATCCCCAGGGGGGGCAAGAAATTCAAGGGCAAGCTCTCACGTGGAGGGTTTTGCTGGCATTGTGAAACAGAAATTCCCGGATGCAAAGGTCATCTGGGGGTGGAACTGCATCGCAGCGGACACCAGCATGAGCATTGATGCCACCGTCTTGTGTGGCTACGGGTGTGCCCAGTTTGAAATCGATGGCAGTACCCATTTTTCAGACAAGATGGCGAATAGGACAGAGCTAGACAAGACAAAGGATGGTTACATGTGCCAGCAAAGACTTTCCGTGATCAGATTGCATCACAAGGATCAAGACGAGTGGGCAGAGAACATTGAGCAGCACATCAAGCACCCACAGCAGCTGGTGCACTACACAAAATCATATTGGCACTGCTTGCAAGCTGAAATAGGGTGCCATAGAGTTCATAGGCTGTAACATGACCTGGGACACACAGCGAATTCCTCCTGATGATGCTCTGCTGCCAGCTTGGCCAGTTTCCCAGAACGCTCTAGCTCTTTCCACCTGCAACACACAGCTCTATAACAGCCTCTGCATGCCTATGGCACAGCACCAGCAGCACCAGTGCAACGTTGCAGGCATGTACAGTGGTCAAAGCTTACCAGGTCTCCACCTCAGCGGCGTACAGCTGCTTTGCCTTGGGGAGTGCTGATTTCTCCAGCTTGGAGCCTGTCAACATGATGTCACGCCCCACAACAAGGCCACTGAACTTGTGAATGATGCTGCAGACCATCATTGATCAGGTCAGGCCGATAGGCTTGTTGTCTTCGCACACACACACACACACACACACACACACACACACACACACACACACACACACACACACACACACACACACACACACACACACACACACACACACACACACACACACACACACACACACACACACACACACACACACACACACACACACACACACACACACACACACGCACACGCACACGCACACGCACACGCACACGCACACGCACACGCACACGCACACGCACACGCACACGCACACGCACACGCACACGCACACGCACACGCACACGCACACGCACACGCACACGCACACGCACACGCACACGCACACGCACACGCACACGCACACGCACACGCACACGCACACGCACCACGCACACGCACACGCACACGCACACGCACACGCACACGCACACGCACACGCACACGCACACGCACACGCACACGGCACACGCACACGCACACGCACACGCACACGCACACGCACACGCACACGCACACGCACACGCACACGCACACGCACACGCACACGCACACGCACACGCACACGCACACGCACACGCACACGCACACGCACACGCACACGCACACGCACACGCACACGCACACGCACACGCACACGCACACGCACACGCACACGCACACGCACACGCACACGCACACGCACACGCACACGCACACGCACACGCACACGCACACGCACACGCACACGCACACGCACACGCACACGCACACGCACACGCACACGCACACGCACACGCACACGCACACGCACACGCACACGCACACGCACACGCACACGCCACACGCACACGCACACGCACAACGCACACGCACACGCACACGCACCGCACACGCACCACGCACACGCACACGCACACGCACACGCACACGCACCACGCACACGAACGCACACGCACACGCACACGCACACGCACACGCACACGCACACGCAACGCACACGCACACGCACACGACACACGCACACGCACACGCACACGCACACGCACACGCACACGCACACGCACACGCACTACGCACACGCACACGCACACGCACACGCACACGCACACGCGCACACGCACACGCCACGCCACGCACACGCAACAACGCACACGCACACGCACACGCACACGCACACGCACACGCACACGCACACGCACACGCACCACGCACACGCACACGCACACGCACACGCACACGCACACGCACACGCACACGCACACGCACACGCACCACGCACAAGCACACACACAACGCAATAAGCAAGTGCAAGACCGTGCAGTCTATGTACATGCCGCGCCCAGCCGACGCCGAGCCGAGTACAGCAGCCCGGACGGCCACGGGGACAACACCGTGGTGTGTTGGGCCGCAGTCACGCGCGGCGGCCATGGCCCCTGGCCACAGACCACCTGGCGCCCGGCGTGTTGGGCCAGAGTCACTGCCACCGAACGGCTGTCCGGGCGGCGGATGGAGCTGTGCCGGGGCCATGGGTGGCGGCGCATGCAACCGCGGTCGCATGTCAACGCTGGCTGGCCGTGATCATCATGAGTGGGAAATCCCAGGCCCGGCACTTGTGCCCGCTTGAAGCGCCTTGCTCGGAGGGATGCAGCTGATCGCGCCTGAAATCATTGTTGGCCGAAGACGCGTCTACGCAAAAAAAACCGTCTTGAAGACGCGACTTTCAGAAAATCGTTTGCAGACTGTGCAGACGGTGACATCATGAATGCCACCAGCTAGCCACGGGCATTGACGCGCTCTAGCTGCGGGCCCGCGCGCAGAGCTCTATGCACAGCAACAACACATTGCTCAGCAAGGTAAGACTTTATACATAACATAGCGTACATTCAATGTGGAACTCCGTGATTGCGACGATTTAGCGGTACCGTTGTCCACAATTCAAATGTTTGTCCAGTCGCGATCGTCAACGAACAAAAGGCCTACCAGCACTAAGGCCACCGAGTTTACATTAGCCAGCCCTCTGCCGGCCCTTATAATATGGGCATCTCATGCAGCCCTTGCCGGTTCATTACATTTGCATTATGCACCACATGGCCCTTACGTGTAAAGACGGGAAGGGCCTTATGCGGTAATGGATGCACTGTACAGCCTTAGATACAATGGTGGTGATGGGCAGGTGAGGGGCATATAATGGCGTGGTGAGGGTGCAGGCGCATTACCGTAAGGCTGAGAAGAGTACGTAAGGGTGAAATGAGTATCAAAATATCATTTAATGAGTGTTATGGAGCGTGACCATAAGGGCCCTGTAAGAGTTCCGTGAGGTAGACAGCTAAGGGGCAGGTAACGTGCATGTGAGGAGGACCTCCTGCATTATATATTATACCGTTGAGATGCAGACATCATGCTGTATGTGTTACACATGCTGTATGTGTGCTACACAGAGATTAATGGTACGATAATGCCCAAGTACAGTGGGTGAGGTGCATGAGCAGGTGGCCAGCTTGTCTAGGATGAGCCCCCACGGCGAATAAGCCTATGCCTGGCTAATCATAAGTTCTTTGTGAAACAACTAGTGCATATGCCGGTACGCAGTTGCAATTGGAAGCTGCTGCGCGCGCAGGCGGCCAGCGTTGCACGCGAAATCATGCTGCAATTGACGAAGCCTAGGAGATCGTTGCCAAATCGCACGTTCTGACACAATAGATAAATATGTATGTGCATGCTGCTCTTTTTGCCATTCCCACGCAGCCACACTGCAACTTGAACAAGCCGGCTCGCGTGGGCCCGGTAGACGTGCACGAATCCAACAATGGCTAGAGTCCTATCAACGTCCACAAATGCGCGCCTGCTCCGCTAACTATGCTGTTGATATCGAAATATCAAATCAAGAGACTATGACGGATGTGCACTGTGTCTGGGGCCTCGCGTCGAGGAAGGGCCCGCTGATGAGGAGGTATCGGAAGTGATTGAGTTTCTTCCCAACTTGCTCAACGATGACGAGCCAGAGCGCAGGGCACATGGCTTGCCGGCGGTCGACATGCCAACTCTGATGAACATGCCATGAATCGTGCCTCTGTGTTCTACCACCTTGTGGAGCATGCATATGTGACGTACCTCGGACTCTGATGAACATGTCACAGAAACGACGGATACAGGTGGACAAGTTTCTTCAAGCGAGCTTGCCTACCCGCGAGATTTTGACTTGTGTTGAGGATCAGAAGCATCAGACCAGAGAGAATTTTTGGGCTTGATACATGTACAAGTATGATCACAGTGGCCATGTGTTACACAGTGATAGATCTAGGACTCAGCAGCGCCGAGGCAACAGACCAGGAAACAAGCAAACAGACAGACCGGCCGCCGCAAGCACTAAGGCCACGCGCCGCACGAGCAAATGCCAGAACAAACAAACGCCATCGCGAAAGCAGACACGCACACACCACACAGTACCACGCAGGCCACGCGCACATCACACAGCCAGCGCTCGCCGTGCCCACAAGCGGTCGTCGACGCGACACTTGCATCTGTGTCCATCACTTAAACCTCATGCCTGCTCTGTGTGTTGCTGGCTGGTGCAGCAGCTGTGTCATGGAGCCTGCTGATCAAAGCACCCCCGCAGCCACAATGTTACAATCGTCTTCAGGCAAGTGGCAGTCGTTGAATACCGTCTTCGCACAAAACCGTCTGCAGACGAACAGAGGAATTGGTCAACTCTGCCTGGCATGCCAGCGCGCATCACAACCTCAACTGTGCACAGTTCGCGATCGCGTGTGGCAAAAACTTTCAAGAACCATGAAAGCGCACGTGGACGCCACGCCGTGCCCTGTCGCAACTTCCGCAGTCGTATGGAGGAGCCGATATGCCTGAGGCCCGACCCAGCCATATGTCTTATGTGCGAGCGGGATGATCGGATCCGGAGTGACGACAGTGATGGCGCAAGATTTGTGGTGCTTTAGCCGTTCGTCCTTCTCAGCAGCTGGGTCAACTCAATTCGAACTCCGCTGGCGCAAGCCCCGCACTTAAGGCCTCTGGGCCAGCCCCGGGCGGCTCCGACAGTATGAGAGCTTGCCGTTTTCCGAGCTGTGTTTTGGGAGTGTTTTAAGCAAGTGTGCACTGCGCATGGCATCACGGTACTTGCTTGTGTACAAGCTTGCCGTGATCAGACCACAATACGTCACTGCTCCATCGAAGTTTCGAGAACATGATGCGATGACGTCCGGATTGAGTTTCATGCGATCGCAGCGCGCAGGCTTGCTTTGCAATTGCGGCGACGTGGTGACCAAGGCCACCGCATTCAAGCTCCAGTCGGCGCTGTCCGCGAGTCCGATCATGATATTGGGCCAACATGATCACATGCACTATAGCAGGTGTCTTACATGTAATTTCTTGCATGAATTCGACGGATGGCATCGTACCAAAGCCCCTGCTGCTAGGACATCATGATGAAAGCGTAAATGTTGTCCCTCATGTAGAATAGATGAAGGCGTCAGCAGCGCCAGACAACAGTGCAAGTAACAAGCAAACAACCAATCGCGAGCAGCAAGGCCACTATCCACCCGGAACATCCTTCCGCGTGACAAGGGGATTCGTGCAGCAGCTAGGTTTCTTCTCAGAAGTACGCCAGATCTCACCAGCTACGAGCAACTGGCACCACACATAATGACCCTCCCTCTTTCCTCCCTCCCTCTTTTCTCCTCGCAGCGCACGTCCGCCGTTTCTCCTCTGCGCCCCTCCCCGGACACCGCTCGGGCTGCCGGGCTGGCGGAGGCTACGGCTCCTGGGACCGGTGCCTCGCGGCCTCGGACATGGCCGTAGCGCGCGCTGTTGCGCCCGTGCAGACTGCTAGTGTCGCGTCGACGACCGCTTGTGGGCCCGGCGAGGGCTGGCTGTGTGTTTAGTGTGCGCGTGGCCTGCGTGGTACTGCGTGGTGTATGCGTGTCTGCTTTCGCGATGGCGTTTGTTTGTTCTGGCATTTGCTCGTGCGACGCGTACGCGGCCTTAGTGCTTGCGGCGGCCGGTCTGTCTGTTTGCTTGTTGCCTGGTCTGTTGCCTCGGCGCTGCTGAGTCCTGGATCTATCACTGTGTAACACATAATGACGGTGCTGCTGGGTCCTAGATCTATCACTGTGTAACGCATACTGTCGGTGTGGACAGCCTGCACCCTGAGTACATGTATACACACGTACGTTGTACTGTGTTGGTAGACGCAGTGTGACACTGTGTTGGTAGGCTGTCGAGCGACGTCTTCGTCTGCATGGTCACCTCCCATGTCCGCGCCACGGCGTGCCACGAGTGGAGATTCTGACTGCTTCAGATGCTAATTTCTGTCAGTATTGATAGTCTCTTCGCCGGCTGAGCTATGCGCTGCTCAGTTGGCACTGCGGTGAAGGCTGCCCGCGTAGCAGCGCGCGCCTGCCAGCCTTCCGAGCGCGCAGCACGCGCATAGCCCTCGCAAGTAGGTCAATATACTGCATACAACTAGGCGTTCGTAGTCTCGACGACAGGATCCCCAGCGCCTGAGCCTACTCCTTCTGTGGGTGCGCCTGCACCAGGTGCACAGCACCACTTTCTGGCTTGCGCGATCTGGCCATGGATCCGCGCAAGCGTTGGACGGCGGTCCAACCCACTCAGCATCGAATCAGCAAATCGTTCGCTGTGATTCCGCGCAAGCCGTGCCCATGCTGCGGCACTCTGTTCGGGTCGCCGCAGCAGCTACTGCAGCACTGCCGCAGGCAGCACGCTGGTCACACGTTCTCGACAGCAGACCTCGCCCAGCTGAACGGAGCCACGTGTCACTTCTGTGCGAAAGTGTACTCGCGGCTCGGCCTGGGCGCACACGAGAAACGGTGCCCGTCGAACCCCCAACGGCGCAGCAATAGCACTGCAGGGCACCCCACAGCACAGTGCAGCCTTGGCCCCGCACAGCCTGCTCACCGCCGCACCCAGCCTCCGGCACAACCGGCGCCCGTCACTCCGCACTCGACAGCCCGTCCCCGCTCGCAGTCGGTCACGCGCTGCGGCCTGGTACCCCGCGAGGCCGCCTCGGGGCCTGCGTCAGCACCGGCTGCAGATGGGAGGGGAAGCAATGTCCGGCCACATAGCCTGCCGCCCGCCAGCCGCCTCGCGCAGCACCTCCTGGCCGTGAATGGCGAGTACCACGGGAACGGCGGGTCGGCAGGCGGCCGTCAACCTCCAGGTGACGTCCCGCCGTCGCCTGCCCCGCCCCCATGTGATGCTATCATGCATGACGCCGGCGCAGTTGCCAGCCCGACCGCCGCGACCCCCACTGCGGCACCAGATGTCATGCATGACACCGCTGCCGGCAACGGCCAGCGTGCGTGGCCAACACCGACCGAGTCCACCGGTCTGCCTGCGCCTGCCACGCTAGTCAGCCCTGCTCACGTAGGGAACCACGCCATGGTCGCCCCTGAAGGCACGCAGCCCAGCCTCAACGCCCAGCCGCGTCCGCCCGCGCCGCCATCGGGCCTGGCCGAGTCAAGCCTATCCGGCCTGCGCATCGGCTCCGCGCCCGCCGACAGCGTCATGCAGGACGTCGGCACAGACTCCGCCGGGGTGCCGGCGGCAACCGCACCAGCCGTGGAGGAGGCTTCCTCTCCGGGCGTGGCTACGCCATACCGCGACGTCAGGGTGCCTCAAGAACTCCCCAGGTCGGTCACTGATGTCTTTGCCGCGGCCGCGGCCGACTGCCTGGAGGCCATCCACGATGCCGTCAAGCGCGAGCATGATGCGAGCAAGCAGCAGCACATCACTGAGCTATTGATGCTCCCTACCGAGCTGCTTGGGGACAACCGCGGCGGCAGCGGGCAGCGCCGGCGGGTCCTGGCGCGCATCCGTGACCTCCATAAACGCCGACGTGCTGCCGCGCCGGCTGATACTGACGCCGATGCGAAGCCCCAGCGCACTCGGACAGCGCTGCTGGCTGACCATGAGCTGGCCGGGCGCATGTATAGGCACTGCCGCAACGGCAATGACGGGCGCGCGGCCCGCTGCCTGGACAGCAGCCCGCTGGCAGCCGTTGATGCGGCCACTATAGCAGCGTTGCGGGAGCTGCACCCGTCTGCCCCCCCGCCCGTTCTGCCGCACACCGCTGACCTCCCGCCTCCCGCCGCAGTGATCGGGGAGGAACAATTCCATCAGATCGTGCTGAACCTGTCGCGGGGCACGGCAGCAGGGCCCAGTGGGTGGACAAACGAGCACATCCGCGCCGTGGCACTACATGACCCACGCATCCGCGCCGCGCTGCGCCATTTTGTCAATGACCTCCTGTCGGGGAGCATCCCCCACACGGCTCTCCTCCAAGCCAGCCGACTGATCGCCCTCGCCAAGACGGCAGGCGGCGTCAGGCCCATCGCAATCGGTGAGTCGCTGATGCGCCTGGCGGGCATCTGCGCGCTGGCGACGCTGCCGGATGCAGCCAGCCTGTTTGCCCCGCTGCAGGCCGGTGTCGGCATCTCTGGGGGTGCTGAGATCCCAGGCCATGCGCTGTATCCTGACTTTCATGACCCCGATGTTGTGACCGTCCAAGTGGACCTCCGCAATGCCTTCAATCTGTGCGATCGGACCGCCATGCTGGCAGCCGTTGCACAGCACGCCCCGGGTCTCTTGCCATTCGTGCGGATGTCATACCAACAGGCATCGGCGCTGCTTCTGCGGCGCCCGGACGGCGCACATGAAGTGCTGTGGAGCGAGACCGGCGTGCGACAGGGCGACACGATGGGGCCGTTCCTCTTCAATCTGACGTATCAGCCGACTCTGCGAGCAGCGAGCGAGGTCAGCGGCGGAGCGCTGGTCACGGCATGCCACGATGACACGTACCTGCAAGGACGGCCGCAAGATGTCGCCGCCGGCGCAGCACTGATCATGGGTAGGCACCCGTGCCAGCCGCAGAAGACTAGCGTCTACTGCGAGGACACGGACACAGCTGCGCATGTCGCCGCCTTGCTCGGTGCGCGCGTCGCCCCGGACGGCATCGCGGTGTGCGGCACCCCGCTGGGTAGCGATGAGTTCGTCACAGCACATGTCTCCCGCCGCTGCGCAGCCACTCGCGCGCAGATTGCGAAGCTGACCGCACTGCCACTGTCCCCTCAGGTGAAATGGCTTGTCATGCACAACTGCCTGCAGCATAGAGAATCCCATTTGTTGCGCAGCACGCAGTGGCGGTTTCTGGAGCAGCCGCTGCACCAAGTGGAGACAGCGCTGCTGAAGGGCCTCGGCGACATTCTGGATGTGACCAGCCTTACGGATGCACAGTGCCTGCAAGCCCTGCTTCCCCACCGCCACGGCGGCATGGGCCTACGCAGGTTCACCCAACCCATCGCCGACGCTGCTCGCCTGTCGTCCGCTGCACTCGCCCATGCAGCCCTCGCAGAAGGGACGGATCGAGGCCTGCCGTTCCGTGGCGATGCGGGCGTCGCCATGCGCCACACTCTCGAAGAGTTGCGCCAGCAGTGGCCAAGCATCCCGGGGCTGTCTGAGTGCCCCGCCGAGCCCGCGGCATGGGCGGGCCTGAGCGGCGGGGGGTCTGCCATCCGCATGTCACGGCTGCAGAATGCAGTCGGCCGGGCCGACTCTGACGCCCGGGCGGCTGCGCTGCTTGCAGCGCTGGATCAAGGGACGCGCAGCCCGTCGTCAGCAACACGCGAACACAGCCTTACCAGCAAGGCGCGCTTGCATAGTTGCGCAGGCTCGATGGCCTCAGCTTTCTTGAAAGCCAGGCCCGGTGCGACTGAGCTGACTGCCACAGAGTTCCGCGTGAATGTGCGCTTGCGCCTAGGTGAGTCACTGTTCACCGGCCCAGAGGCGGACGGCGACTGCGTGTGCGGCCGGGCATCGCCTGCTGATGGTTCGCATGCCCTGGTGTGCAATGCGGTGTGGCGCACGGTGGTCGCCCGCCATGATGCGATCACGCAGGCATGGCGCCGCTTCATCATGCGGGCGGGCATCTCCACGTCTCTTGAGCCCAACATCAAGAGCCTCCCGCAGTACCCGGATGTGCCGGGCGCACGGCCGCCCGCACAGCCGCCCGGCCCCTCCTGTGAGCCTGCCAGCTGTGCTGCCGCTGGTGCGCTCACTCCACCCACCCCGGCCCCCAGCGCCTCGGCCGTGCCTTCCACCCCATGTGGCACCCTGACGCTGGCACATTCCCCGCCTGCCCCCTTGCGCCCCTCCGGACCGGCGGACAACGCTGCCCCGCTCGGCGACGCCGCCACGGCGGACGGCACCTCAGAGGGACCAGCCGCCGCGGCTGCACTCGTCGCTGCTGCCATCTCAGCCGTTGTTGCCTCGTCCGAGGTCAAGGCTGCCGCGGCCGACACGGCAGGCGCCATGGACGTAGACGTCCCCGGCGAGGCGGCTGTCGGTTACAAGGGCGCGCGAGAGCTCGGCGCGGCAGCTGCCGCCGCCGCCGCAGTGGCCGTGAAGGCGGCCGCCCCGGCCGGCGAGTGCGCGGTGCGGTGTGAGCACCTGCCACAGGTGGGCCCGGTGGCCACTAGTCCGCCGCGACGCCTGCCCGAGGGTCGACGGGGCCGCGCGGCCGCGGCTTGCGCCCGGCCGCTACCCCCCCGCTCGCAGCGCGACCCGGAACGGGGTGATCTGCTTGTGATGTTGCCCTGCGACACCGTTGTGGCCGATGTGTGCGTGACCTGTCCGGTGGCCCCCTCCCGGGTCGTCGCCGCGGCAAACACGCCAGGCGCTGCCGCCCAGCTGATGGACGACCGGAAGCGAGACAAGTACGGCCGCTCCGGCACAGGCGCATGTCGCTTCGTGTCCCTGTCGCATGAGACGTTTGGCCGTGTGGGCACGGGTGCGTTCGCCTTCCTGAATAAGATCGCTGACTTTGCTGCGGCTTCGGGGGCCGTGTCCAGGCGAGCGTTCTTGCAGAATGCCATGTGCGAACTCTCCACCACTCTGTGCCGTGGTGTGACGCGCCAGGTCCTCGCTGCGGCTCCGCTGCGTATGCGGCTGGCGGGCAGGGCGGTGGTGCCTGGCCACGATGTCCCGTCGGACGTGCTATAGGCGGCCGCTGGCCGCCTTGCTGGACCGGGTGCCGCGGCTGCAGCAGCGCAGGCCGGCCCCGCGTCTGGTCGTGTTGGCCCGCCGAACCTTCCCGCGAGCCACCGTGGGGGGAGTGATGCGGCGCCGCTAGTGCCCTTCGCGCCCCGCCCTGAGGCCCCTGTCGGGCGGCCGGAGGGGGAGGGCTGGTACGCCTTGCACTGTGGGGGGCGTGCGCCCCCGGGCTCTCATGTGCGGGGGGCCCGTGATGGAATGCTCCAGTGGGGCAGGATGGAGTGGGGGTGCTGCTGTGGGGGGGTCGGTGGTGGCTGGTTTTGCTGGGGTGGGCAGTAGTGCGGTGGTGGTTGTTGCTGTGCGCGGTTGTGGCGCGGGTGCCGTAGTGGAGGGGTGCGGGAGTGCGCGTGCGCGTGGGTGCGTGGGTGTGGTTGTGTCGGCTGTGTCGGTTCGTTGTGGCTTTTTCGCCTGGGAGAGTGATTGCTTTTTGCTGGTGTCTACTTTCGGGGGTTTTGGCCGTCTACTTTCCTTCCGTTGCCCTCGCTGCCGGGCTATTGCGTTCATCTCCGTGTAACACCCTGAGTACACTCAGGCTCGGTACACCTCGGATATCCACTTCATTAGTCTTCAAAAACGCCAGTGCACGTGGCGTACATGCACGAGGCCTCGCTAGGGTATGTCTTGCAGATATGCTCGTTGTCTAACAGATATGTTTGTACTCTTGCATCCACAGTGCACTATTGGCTGTCGGTCACCCCCCCTTCAAGTTGTGTACATTGCTGAGGGGGAAGCACCATGCCCTGAACACGAACCTCGCAGTCACTAGACCGTGTACACGGCCACGTCCCACATGCATGCATGCATGAGCTCCTTCGCACACGCGCCGGCCCACTGCTCAGGTCAAACTATGGTTTTTCGGGGGAATCCTGCTTCCCGGGAGGGGAGAAATGTGCTTGCACAACCGCACGCCTGTTGACTTTTCTGTGCCTCGGCGTTGCTGGGTCCTTGAGCTATCACAGTGTAACACAACCGCACACAAACATGGGGTGATTTGAGTACACGCGACCCCATATACCGGCACTGCAGCAGCATCGCCTAACCAGAAAGATTTGCAGTCTCGTCCAGCCACTACAGATCGCCCAAGGGGACAGTGTGTCCAGGCAGCACGGCCTGCTCTACAAGCTAAGTTGCTCGATGATCGACTTCGTGACCCTGGGGCGATACTTCTTGAGCTGGCCACAGCAGCCAGGATGCAGTCAAGCATGACACGATGCCGCACGTGCGGCAACGCTTTCCCGTGCCCAGGCGCCACCGCCTTGGCCCCAGCCCCAGACCACTTGGTGCCTGTGCGTTGATTGTGCCACGCCATGCTGTGTCGTCGTGTTACATTTTAGCTGCAGGGTGTGTTCCTTCTACATATGGTTCATGCCGGTGGACGGGTGACCTTGCTACATGTGGTTGTCTGTTTTCCTCTTTGCTTTCTTTATGCAGCGCTGTCGGGGCCTTCATCTACAATGCATCATCACGCTGTAACCTCTGCCGTGTACATGCAATTGCAACCCGCAGACTACTGGTACTTGCACATGCTTCCCCCCCCCCCGCCCATTGCGCCCTGCCTGAAGTGCACAAATATTTACCATATTCTGACCTGCCGCAGAAGGAGGGGTAGTTGCACGTAGATGGGTCTGCCAGATGCTTCACCGGCATGTGGGTACACCGCGCACAGTGTTGCCTGTGCCAGTTGGCAAATGAGGCGACTGGCCATGACTCCAGCCTCATCATCCCCAGCCCGCACACCTCTCCACATCTCATCCAGCCCAAATCCCACATGCACGTTTCAGGCCCACAGAATAACACAGGTTGCAGGCGCATATAGCTGCTGCATGTGATCACCGCAACGGCTTGCAGCAACGCCCCTGAAACTGTCCCACGGTGGCGTTGCACCTCTAAGACGTTAAAACGTAGCCTTGGTATATGTGTTGATAGACTCCGGCGCTGTGACAGGCAACAAGTCAGCCAGCGGTGACAGACTCCGGCTCAGCCAGCGCTTCGGCCGCCGCCTCCAGCACAAGATTGTCGTCATGGGACTCCCGAAGTGACTCTCTGTGGCCGACGCTGACATACGCGACCCCCCGCTGCCGCAGGATCTTGTACAGCCGCGCCTCGTTCTCGAGGTCCAGGGCGCTCGTGCTCTCATCGAGAAGGACGAGGGCTGGTGCCGCGAGGATGACACGCGCAAATGCGAGCCGCTGCTGCTTCCCGAGCGACAGCCGCGTGGACCAGTGGGCAACCATGCTGAGGGCGCAGCCGCCGTTTGCCGCTGCACAGCGCGCCACCATGTCGTGCAGGCCCACCTGCACACACATGCATGCGCGTCACACACTGTGACTCGTAATCTGACTGAGCACGTCGGGAAATGGTACGCAAAACGGGTGGCCTGTGCGGTATGCTGAGAGTAGGGCGTTAGCAGTGCCGAGGCAACGAGCAAGTGACACAATGGCCAATATAAGCAGCACTGCTGTGCGACGTGATATGGTCGACATCCCTTACACTCACAAGTACAGGGCACAAGCGGTACCCACGCAAGCACACAGTGTCCTCACCCTACATAACAGGACAATGTCTATTCGCAGCTTGTCCAGTCGAAAGCACCGGGGCCTGGGTATAAAGGCGCCTGATCCGCGCACAGTTGTAGCGAGTCCCGGTGCGGCAGCCAGCACCGGCAATGTTCAGGGGCCGCCCCTAGCGGCCATGCGAAGCCCCTGGTCACAGACAGCCCATATCGCCTTGCATGTCAGGCGTAAGCAACCGCGTCTGCTAAGGTGCGGGGGACAGGTGGTTGGGGGACACGTGGTTGTCACTCCCTGCACAGCAGGAGGCATGCACGTGTTGCTTGAGAGTGCGAAGTGACTGAGAAGTGCTGGTATGCATGCACATGCACTCGCACCTGATTGAGAGTTTCTCGCTGCTCGGCGGTGGCTGCGCCAAATCCGCTGTGGCACGCGCTGGCACTCCCGCCTTCTCCGGATCCGCTGCTGTGTTGCTGCCAATGTCTGCTATGCTGCTGGCCCGCGCACCGACGGCAGGCGCGACAGGGTCGTCCAGCAAGCCATCCTTGGCATGCACGCTGTCCCCCCCATCAAGGGCTTCTGCGACATTGGCCCCCGCAAACACTGGATACAGCAGCTGCTGCCTCAGGCTGCCCAGCGCCATGTAGGGCTTCTGCGGCACAAGCATCATGCCTGCCGGTGCCTCCTGGTCGCCCTGCATGCCCCACACAAAAAAAGTCGCATGGGCAGGGCGCAGATGTAGGACGTGGCAGCTCATTGGCAAAAAATGGCGACTGGTCATCATGCACATGCATGCCTCCACTCTGGGCGGCGCAGTAGATAATGTTTATGCAGTGCGCCGGTTTTTCTTCTGCGCTTCTTGCAAGATGTCTGCAGTTGACATGGCTGCGTTATCTCACACAGCTGTGACAGGCTTGAGCTTGGATTGCCGGTGGAGTGTTCGACGGATGCGGCAATGGTGGTCATGCAAATAGGAGCAAAGCCCGGCTTGCACAGGAATGGCAGCACGCGCGCGCGCGAAATCGTACCCGCTCCGGACGTCCACAAGCCGCCGATCGCTCTTATCAGAGACGTCTTCCCACAGCCGGAGGGACATGTCACGAGCAGGCTGCCACGAGGGGCAGCTGCAGTGACAGGCCCTGCAAGAGCTTGCGGGAGAAGTTAGGTGTGCAGATTGTGACCCCCTCAAGCCGCACCAGCGGCACGCCTGCACACAGTGGCCTAGTTGGTTTGCTTGTGCGACGTAGCTGGCACCGCCATCGACAGTGTGAAGCACTCAGCCCAAGTGGTCTTGGATGTCTACGCAATGATGTCGGCTCCTCGTGCTGTGGAGGTGAGGCTTTGTGAGGACGAGGGTGCATGCTTGTACCTCACAGGCCCCAATGGCTTCTTGATCTAGACTTACCAACGTCTGCCTTTTCTTAATGTAATACTGGTGCCACCAGTGGTCTAAACGTAACTTATTTTCTTGGATTGTCTTCGAGTTAGAGCTACGGAAACGGCAAAGGAGCACAGGAACAAGAACTTGTTCAGTAGTCTACTGGTGGTAAGGATCAGAAACGGTACGAATCAGATACTAGTAGGAACCGGTCAACCGGCAAAAGACAAAAAACGCAAAAAAAAGTTCTCACAAGAACAAAACCGCAAGTCAAGTGCGGTGCAGGAAACTTAAACACCGGACAGGAACCGTGCGACAGCCTGTGAGTGGCTGCAAGGCAGTACCTCCAGTCACATCACCAGCATGTATATCCAACAGCTCAATCTCCGAGGTGGGGTCAATGACATAATCTTGCGCATCATCACTGCGAGCCGCAACTTTGCCACGTGCGTCGACTGCCTCTTGGAACTGGCCTAGCCGGTCAACCACCGCGGAGTAGCTCGCGAGAGACTTAAACCGGGACACGATCAGCGACACGTCCGCCAGGACATGGTGAAACGCAGACTGGCTCTGTTCGATGACACCAAACTCAATTGCGCCCTGCACGCATGCAGTGTATGCATTACGCCCATGCACGCAGGCAAGTGTGCTGTAGACTGGCACTTCCACTGCATGGCGTATCACTCAACGAATGCAGCGACCATGCCCCGCATGGAACCATCTGACTGAGCTCACTGTGAAACTTGCAAGCATGCTACCCCTGACTCGCACGTGTGAGCGCTCGTCATGGTCATAGTACTACTAGTATCCATGGATCTGTTGACTTGCCATTCCGCACCTGAACCTGCAAGCTGAGATGCTGTACCGGGCATGATTGTGATGCGGCTTGCACGACAATTTCACACCCCTACGCCCTGTGGCCCCCTGCTACTGTTGCATGGCCGTTTCTGCGGGATCTCCATTCGGCGCAGACACTGCTGGCGCCATTCAACCACCACACAGTGCAAACAGGCTCATGCCTATCAAACTACATCACAGCACGCAGTGCACACACAGCACGCAAAGCGCACACCTGGAAATACAGCGGCGCGACGACGGCTGCTGGCAGGAGGACGATGATGTAGCGGTACGCAGACTGGAAGAAATCAAGGTTGTAGGAGGCGGCTACGAGGCCGCGGTAGTTCGCGACAACACTGCCGAGGCGGCCAGCCAGGATGCCAACCTCTGAGGATGCACCGTTGTACAGCGCGATGGACTCCGCATTCTCCCGCACGCGCACGAGGCCGTAGCGGAGGTCGGCCTCCCGCGCCTCCTGCTCAAAGTTCAGGCCTACCAGCTTCTGCAGGCAGCAGCGGTGTGTGTTACACTGGAGGCTGTGCAGGCAGGTGCCATATTTGCTGCAGCTCTGCGTGCCGGGTGCTGTGATGGTGAAAATCTGTGGTTACAGGCGTGCACGCGGCGGACGTTGCAACATGTGCCGCAAATGATGAAGGTATGTGCTGTGCCTGCGGGGCGCGCACCCAGCCGATATAGAAGGAGGTGACGGTGCCGACGATGGCGTAGGCGAGTAAGGCGGCAAAGAGGGGGGGATGAATGCCGCACAGGATAACGGAGAAGCTGGCAAAGTTGGCAAGTGCGGTGATGAGTGTGAAGAAAAATGAGAGCGTGTTGGAGGTAAATTCAGAGATGTCCGAGGTCAGGCGCTGGTCCGGGTTGTCCACGGCTTTGCCGCTCGAGATGCTGTAAAAGGTGCGGTTGGACATGTCAAGACCCAGCATCTCTTCCGTCATCCAGGCGCGCCATCGCACGGAGAGGAGGGCCTGCATGCATCGGTTCATGCTCCTCATGCATTACTGTCAGGTGACTGTGGCGTCCGTAACTCCGATACCGCAGCGACAGCTATAGGATACCGCAGCGACAGCTTTGTGCGGCAGCTGGGCGGCATCTGGTCAGCAGTTGGAGAGCAGTTGGGCAGGACTCGGTCAGAGAGCAAAGCGTCTGCAACTGAACTTTCAACCGCCTGTGGTTGTGCCATTGTCAGCGGGGCACTGCAAGATCCTAGGAAAGATCCCGCCGGCATCGAAGCATGCCACACGGCGCTGATCACACTGTGTTGCTGTGGTGCACAGTGATAGATCGTGGCCCCAGCAGCGCCAAGGGAAGAACGCACAGAGCAGAAAACCACTCACAAGCAGCACGGTCACCCAACACGTTGGCATAAACTGTGTTTATGTGAAAAGTGAATATCAACATAGGGATGATTTCTGACACAGCGAGGCGAAGAGTTAGAGAGTGCCTTGCACCCTAGCCGTGTGCACCACGCGACATGCATGCGCATGCAGACTCTTAATTATTATTATTGCTAATCGATCGTTGGCCTCAGCTGACCCCACTCAGAGGACACACGCAGCCAGGCTTCGCCTGGGTGACGTGTGAAACTGAGATATCTTCAGGTCACAGAAACGCAAAGGGATGTAATCAGGCAGCCAGAAAAGAGTAACACGCAGCACGACCGTCTACGCGAGGTGGTGCAGAATCTGTACCAAGGCGTCCATCTGAGTACTAGTACCGATACGTGTGCGCCCAGGAGGCAACGCCCTCGCGCGAAAAAACATACTGATGATAGTTTGTCACCTGATTCTTCTTGTTGCTCAAGTACGCTCTGTATACGTGTCAGCACCTAGAGCGCACCAGGAAGTAGTCTCTGAACACAAAAACAGGGATTCCGATGGCAAACGCGACCAGGTACTTTCCCAGCTTTGGGTAGAAGGCGGCCTCCTGCTTTGCTGCTAGAGCATTGAATAGATCTCTGCCGAAGAAGTTGAATGTGACGGAGACTCCAGTGGTCATCAGAGACAGCACGACCACTCCGGCGAGTGCGAGCAGAGGCCTGTGCCGTTCCGGATTGTCAATCCAAAATTACCGCGCCAACTACAAAACAGCAGAGACGTAAGCTGATTTTTACCCATGCAGTATGATTGCCACACAGATCTATATCGCTGCAGTGTGCGGTAACACTAGCTGCTGACTTCACACTCTTCAAACCTACATGCACTCGGATGTGCCGCACTCGTGCTTGCGCTTGCCAGAATAGGATGACATGAATTCTCAACTTGTTTTTTTTTTCTTTTCTTTAACATGCGGGAAGGCTATGTGGGTCTTTGTGCAAAACAAGCCCGCCGGGGCTCCTGCCAGGGCAGCTCTCTTGCTAACCTGCTAGCTGTGCAGCGCGCAGGCCGACAACTTCACGCGCACCACTCGTACAAGAGCCCACAGAGACACGGAGAAAGCGACAGATGAGACAATTATCCCCGGGTATCAAGTGTGCAGTCGTACCTTTCCCACACGCGATAATGCCTACGTTAGTCGATGCTCCTTCGGCTGGTCTTCCAGTAGATACATCGGCATACGAAGCGGCCGCATAGGGCACGACAGACGAAGATGATCTAATTACAATACCTAATTTTTTGCAAAGTGCGCATGGCTGATAGACCTTCCTGTCGTGCTGTACCGAAACTTTGACGACATGCGCCATTTTCAAGCCGCACTGAGCACGCCCACCTGCAGAGTGCTACACGCCCTTCCAAGTCAATTCAAGTCACAATTTACAGTGTAAGACCCCATCAATGTTGCAAACTGGCTGTCCGTGTGGATCTTACGCTGAGCTGCCGGAATCGGCTCATGGCAGGCTTGGCGTGGGCCCGAGCGGTCTTAGTGACAAGAACGACGTTTCTCGACAGAGCAATAAATCAGTGTTGTCAAGTGCCCAAATCATCAAAAGTATTTGTTCAGGGGTCATCAGCACATTGCGAGGTGTCCAGTCTTGTGATGTCGCGACATGTCCGCGCGACTCCACTTGTAGGCACAGACCTGGGTAGCGCCTGAAGGTTCTCGAGGGGCATGTACAGCGGAACAGATCTGACCTGCGCCAAGATTTCGCACTGCCTTTACGTTCTGCAGACTTTGAGTCTCCGTTGTGCACCGAGAGTGCATCACAATATTTATTAATTGCCCGTGGATCATATCATACCACAGGCTTGCACAGTGTTACACAGTGATAGATCTAGGACTCAGCAGCGCCGAGGCAACAGACCAGGCAACAAGCAGACAAACAGACCGGCCACCGCAAGCACCAAGGCCACGCGCCGCACGCGCAAATGGCAGAAAGAACTAACGCCAGCGCGAAAGCCGACACGCACACACCACGCAGTACCACGCAGGCCACGCGCACACCAAACACACAGCTAGCACTCGCCGGGTCCACAAGCGGTCGTCGAATCGACACTAGCAGTCTGCACGGGCGCGACAGCACGCGCTACGGCCATGTCCGAGGCCGCGAGGCACCGGTCCCAGGATCCGTAGCCTCAGCCAGCCCAGCAGCCCGAGCGGTGTCCGTGGAGGAGCGCAGAGGAGTACCGGCAAACGTGCGCTGCGAGGAGGGAAGAGGGAGGGAGGGAAGAGGGAGGGATCGGGGGTGGGGGGGGGGGGAGGGGGGGGCTGCAGGGCGAAATGGGTGGAGGCTTGCACAGTGGTACACGGAGATGAACGCAATAGCCCGGCAGCGAGGGCAACAGAAGGAAAGTAGATGGCCAAAACCCCCGAAAGTAGACATCAGCCAAAAGCAATCACTGTCCCAGGCGAAAAGTCACAACGAACTGACACAGCCGACACAACCACACCCACGCATGCGCACTCCCGCACCCCTCCACTACGGCACCCGCGCCACAACCGCACACAGCAACCACCACTACCGCACTACTGCCCACCCCAACAAAATCAGCCACCACCGACCCCTTAACAGCAGCACTCCCACTTCATCCGGCCCCACTGGAGCATTCCATCACGGGCCCCCCGCACATGAGAGCCTGAGGGCTCACGCCCCCCCCAGTGCAAGGCGTACCAGCCCTCCCCCTCCGGCCGCCCGGCAGGGGCCTGAGGGCGGGGCGCGAAGGGCACTGGTGGCGCCGCATCACTCCCCCCAACGGCGGCTCGCGGGAAGGCAGGGCGGGCCAGCACGACCAGACGCGGGGCCGGCCTGCGCCGCTGCAACCGCGGCACCCGGCCCAGCAAGGCAACCAGCGGCCGCCTATAGCACGTCCGACGGGACAGCGTGGCCAGGCACCACCGCCCGGCCCGCCAGCCGCATACGCAGCGGAGCCGCAGCGAGGACCTGGCGCGTCACACCACGACATAGAGTGGTGGAGAGTTCGCACATGGCATTCTGCAAGAACGCACGCCTGGACACGGCCCCCGAAGCCGCAGCGAAGTCAGCGATCTTATTCAGGAAGGCGAACTCACCCGTGCCCACACGGCCGAACGTCTCATGCGACAGGGACACAAAGCGACATGCGCCTGTGCCGGAGCGGCCGTACTTGTCTCGCTTCCGGTCGTCCATCAGCTGGGCGGCAGCGCCTGGCGTGTTTGCCGCGGCGACGACCCGGGAGGGGGCCACCGGACAGGTCACGCACACATTGGCCACAATGGTGTCGCAGGGCAACATCACAAGCAGATCACCCCTTTCCGGGTCGTGCTGCGAGCGGGGGGGTAGCGGCCGGGCGCAAGCCGCGGTCGCGCGGCCCCGGCGACCCTCGGACAGGCGTCGCGGCGGACTAGTGGCCACCGCGCCCACCTGTGGCAGGTGCTCACTTTGCACTGTGCACTGGCCGGCCGGGGCGGCCGCCTTCACGGCCACGGCAGCGGCGGCGGCAGCAGCCGCGCTGAGCTCCCGCGCGCCACTGTGGCAGACGGCTGCCTCGCCGGGGACGTCCATGTCCATGGCGCCTGCCATGTCGGCCGCGGCAGCCTTGACCTCGGACGAGGCAACAACGGCTGAGATGGCAGCAGCGACGAGTGCAGCCGCGGCAGCTGGTCCCTCTGAGGTGCCGTCCGCCGTGGCGGCGCCGCCGAGCGGGACAGCGTTGTCTGCCGGTCCGGAGGGGCGCAAGGGGGCAGGCGGGGAATGCGCCAGCGTCTGGGTGCCATATGGGTTTGAAGGCACGGCCGAGGCGCAGGGGGCCGGGGTGGGTGGAGTGAGCGCACCAGCGGCAGCACAGCTGGCAGTCTCACAGGAGGGGCCGGGCGGCTGCGCGGGCGGCCGTGCGCCCGGCACATCCGGGTACTGCAGGAGGCTCTTGATGTTGGGCTCAAGAGACGTGGAGATGCCCGCCCGCATGATGAAGCGGCGCCATGCCCGCGTGATCGCATCATGGCGGGCGACCACCGTGCGCCACACCGCATTGCACACCAGGGCATGCGAACCATCAGCAGGCGATGCCCGGCCGCACACGCAGTCGCCGTCCGCCTCTGGGCCGGTGAACAGTGACTCACCTAGGCGCAAGCGCACATTCACGCGGAACTCTGTGGCAGTCAGCTCAGTCGCACCGGGCCTGGCTTTCAGGAAAGCTGAGGCCATCGAGCCTGCGCAACTATGCAGGCGCGCCTTGCTGGTCAGGCTTTGTTCGCGTGTCGCTGACGACGGGCTGCGCGTCCCTTGATCCAGCGCTGCAAGAAGTGCAGCCGCCCGGGCGTCAGAGTCGGCCCGGCTGACTGCATTCTGCAGCCGTGACATGCGGATGGCAGACTTCCCGCCGCTCAGGCCCGCCCATTCCGCGGGCTCGGCGGGGCACTCAAACAGCCCCGGGATGCTTGGCCACTGCTGGCGCAACTCGTCTAGAGTGTGGCGCATGGCGACGCCCGCATCGCCGCGGAACGGCAGGCCTCGATCTGTCCCTTCTGCGAGGGGTGCATGGGCGAGTGCAGCGGACGACAGGCAAGCAGCGTCGGCGATGGGTTGGGTGAACCTGCGTAGGCCCATGCCGCCGTGGCGGTGGGGAAGCAGGGCTTGCAGGCACTGCGCGTCTGTGAGGCTGGTCACATCCAGAATGTCGCTGAGGCCCTTCAGCAGCGCTTTCTCTACCTGGTGCAGCGGCTCCTCGAGAAACCGCCACTGAGTGCTGCGCAACAAATGGGATTCTCTATGCTGTAGGCAGTTGTGCATGACAAGCCATTTCACCTGAGGAGACAGTGGCAGTGCGGTCAGCTTCGCGATCTGCGTGCGAGTGGCTGCGCAGCGGCGGGAGACATGTGCTGTGACAAACCCATTGCTACTTAGCGGGGTGCCGCACACCACGATGCCGCCCGGGGCGACGTGCGCACCGAGCAAGGCGGCGACATGCGCAGCCGTGTCCGTGTCCTCGCAGTAGACGCTAGTCTTCTGCGGCTGGCACGGGTGCCTACCCATGATCAGTGCTGCGCCGGCGGCGACATCTTGCGGCCGTCCTTGCAGGTACGTGTCATTGCGGCATGCCGTGACCAGCGCTCCGCCGCTGACCTCGCTCGCTGCTCGCAGAGTCGGCTGGTACGTCAGGTTGAAGAGGAACGGCCCCATCGTGTCGCCCTGTCGCACGCCGGTCTCGCTCCACAGCACTTCATGTGCTCCGTCTGGGCGCCGCAGAAGCAGCGCCGATGCCTGTTGGTATGACATCCGCACGAATGGCAAGAGATCCGGGGCGTGCTGTGCAACGGCTGCCAGCATGGCGGTCCGATCGCACAGATTGCATTGCGGACGTCCACTTGGACGGTCACAACATTCGGGTCATGAAAGTCAGGATACAGCGCATGGCCAGGGATCTCAGCACCCCCAGAGATGCCGACACCGGCCTGCAGCGGGGCAAATAGGCTGGCTGCATCCGGCAGCGTCGCCAGCGCGCAGATGCCCGCCAGGCGCATCAGCGACTCACCGATTGCAATTGGCCTGACGCCGCCTGCCGGCTTGGCGAGGGCGATCAGTCGGCTGGCCTGGAGGAGAGCCGTGTGAGGGATGCTCCCTGACAGGAGGTCATTCACAAAATGGCGCAGCGCGGCGCGGATGCGTGGGTCATGGAGTGCCACGGTGTGGACGTGCTCGTTTGTCCACCCACTGGGCCCTGCTGCTGTGCCCCGCGACAGGTTCAGCACGATCTGATGGAATTGTTCCTCCCCGGTCTCTGCGGCGGGAGGCGGGAGGTCAGCGGTGTGCGGCAGAACGCGCGGGGGGGCAGACGCGTGCAGCTCCCGCAGCGCTGCTATAGTGGCCGCATCAACGGCTGCCAGCGGGCTGCTGTCCAGGCAGCGGGCCGCGTGCCCGTTGTTGCCGTTGCGGCAGTGCCTATACATGCGCCCGGTCAGCTCATGGTCAGCCAGCAGCGCTGTCCGAGTGCGCTGGGGCTGCGCATCGGCGTCAGTATCAGTTGGCGCGGCAGCTCGTCGGCGTTTATGGAGGTCACGGATGCGCGCCAGGACCCTTGCACAGTGTGCTCCAGCCATGATGGCTGAAGTGTGATTACACAGAGACATAACCCCCATGGTCGTAGCGTAGTGACACAGAGACTCTCCCGTCGCAGTCGCAGCGGCCCCCATAGCGGGGCGGCCTGCTGGCCTTCCTTACCACGCACATGCCGCTGGTGGACGTGAAGGTGATGCACCCGCTTGGCCGCTCCCATGTGAGCGGTGCGGCTGATGCGGGGGCCGCGATCGCTCAGAAGGGCAAAGGGCAGATGCGCGCCTAGTATGGCGCCATCCCTGGTACCCAGTTCATCCCGCCGCCGCTCGTGCATGAGACATATGGCAGAGCCGGGCCAAAGGTGTACAGGCCTTGGCATGGAGGACTTGACTTTCTCCATTTGATTGCGGAAGTGGCGGCAGGGCATGACGCGGTCTTCAAGCGCAGTTTCATGGCCAATGCGATACGTGATCTGTCCATGACGCTGTGCCCGTCCCGCGCCAGGTTGGTCAGACGGGCGCTTCTGCCGGGCCTAGATGTTACAATTGCCGGGCCTGCCGGCGCTGACGTGCCATCGCGGATAGGTCGCCGCCCATTGCGCTTTCCCCTCGTCCGGCACGCACTACAGCAAGCGCCTCCCCCGGCACACGCTAAAGCCTGAACTTTAAAGAGGAGGCTCCAGGTGCAGCTGCACTGCGGTAGCAGCCGTCGGGCGGTCGTGCAGCGGGAGGTAAGCACCACAAAGTCAGAACATCGCATTCATGGATTGCAGGCAAGCATGATGGCAGGCAAGCATGGAATTGCCAATCACATGATCGTGGGCATCTTCAGTTACCCGCAACGGTCTCCTTAAACAGCTCTCACACTCCATTCACTGGTACCAGTGAATACCGCTGATGCATATGCGCACGGCACGGCTCACTACAAACTTGGAAGTGATCGAACCATGGTGCTCTGTGGCGTTGGCTCCGGCACCAGGTGATCAGAAGCCAGGGAAAATGGCTGTTACGCGTGGCCGCAGTGTTTCTTGGGTCGATCCTGTCACCGTGCTGGCTACTGCCACCGGCCTTGCACCGGCTAGGCGCCGCGGTCCCCAACGTCTGGTGCCTAGGCATGGACTGTAACTAGAATGTGTGATGATGCACTGTGTTGGTGTACAGTGTATTGGTGCTGCTGGTTGTTTTCCTTGTCAGTGTGACTCATCCTGCTGCATAGGGAGTCCGTGCTGCTGATGATTGTTTGTTTTGTACCGTGAGTTCATCCCCCGGCTGGGGCCTGGACCCTACCACCGTGTAACACACTCAGATCTCCTCCACCGGACTCACAGTACAAGTCTGCAGGAGAAAGCCAGACCAGATTTCGAGCATTCCACGTGCCGAACTTGTGCAGCACTGGATGCAGTACCACGAAGGCTGTCATATGCATGCACATGCAGATGATTCTGCCGGAGACTGACAGCCTGCACGTGCCACGCAGTGGTGCGTACGTGCTGCCGCATTCGGCCGCACACAAATATCTATAGGTTGACCGGTGTCACGCGCCACTTTGCTGCGGCTCCTCCGTGCAGGGCGTGCGGTGCTGCCTGGGCGCAGTCTCCCATCGGACGGCCTACGGGCGGCTGCTGGCCGCTGTGCCAGGCTGAAGGCCGCATGGTTGTGTGCTCGCCCGCCCCTGCTTCCTGACGTTTGGCCGCGGGCTGCCTAGGGGCTGGCGGGGTGCAGGCACGGGGGCCCTCCGTGTCCTCGCTGCTAAAAGTTTCCACAGGAACGGATCCCTGGGCAATGCATTGGAGCCCCGCTTGTCCTCACTCTGCCTGCCGCGTCTGCTGGGACACTGCCGCGGGGCGGGTCCGCACCGCACTGGGGGGTGGGAAGCCCCCGCTCGCATGGGGGGTGCATGCCATGGCCTCTCTCTGAGCGGGTGTGGGCAGTAGTCAAGGACTGGGCTCCACATGCCTCAGGTGTACTCAACAACTCCATCGTGTGAGCACTGGCATGGATGACATTGCGTTCATCCAGGGGAGGACGAGCTGCAGCTGGCATAAGATGCGAAAGAACCAGTGAGGCAGGTGTAGGTCATAGTGCAGCGGCTGTTCGATAAGAGTGTTACAATGACATATGCACGCACACGCACGCACGCACGCACGCACAGTCCCTGGAGCAGTGCACGTCCTCTTCTATAGCTCATTTGTCTTGCAAGTCACTATAAAAGGCGTGCATACCACTTGCACGCACGCAACGTGCGCAACGTGCCGTGCACCGATACTAATTTTGCAATTAAACCTACGGAAACCATTGTAAAGGCGAGTAGTGGCAGTGATTCACTACATTGCGCTGCTACTTGCGACACTGCTCCACTCTACAGCTGAGCCTACCCCGAGACTTCACGCACCTACGCCCACGCAGCCTGACATCAAACTAGCAGCGACTAGGGGTGTCAGTCGTATAGCATGAGGCAGGCGTCAGCACCCGTGGACGCTCACTTTACATTGCCTGCACAGCACACACTGGCCACCTGGCACATGCATGCTAAACGCGAACATGCTGTGTTCGCCGCACGTGTTGCTTACTCAGCAAGGCCAAGGGTGCACTCCTCCATACGGCCATCCCAGAAAGAAGGAGGCTGGAAGTTGCGGTTCTGGCAAAAGAAAGCGCGCTCGTTCCGCACAAAGCAGCGGAAGTCGGGGTCGCAGCATGGAAGCACGTTGTCGAACAAGGTGCCGTCGCGGTCGGGGCTGGTACCGCCGCACCGGCCCCTACCGGGTACACAGAGCTCGGACGTATGTGCGCAGGGGCTGGCAATGGTGCCGCAAACGTTGTCACCCTCCATGCTAGCATCGGCCACCGCAGAGGCAATGGCACGGGAGGTCGCGGTCACCGTTCGTTCAGCCAGCTCGATGTCGAATGATCTGACAAACTCATAGTCATTGCCACCTGCAAACACCATGTAGTTACGCGGAATCGACCCTGGATCAGAAAGGAAAGGATGCCAAAATCTTACGCAGTGGAATAGGCTTTGAACCACGTGCACTCTCTCTGTGTGCTCGCACTTCCCAGGATGCGTAGGCTGCAATGGCTCAAAGTGTGCTGGGGCCATGATCTATCACAGTGTAACACAAGTAGAAGGCGTGCAGGTAATAGCTGATCGTGCAACAGGGCTAGTCACGCATGCTCCTGGGAAACGCACTCACGCAGGTCTCCACGTAGGCGTTGGCTACAGCCTCAACCCAGATCTCGCTAAAGGCCCTGACCGCAGCCTCGCTGGACACGTTGCAGATGCACGTCTCAGCTGATGCGAACGCAGATGCAAACGCCTCAGCCTGCAGCACAAACTGGCCTCACGTGCAGCTAACCGTGACAGGGCGGAGCATTTTGGCACGTGTATCCTGACGTGCCACTTCACTGCGGCCTCTGCCGTTGCGCCAGCAGTAGAGCGATGCACTTAGACTGTATTACTTAATGATCTGTCTATACTTGTATGGTAGCACGCCAACTGAAGGGCACTCAACGGGGTGCATAAAAGAGTCTGGCAGGTCTGGCAGGCATGATTGTACCTGGGCCATGGCAACGGCTTCCACGTCCACCTGAGCGAGCCCACATGCCATAGTGTCTTCGCCGCCCCGGGCCTCGCAGAATCCGTCAGCTTGGGCAATCGCCTCGGCCAGCGCCCTGGCGGTTGCACGAGCAATAACGTCCACATCAGCCTCGGCGCGGCTACCGTTGCATGCATATGCACGTGCCTCTGCACCAGCATCAGTAATCGCGTCTACAGAGATCTCCCGCACGTCACCGCTGACAGCCAGGTTGCACCGAGCCAGGAAGTCCCCCACCTGCAGCATGCCAAAACGGTCTCAGTCCTGCGACAGTTTTGCAACAACAGCAGGCCTATGAGTGTCACACAGTGGCAGACCTACGATGTGGAACATTAAAACGGACACACCACTTCTTATCCAACAGTACCAGGCAAGGCTGCTTGAACGTTGACATTGCAACATCCGCACTGACACGAGTTAGTCGACAGCTCTGAGTCCAGATAAGAGCACACATGCCTCTACACATACGAGCTATGAGTATTGCCTTGGCGCTGCTGGCTGTAGATCTATTACTGTGTTACACATACGAGGTATGAGTGTCCCCACTTTCTGTCGGAACTGGGTGTGCATCGTGCTGGTGCAGACAGTGGCTGTGCTGCGTGTGCATGTTTGTGTGTTTTGGTTGTTTTGTTTTCTCCACTTCTCCGCGCTGCTGTGGCCTTGATGTATCACAGTGCAACACGTACGAGCTACAAGTGTCCACAGGGACAGTTCACTGGGCAATGCATGTAACAAACAGGGAGCGCACCATGGCGGAGTTAATAATGTTGGCGCTGCAGCCATCGTCCGCGCCGGTGCGGATGACGCCCGAGATCCCACTGAGCACTGTGGCAATGGTCTCGTTAATCACATTGCTCGTGACGACCGAGATGCCATCGGCCATTGATCCCTCGTCGCTGAACAAATACAGCTGCACAGCACATATACCTGTCACCGGGGCCATGGCTGACAGCTCACTCTGGCATTCATCATGAAAGTGGCACATCCTGCTGAGCGTGCCAGCCTCTGCACGTGTTGCAGAGCCACTGGCAGGCGGTATCAAGATGTGCTTGACATGCACGTGATCATGGTGCGGATGTTGCGGCTGGTAGCATGCATGCTGCCCATGCTGAGCAGCAACCCGACTGACGGCACGCCACATGCGTCAAGAAAATATATCCGCGGGTTGCAAACACCGCACCTGAGTCCATGCCTCAGCGACGGCCTCAGAGATCAACACCATGGATGTCTCGGATAATGCGCTGATGGATGCACTGCAGAGGTCGCACACGTCGCCGTTGGCAAAGATCTCAGTCACGGCCCTGCCTAGGGCGACCGCACGCTGCTCGGCAAAGGAGTAGCCCATGGCGCGGACCTCCGCGTTGCCCTCAGCTTGGCAGTTGATGCTGACCTCTGCAAATGCCTCTGCAATTGCAACTGCGATGTCCTGGACCTGGGTGTCGATGTTTGTGATTGTCGGCTCCTCGGCTTGAACACCACACACGTAGTTGCCAACGTCCAGCCCTGCAAGAGGAAGCTGGATCACAGCCCACCCCTTATGAGTGGTGGACTGGGGAGGAGCTGCGAGCGCGGTACTAGTACTGCAGCGTACATCGCATGCTTGAATGTCCCAGATATGCCTAGACCAGCATAGCAGTGCTCTAGACCAGCATAAAATCGACTGTCTATGGTGCCCTGTCGCGCACGCTCCCAGACACTGCTTGACCGCCGGTGTGCCGGTTTGTCACGACTGCGTGTGCCGGCTTGTCAACTACGGTTGACTGTGGCACCAGGTACATCGCCCACAACACACAGGCTGCCTACTCTGGTGCCTTGGCTCTGCTGGGTCCCAGATCTATCACTGTGTAACACAGCGGCGCTTAAGATAAAGACAGGGAAGGTGCCATGCGCGGTTTCTATTCCCGCAGGCGGATCCGGATTCACAAATGGCTACACAGATGAAGCATAAGAGCGGTCAAGGGCGCACATGCGTTGGTATAGGCACTCTGCATAACCTTCGCCCCACGTGAGATGGACTCCGCACGGCAGAATGCTCTGCTGCTTACCGGCTGTGCCACAGCTCCTGCAACCTGGTGCTGCTGTTGATTCAACAAAACGTGTCTTGATGTACAGCTGTGGCAACGCGGACGTAATCACTTGCGTTGTTGCGAACGCGCACCACGGCGTTAGGCACTGACCTGCTGCAGCATGCACCGGTGCAGTCGTCATCAATCATGCTGCAGCATTTCTGCGAGGTACGCATTTTCAGCAGTTGCATTATTCTGTAGCAACAGGTACAAGTATCCTGCTTCAAATGTCGCAATACATGTATTGCAGCGCTCAGGTGGAGAAAACTGAGGAATACTTAAGATGTTCTGCCCGTTGCAGCTGGAAAAAGTGCATGGAATCCAGGCGATGCTGTGGTTTCAATTGAAACACCATTGATGCCGTACGGGACACGGAGAACGTGGTGTGGGCACATGGCATACCTGTGGACATGGCCAGCCCGCTGAGGGCTGCCAGAGCGACATGCTTTGGCTGGAATGCCGGCATCATGACTCTGCAAGTGACGGCTCATGGTCAGAACTGCTGAATTCGAAGCACGTGGGTCAGGACCGGGCGTGAGGCTTCTGGTGTTCAGACACTGTACCAGAATCATCACAGTAGGTTGACTGGTAGCGCTGCTCACGCGCACGGGCTAGACAGCCTGAGGAGGTGGGTTCAGGGAGTCGTGGTGATTGCATAGCACTGCTCAGCCCCTTCAGACCCACGGTGCATAGCCCGCAGTGCCGTACATGTGCCGTACATGTACACACAGGTGCTAGCGCTTCGAGTTGCTTACACAATCAGTGCACATCCCACACATCATAGCACGCATTCCCGAGTACAGAACTGGCGCTCACATCGCATTCCCGAGTACAGAACTGGCGCTCACATCGATACCTGGGCGAGTTCGTGGTGCCTCCACACCCTCCTACCGCTACTCCACACCACGTGCAAACGTGCACCGGCAAAGCACATCAGAATGCAGACAGCACACATGTGAAGGGTACACGTGGCAGTGTCTCAGGTAGCCGTGGAAGCGCACCTGCTGCTGTGGGCCCACGGGTCGCGGAAATGAAGAACGCTGATTCCCCTACGGGCGGGGGGGGGAGTTCCCTGGGCTGGAGGAAGTCGACTGGGCCGAGTCAGTACGGTTTTGGATGCCGGATGGGAGAAGCGATGTCTGATGAAGCAGGGGCCAGGCGGGCTCGGTTTTATAGCAAGTTGCTGAAGCAAGGCGGCCCTCAGTCGAAACAAGGTGCCTCAGGCTGTTACTCAGGTCGTGGCGAAGTTCAGATCGCACGACACCATTGTGCATCGAATGTTCCCTGAACATGCTCGAAGCATCGCTGGCTGTGAGGTGTTACATCGCCGCCGCGCACGTGCGACAGCTTCGGTGCCAGTCAGTCAGGTCAACGAGCGCCGCGACATTATGCACCAGCGCACAGACACAGGTCGATGCCCATAACAAGTGCACCATGTCTCAGGCACAGCTGCCAGGTGCGTGCAAAGGTACCGATTTGTACGGAGCGGGATCCCGGACAGGCATGCGCTTGTTGCTGCGGGGACTCAGATCCGCACGTGAGTACGCGCATCGCACATTGAGAGCATCCACGGGCGTCATGCACGGTTGTACACAGGGCGTTGCGAGCACAGTGACCGGAGCTGGCGAAGGAGTGCCAAAGTCAATGTAGGCGACTGCCGTCGGAAAGACTCGTCCCCACAGAGTATCACACAGTATGATATCCACAGTTGGACAAGACTTGCTGAGCAATTGGTCATGTATTGAACCGTTTACTGCTATTGCCGAAGTCGCGGTCAACGTATGCACTGCCGCTGAGCGTGCAATGCGGATGGAGCAAGCTTGTGTTACTCCGTGATAGCCGGGCTCGTGCGTTCATCTCCGTGTAACTCCGTGATAGCCAAGGCAAGCTTGTGCAGCATGGACCTTTGTTGCTCCTGCCACCCACCTGGCGACTGATGAGATCATGGGTGGGGTACGGGAACCCTGACGGCACGTAGCACGCGCAGCATGCAAGCTGGCACTTGCTCGCGTTCGTGCCGCGAACTGCTGTGCATCATGACAAGCCGGTACCGGTCACGTGAGAACAGGCTGTGATCAGCAGAAGCGGCACAGGACTGCATGCAAGGGACCCTAGCATCACGATGTGCACCACACCATATGAGCTCGGTGTGCTTTACACTGTGATAGATCATGGCCTCAGCACCGCCGAGGAAAAATGAGGGAAATAAAACAAGCAAAAGAACCAAAACAACCAAACAATCTGAACAGGCAGCCACGGTCTGTACCAGCATGATCCATACCAGTCTGCCACGGACGTTTGGACTGGGCTGCATTTGAACCTGGACAACGCGCAAGGACAGGCATCGGTCTGGATCGCGTTGCAGAGCGTGGGGAGGCCTGCCCGCGGAGAGAGATTGGCATAAGGAGGAAAAGTGGATCAAGACGGAGTATGACGTAGTGGAATTGGAACGAGTTCCAGATACAGAAAACCTTGCAAGGGAAAGGGTAGCCAGTGTGGGGGGAGGCTCCTGGGTGAGGTACTGATTATGGTTCGCCAGGCACGCACCAGGTGGTGTGCCGCGGGTGGGCGCTGCAGCCGAGGTGGCACGTTGGGCGCACCTTGGAGGAGGAGGAAGAAGAAAACGAACAGCCCCGGGGTGAGTCCACCGAAGGCTGAGGACACTGTATGGCACCTCCTGTCTGGTGTGGTGGCTGCAGTGTGTGGCCTGATCAGTGCTCTTTTGCCCTGCCGCTGCTGGGTCCTAGATCTATACCTGTGTAACACCAGTCGCCGACGCAAAAAGCGCAGCGCATGAGCCCCGTGCGCGAACAGTTTCAAACATCCGAATCGCTCCTGCCGTTTATGTTCCGGGGTAATGTGGATAACGCTGATACAGACGGTGACCTTGGTGCTTGTGACTGATTGTTGGTTATGTTCCTTGCTTTGTTCGAATTCCCTCGGCGCTGCTGAGGCATTGATCTGTCACAGTGTAATTTGAATCGCACTCAACCATACGCGTGTTGCGATCGCTACGTTCTGCTCTTGAATTACCGTTCTGCTCGATCCCTGGTGTGTGCACGTGTGTGTGAGCTGCTGTTTCTGTTGGCGATGGGTGTGGATGACTGGCAGCGCCCCCACCCCCCGGCCACGGCCCGGACAGCCGCGTTCGCACCTGTGGCTGCTGCTGCAACCCCTGGGACAGGCGTCTTGTGGCAGTGGCTGTGGCTGTGCTGCGCGGCCGCGCACTCTCCCGGACCGCTGTGGCTGGATCGGCGCCTGTAGTGTGCGGCGGGTTCCGATGCCTGCTGCCTGTATTTGGCGTGTATGTGGACGTCGCGATGCTGTGCTCGCTCCTTGCGTTATCTGTGTGCATCTGTGCTAGTTTTTAGACACTGGTCCAGTTTCTCATTTGCTCGCGCGACTGGTGGCCTTGGGGCTTGCGGTGGGTTTGTTTGCCTGTTGACTGCTCTGTTGCCTCGGCGCTGCCGTGTCCTAGATCTATCACAGTGTGACACACTGCACAACTCACGGATATGCAGTGCCGTGCTGCATGCTGCTCGTCATCATGATTCTTTGTGTGTTCTGCTTGGTCCATGCTTTGTTCCCTTGGCGCTTCTGAGGCCTTCATCGATCACATTGCAACAAATCTATGAGCATTTTTGCAGCATGTCCGGCGGAATTACATATTGAACTCGTCTTTCAGATTCACAGTGACATGCAAACAGCTGGCCCGGAAACGCTAACACGCGGAACATACGATGTTGCAGCGCACAGCCTCATGAGCAGTAGGAAGAAGTCATTGCAACACACAAGCTACGAAATTCTTCGCAGCAGCGAGGTACTAGTAGGGGTCATCACCGGGCGCTGCATGGGTATGCATGCCACACCAACTTGAATGCATGCCCGGTCCGAGACGCCAGTGGCCGGACAATCCAACACAACAATTGACAGTGACACAACTTGACACCGCCACGTCGGCACGCTGCTGTACCTGCCGCCTGCTGCACCTTCTAGCACGGGCCCACACCCGTGTAACATCACCCTAGGCGTGGAGCGTTGCTGCACTCATAGCCTTGCCACCGGTTGCGATGCAGTCCCATGCGGCAAAATTCAGCTGTGGCTGAACGCTTGACCCGCACGTATTGCCATCAGGCATGGCATGCCGGGCATCAACATCAGTCCCTAGGCCAAGCAGTAGCCGGGGTTCCCATCAGTACATGCAGGGCTTCTCATCAGCGCGCGCGGGCATTACCATTGTCATCAGCACTGGCATCAGCGCACGGGGGGCTTCTGATCGGCGCACGCCTTGCAGTGAGGGCAGCTCTTCTTGTCGCCTACAGACATCAAGGGCCATTAAATTTTGTGGCCTGACTGTGATGCGGCGTGAGCGTAGATTTGTATTCCTGTGCTGCTCCTGCTGCCCAGCCTCTGCACTGGTCGACACGCATGTGCCGAATGTGTACATAGCTGCCGCAGCAATGCATGGAACGTTTCTTGCAACTTTGAGATGCACGCATGTGCATGGGTTACCTTCGTACAACCAGTGAATGTCCCATCAAAGTCTGTAGCTCCGACCTACCCATGTGTAGCAGGCCTTATGAATTATGCATGGGACACATGCATGTTGCATCACCTGAGCCCTGCTGAATGCTGTCGCATTATTATTGTGGGCTGCTCCTGTCAACTTGAGTTACAAACATGGGCGCCGCTTGCATCGCGCTCTGGTCACACGCGGCCACCAGTGTTCACACAACGCCATTAGTGTCACCGATTACGTGACGATGGTAATTACCAAGCGGCCACCAGTGTTCACACAACGCCATTGGTGTCACTGATTACGTGATGATGGTAATTACCACGCGGCCACCAGTGTTCACACAACGCTATGATCATGTGCTACTCATGACGGTGCTCGTATGCATACACTTTGGGCAGGCCAATGTGTGGCTACCAGGAGTACAAGGCTGCTATGCTACTAGTAGGCAAGTATACTGCACCTTGCGTAGTGTACAGTATACACAGCATGTCTGCATGACTGGATTTAGGCATACAACCCGCTACAGAGCATGCCGGCATGTGCCTGAATATTCTGATGGTTCAGACAGCAGACTGGCACACTGATGCAGCCATGTGATCATGCTGTGCTGTAATAACAGCGAACTAGAGCATGGTCAACAACATGCCGTGGACGGCAGTGGACCGTTCAGGAGGACGGGCAGCACATGTCCCGAGGCCCACGCGGAGGCATGCAGAGCTGATGAGAGGCGCACAGATGCAGACAGTACACTCTCACGGAGAGGCGCGCTTTGTCTGCTGGATTTCGCGCAGGACACCCCAGCGCTGGCAACTCGTACGACTCCCCAATGCATGGGCGATGCAGTACGCCCTGTCGTCGATAATGACCTGGAATGGATTTGCACCTGCACCAACGAAGCAGCTTTCAACCCAGTGCTAGTTTTGCCTGGCCAAGACGAGGAAAAGAACAGATCAAGCATGACGCCAGACCCGGGCAGGCGTTGGCCACAGCATCCCTGTGGCCAGGAGCGGGGAGCACACTACGTGTACAGCCCCTTCACTCCGGGCACCAGATGGAGCATCAGTAGGCACAAAACATGAGCACAGGTCCACCGAATACACACGCAGCCAGGCTAAGTGGGGCACCTACACCCTCGTCGCAAGCAAGGCGCTCAGCCCCACGAACCGTGCAACAACACATCATAACACAGCGCAGCACAGCACAGCCCAGCACAGCACAGCAAAGCACAGCCCAGCACAGCACAGCACAGCACAGCCCTGCACAGCACAGCACAGCACGGCACAGCACAGCACAGCACGGCACGGCACAGCACAGCAAACCGAAGCAGTCTGTACCCACCGTCATCAGTGCATCAGATGTTAATCGTACAGACCAGCACATGACGCAGACCAGGGCGAACGGAGCGGATACACGTAGGGAATGCTCCCGATTGTGCGGCTATGTTGTTATTCTGCTTCTGCCACAGCACACATGCTGTGCACACATGCCGTCTGTCTGCACAGTCCGCCATGCATGTCTCTATATGGTGAAACAGCAACGCACGCGTGTGGACTTCCCTGTCCGCAAGCCACTCAGAGACGCTCTGCTCGACCTCGTCATCACTCTCCTGCCTCCCAATCAGCAGGCCCCTATGCTTGCCCCAGACGGCCCTCATCACCGCACGTGCCCAGCGGCACGGCAGCTGCGCGCTGCCGTGCGCTTGCTGGTATGAAACACGGCCGCACTTGCAGTATTTATGCTGTTCTCCTGGCGGTAGTGTGCAGTGCTCCTGGCGACTGGCAAAGCGGCTGCCTGTGCCGCAGTCCGATCACAGCCGGCGTTGTTGCACGTGCTAACGAGGCGGGGGCCGTCGCGGAACGTGCACCGCTTAATGCACGGGATTGTGAATGGGTTCCGGCAGGGCGGGTGCATCGTGCCTGACACCTCGTCGACTCCCAGCATAGAATTGTCCCCCGCTCGCCGTTGGCGGTGTTGTAACGCGGCAGCATCAGCGTGACAGCCCGGCCGCCGATGGCCTCCAGCACACGCACTAACGGGTCAACTTTGCCCGCGCGCTCGCCGAGCACTCTTCTAAGGAAGGACTGGCGCCGTCTGCGTCGACTCGGATGACTTCAAACATCCCGCCCCGCCACGGCAAGCATTTGTTCGTATTCAGCAGTGGCAGCTGCTACTGCACACTGGCCAGCGCTGTCATCGACTTTCATTCGCTTGAGCGTGGGAGGTGGCTTGACAGCAGCGGCTGTGTTGAACAGGCTACTGAACCCATTTAAGTGGCTACCAGTGCCATCAAGGCGGCTCTTCTTGTCTGCGCTGGGAGGCATGCCTGGCCGTCTGATACGTGCAGTGCCGCCTTGATCACGCTGTATCTGTGCGTCTCCTGCACAACAACTGTTCTGATTTCCAAGTCTGTGACCCCCGTGACCCCTGCAGGTGGAGCTGAGGCCCTGGGGGGGGTGCATGAACTACATCGTAGGGGATCGTGCAGCAGGGATCCCCCACTGTGTTACACGGAGATGAACGCAATAGCCCGGCAGCGGGGGCAACAGAAGGAAAGTAGACGGCCAAAACCCCCGAAAGTAGACACCAGCAAAAAGCAATCACTCTCCCAGGCGAAAAAGCCACAACGAACCGACACAGCCGACACAACCACACCCACGCACCCACACGCACGCGCACTCCCGCACCCCTCCACTACGGCACCCGCGCCACAACCGCACACAGCAACAACCACCACCGCACTACTGCCCACCCCAGCAAAACCAGCCACCACCGACCCCCCAACAGTGGGATCCCCCACTGTAGGGAAGAGCTAGATGTTGGTAAATCTTGAAATGCTGTGAGTGATGCCTGCAACGCTGGTGGGCACGTCCAGCCATGGCCGTAGAGCCTCGTCTGAAACAGATTTAGTGATGGCTGGCGGATACAGTCTGCCAGAAAGGTTTGGACGTGACACTAGCAAACCTTACGAAAGATGCTCGAGGGGATCAATGCACCGGCGTACCGGTGTGTTACACAGTGATAGCTCTAGGACTCAGCAGCGCCGAGGCAACAGACCAGGCAACAAGCAAACAGACAGCAAACAGACAGACCGGCCACCGCAAGCACCAAGGTCATGCGCCGCACGAGCAAATGCCAGAACTAACTATCGCCAGCGCGAAAGCAGACACGCACACACCACGCAGTACCACGCAGGCCACGCGCACACCAAACACACAGCCAGCACTCGCCGGGCCCACAAGCGGTCGTCGGCGCAGCACTAGCAGTCTGCACGGGCGCGACAGCGCGCGCTACGGCGATGTCCGAGGCCGCGAGGCACCGGTCCCAGGAGCCATAGCCTCAGCCAGCCCGGCAGCCCGAGCGGTGTCCGGGGAGGGGCGCAGAGGAGAAACGGCGGACGTGCGCTGAAAGGAGGGAAGAGGGAGGGAGGGAAGAGGGAGGGATCGGGTGCGGGGGGGGGGGGGGTGGGGGGGCTGCAGGGTGAAATGGGTGGAGGGGGGGGCTCTCGGGGCGAGATGGGCGAGGGGGGGGGGGGGGGGGGCGACGCAAGCCTATGCGCGATGGCCTGTCAGCGCCGGCAGGCCGTCTGTGGGGACAGGAAGGCCCGACAGCAGCGCCCGTCCGACCGGTCTAGCACGGAGGGGCGCGGCCGCGCGGGCTTGGCGCGCCAGCGCGCGGCACAATGTTGTGGACAGGTCGCGCATGGCATTGAGAAGGAAAGTACGCTTTGACACCGCCCCGTGTCCCGCGGCAACCTCCGCGACCGTCTGGAGGAAGCGGTACGCGTCCCGTCCAACCCTGCCGTACGTCTCATGTACGAGCGGGCCCGGAGCGGGTCCGGAGCACAGCACCTACCGAGAATTTGCCCACCCAGGTGGGCAAGTTGACAGCGTGGGCAGGTCGAGGGTGGGCAGGACACTATCTCACTCATTAAAGCTCGGAATTGCTTGAAAACACGTGCCAGCATGTTATTTCGAGGTTTTAATATGTATAGTATGATTAAATACTCTTTTCAGACCATTCTCAGTGTCCTGATGAGATGCTGGGGTTGTAGTTGCCCATCCACCGGGTGGGCAGCAGTTCAAGGTGGGCAAGTACAGGGTGGGCCATCACCTCCAAAAATCTGAAATGGCGCTTTTGAGTGTTATAATTGTGCTATATATGATCGGTGATGTGTACGAGATGCTTTGGATTATGGTTAAATTGAAAACTGAGGCTATGGCTCCGCTTGAGTCAATGATGCTCATCGCCTTGCCCATGCATTGGGTGGGCAGCAGTGCAAGGTGGGCAAGGGGAGGGAAGGCAACGCTGGGATGCTGGAGGCATCTAGCTTTTAGGTGATGCATTGGGACCATAGATGCTTAATATTGTGTCTGTAAATGTATACATGTACTGTGGCCAAGTACATGTGGCTGCTTGCGGGCTGATGTCTTGCAAGCCTGCTGGATTGCCCACGCGCCGGTAGGCAAGGCTTGTATGTGGGCAGGTCGCGGGTAGGCAACCCCCCCGTAGAGGCTCGCTTGCAGGTGCTCGTCCAGGCCGCACAGCCGTCCGAGTTCCTACTTCTGTAGTCAGTAATTGATGAATTATACAATTGTAATAGACTGTACATATGCAATTGTAATAGGCTGTACATATCCGAGGCCATATGGCCTCGGATAAGCGTCGGATCGGCTGCTCATACAATCCGATGTAAACGGCTCGATATTAGCTATGTCGTAGATCCGTGCATATCAAACAGATGTCCATGTTAATGTTGTGATCTTATTTTCGACGCTTCCTTTAGTGCAAACCAGAACTTGTTCTCGTGCCATTCAGTATCAACTGACTCGCTCACAAAAATTCATTTCATTCATGCCATGCGAAATAAAGACTGCCTGCGTTCTGCTTTTGGAGAGACGGGGAGGACAGAGTAAAAAAAATGCGTTTCTGGTGTTGTCTGTTTCCCCCTGCAGCCACCTGCCACAATACACCTGCGCCCCGCATAAACAACGATGTAGGCCGTTGTGCTTAACCTGGCCAGTCAATCGACACCGCTAATTTTTCCCATTGTCGATTCGAGAAACGTACGTCACCACTAGAGCTATGCGTGTCCGAGACCTCCACTCTCTTCTTGTTAGCACGCCTGGAGGGCCATTCACCGTAGCCGTCCGCAAAAGAGAGGGCATTTCCATAGCAGATCATTTGAATAACATTGCTAAAACCTTCGTCCACAAACTGTTGCAGCGCCGGGCGTGTGATTGCTACAGCGTTTATGGCAGTACCACCATTAGAGAAGAATCCGCTGATCAAATTTTCGCCGAAGTATTCGGCATCCCGTATGAACAAGACGAAGATTGGGCATTCGCGCTGGACAATCATACGGGCTGTTTCGGTGTAGTGTTGCCGGACACCTCGGCTGTTAACACCGCCAGCTCCGGTGCCGGTATGCGCTCCGCGACTACAGTTTCAGGGACGCCCAGGCGGACCAGGGATGAGGTACGGTTGTCAATGCTGACATTTCAGCTATCCCGGTGCCAAATGCGTGGTGTGAAAGCTGTCGGTGTCGCTGCCTGTAGACTGCAACTTGATTTCTGGCTATCCGCGAACTATATGGTACCATCCAGTGGCCTTGAATGTAGGCAGAGTTGTAGTTTTAGCCTACTTTGCAGGCTGAAAATCTCATGCTCGCACGGCTACACCGTTGTTGCCCATACATAACCAGGCCAGGTTTTCTGTACCTGGCCACATGCTTGCCTGCAACAACTATTTTAGCAGAACCAGGATTGACAGTAGGTTCAATGACATCGGCAAATGTCAGGAGCAGCCTGAAAGCTAAACGAGCCTGGAGCAATACCACCAGGCCTGTTGGCCATACAACGGTAACGTCCGCGGCTGTTAGTACTGGTCAACTTGCCTGAGCCTATTATACTCAATGAAAAAAGTTTCTGATTAGTGCCAGGCTCATCTCATCGGTGTGCTGACGAAGATGTGTTGCAGGACATGGCAGGCCTATGTTCACTGCAGCATGGGTACAGCCTTAGGAATGGGCTAACAGAGATTGTGGTGTGTTCACCTCCTGCTGATATTAATCAAACGTTCCAATACTGCCTATGTTCATGCAATCCTGCAGGTGAGGTGCCTGCAGGAACATTGCTTCAGAGAGGCTGGGATCAGGGATCCACGTGAACTCAGCCAGTTTTTTGAAAATGTTGCCAGTGTCGTCCCACAGCCACCAAGAAATGTAGTACATTCTGAAGAAGCGTCGGATACTCCAGCTGACGATGCAGACGAGCAGCCAGTGTTTGATGAAGCAGCCGATGAACAGACGGATGCAGTGGCAGATGCGGGAGGCCTAACTAAACGACAGAAGAGAGCTGCAACACGTGCAGCAAAGCAGCCCAAGAGCAAGCGACCGAAGAAGGGCAAGCAGCTATCGGATGCGTCCGGATCTACTCAGGTGTGCCGCCCTTCATCGCAGCTCGGCGCTTATCTAAGGTAGTGTTGACATCAAGGCCTACGAGCATGAAACGTATTTGATAGCAGTGCATGACAGGATGCGCTCGTGCAGGACAATCAACCGTCTAATCGTACGAATGCTGCGAGAGGGAAGCGCACAACAGCGAGGCGTCCTGCCAACAGGTGAGTGCCTTCGCGGTAATATGCTAGTACTGAAATACCAGCACGTGATATTGTTAATGTTCCGGACTTGGGAGTCCTGACCACCAGGCAAACTGTTTGAGTTGTGCTTGCAGGCGTAGGAAGAGCCCAAGCCCGTCCGAGGACACGGAGTCAGAGTCAGATCAGTAGTACATTTGCATCCAAGTTGGGTGCATTGATAAATAGAGTGGCCTTCAGCGCATTATGAGCATAGGATACTGCTGTGGCAGTGGCAGTGGCCACTGGCGAGTGGCCAGTGGTGGCAGCTGGGTAGCTACCAGTAGCCAGTGATGGTGATGAAGCACCACTGTAACAGCACTGAATACACGGTGCAGTAAATACTACCGGCAATGTAGCATTGCTGCTATACCACATGCTGCCCATGCGACCTGCCTACCTGACTTGACCACCTGGTTTTTTAGTTGCCCACCCCGCCTTGCCCACGCGCATGCACCTGCAGTTTGGTACAGTGGCAAGTAGGGCGCGTGGGCAAGGCAAGGTGGGCAGCTCAGGCGCAGCACCGCGCGCACGATAAACAGGCGCAAACAGGCTAAAAACAAAGCAAGGCTATCACATTGAGCAGTATGTAGCTAAGGGGATCGCGCCAGGCGTGTGCGGCATGACCGGGCAACATATAAGGCGCTAAACAAGTCAGGTGGTGGTGTGCAGCCACGGCTAAGACATCCAGCCTCACGCCGATGAACGACACACAGTGGGGAAATGCCAACCGTATCGTATAGTATGTGGTACTTGCGGAGGAAACCGGTATCACAGCTGCACGCACCACTGGGGGCACGCAATAGACTTGCCGTTGATGAGGGCAAGTCTTGAGCGCGCAATCTGCAAACCGCACATTAGCGTCCGTTACAGGCGCCGATACACTATATAATTATTATATAACGCTGTGATGCAGTGCAATCACCCGCCAGTTGACGCTCGCGCGTGTCCGAGGCAGGAGTCGTCTTGCCTGCACCAGCGTATACACGCCCGCACAACCATCCACAGATCTCGAAATCCATCCCAACTCCGCATACATAACCCATCATATATCAATGATGGCGCATGCTGGTCGGATCGCAGACAGGCGAGCAACGTGATATATTTTTGGTGCAGTCCCCATACAGTGTGGCAGGCTCAACACAGTGTTGTCACGATACAACGCTACGAAAGCTCCCAAACATACTGCCATGCAGTTCACATATATGACCTCATTACATCTGGCGCAAACAACACCGCTGTTATGGCGAGATGAGCCGCGAACTGCTCGGGCAGCTAAGAGCGAGCACTAGGCTTAGTCCGCCACAGCCCAGGTTACCGCTCAAATCGCGACGAAATGATTGCACAGTGCATACGATACACCACCATTATAAACACTGGTCGGGTCCTAGCGTGCCCAATGTGACTGTGTCCCTCGCCATGCGCGCGACCAGCTCGGAGCACCGGCAGGCGCAACACAGCAGATTACAAAACAGGAGTCAGTGATGCACACCAGGCTTGTTCCATACAACTCCTTTATAACGTATTAATTCATAACTGGCGTGGGAACGCGCGAAATCCTTCAGCGACACCGAGGCCAGCGACACAGGCCCTGGTGCTCCATAGAGCAAGACCGCCAGCGGCAGCGATCGCAAGTGATTTCCGCATCAATCAGACCCCAGTTCCACTCGTAGTTGTTTAACTTTGTTATGGACCCATCCAATGATGCTGAAGCCGACTGATATACGTCCTGACAGGACGTATCACTTGCAGCGCTGACCGACCCAAGCCCAAGCTGTCAGATCACCGCGCTGCCAAATCATGCCGTGATGGCCGTAGACAGTTCCATATTTAGGTTGAAGTGTTCCTGTGCCAAGTGGTCCTGGTACATGGATGTTGAACCGCTTCGAAGGATCCTGAGATCGTTCGCGCAGACCAGCTAGGCCAAGCGCTCCAACCGATGGACATCGATCCACACGCCAACCTGCCATGCAGAGTAGCACGTAATTATCAATGTATAGCTGCAGTAGCAAGCATTTGCACTGCGACGACGGCACTGATACTATTCCAGCACATGCCGCTGCTAGACAGGCACAACTCGGCGCCTTCTAGACAAGCGCACAACCCGCGCACTGTTGTAATCCATTGGACCGCGGCCTAAGGCCTGTGGGATCCTGAGCATGCCGTAGCTATGCGCAGGGGTAGGGTACTGTCACATACCTTGCTGTCTAGGTATCTGCCGGTGACAGCACTGTATCTTCGTTGGAGGCGACGACACGTGAGACTTCGGACAGTAGAGAAAGAGTGATTACACTACGATCGACAGAGCCTATATAAGCGTTCTCTAAACGACTCATACGGATACGATCAGAATCAATGTCTGCTGGCACGCAATCTGCATGCATTGCTCGTGCATATGGTCAGCCATCGGTGCATGGCTGCCCCATAGCCACTCCGGATCAGCACCGTGTATCCTGGCACACATGGTCACCGTAGTCCTGTGTATGCCACCATGCATGGTCACCGTAGTCCTGTGCATGGCTGGATCACGACACTCCCCCTAGACTAAGCTTGTACTACCGCAAGCTGCAGTCTATCTCGAAATTTTCCCAGTGCTGGTCCTGCCAACACCTCACATCCCCCATTGGAGCCACTAAAGGTCAAGCCAAAGTCTATGGTCCCTCGCAGGTATCTCAGTACGTGAAGGACACCATTCCAATGACATTTGGCACTCCCAGCCATATGCCTGGCCAAGACATTAGCCGGAAACGCGATGTCTGGACGCGACACAACTGCCACATACTGGATGCTTCCTACGGCTTGCATAAACCTCTTATGCTCTGTGCCTGTAGCCTTCTCCTGGCTAGGATCTTCCTTCAGGCTAAACATTTTCTGCTTTGGCACCAAAGGAGTTGGCGCCCGTCTGCACTCACTCATGCTGAATCTCTCCAGCATGTCCCTGATGCTCTTTCTGTGTGTGATGGTGATAGTGCGAGCAGCGCGATCACGTATGACCTCCATGCCCAGCACATATCCCAGCTCCCCCAGGTCACGACCCTCAAATGCCTCAAGGCTCGTTCTGATGGCATCATCCATCTGCTCTACCAGATCGAAAATCAACAGATCATCGACCCACAGAAAAATAAGACAACGTCCTACTTTGCAGATAAACAGTGCGGGGTCACTGGCTGATCTCACAAAGCCCATACTCAACAAGAGCTCTGCAAGCGCTTTGTGCCACTCCCTGGCAGCCTGCTTCAGACCATACAACGCCTTCTTCAGACGCCACACCATACCAGACCCATCATCTAGTACAGGAGGTTGTGCCACATACACTTCCTCCTCCAGAACACCATTCAGGAAAGCACATTTTATGTCTATATGCCTCGTCTCTAGATCCTCTACTGCACAGACCGATAACAGAGCCCTGAAGGTAGCATAACTGCCCACAGGTGCCCATGTCTCAAAGAAATCTACGCCCTCCACTTGCGTAAACCCCCTGGCTACATATCTGGCTTTGAAACGCTCAATTTCACCCTGTGCTCCTCGCTTGATCTTAAGCACCCACTTGCCTGTCACAGGCTTCGCTCCTAATGGGCACTCGACCAGCTCAAACACGTCATGTTCTCTCAAGGAGGTCAGCTCATCGAGCATGGCCGTGATCCACTGCTCACGGTGAGTGCCACGCATGGCCTGCTGCACCGTTGGATCATCTACTACGACCTCGACCTTCTTCCTCACGGTAGCTGCACGCCTGGACTCACAAAGGCTAGCAGTAGGGCCACCGTTCGGAGTCACCTCCTGCCCCGTCGGCTTTTCTGCATCAGGAGTCACACTGTCAGCCGTCGCAGACACTCCTTCAGCTAAGTCACCGACGTCACTCTCACCATTGAACACTGTGGAGCTCCCAGCATCATGCTCACGTGCACCCTCCGGGGAGATGCGCTCAACAGCAACATCACTCATAATGGCTCCCACAGCATGGACAGCAGGTCTCAAGACTTTGCGAATCAAATGAAAAGGCTTTGGAACCCATCGAATCCCCACCTCATGTGGCGGATCCAGACGTTCTCCGCTGCCCCTCGCGGCACTTGGTGCTGACTCTCCCCCTGAGCCATCACCGCCTGTCGCTATTCCCCTAGGCACATGCCGTAGCTCGCCTTGCCCCTGGCCCTCAGACCCAGATATATGCCGTGGCTTATCATATCTGTCCCGGTCATCACGCCCTGACAACGTGGACCCGCGGTAACTTCGGCTGCCGCCGTGACCGTCAGCTCGCACAGATGGGGGTGGCTCACTCAGCTCCTTGCCCATCAACCGCTGGACTGGCTCCGCTGAGCGTGAGCGGGATCTAGACTCAGGCTCAGAGTCATCCTCACTACCAGATGCATCTTCATCCGCCTCCTCATCAGTTGGAAGCGGATAGATGTCACAGTCTCCCATGTGCAGCACAGCTCTATCCCGCGTAGGGATTGTCTCTGCAGGCCTGAACTCGCAGTTCAGTGGCCCAGACGGCTGGTCTGCTGCATCATATTCCCAGTGCGGCAAAGCTGCAGCACTGTCAGCCGCTGCAAGATCACAGCGCGCTGCAACCACTGCATCACTGATCTCCGGTGTGTGCCAGCGCTCATGGCGCGCCAGCAGCTCTGCACCCAACACTCTAGGAGAGAACTCAGGCTCACCCTCAGGTAGCTCCTCTCGTGGTTTGAAACGCCTATGCAACGTTCTGCTTGGTTCCCAGTGCTGATGGCCCAGACCCGGATGCTCCCCCTCAGCCCAATCCACATTTCTGCCCCTCTCTGGCATCATGTGTTCACGACTGGCTGGTGGACGCACTGCCCGCACACTGGTGCTCTTCACCCACTTCTTCATGTTGGGCAAGAACTCAGCCTCTGGCACTACACTGGTGAACTGATCTGGCAGGATCTCAAATTCACCCTGCTTATAGCTCTCTAGCACAACTGGGTCCGCCGTAGGTTCCCCAGCCATGTGAAATCGCTGCGCGAAATCCTTCACCAGAGCAGGTGGAGCAGCCGTGTGCCTGTACAGCCGCACTGCTCCCCCATTCCCACGCTTCACATACACCCTGTCCATATGAGGACCTCCACCCGGTCCCATATAGGCACCGAGGATTCCTCGCTCCTCCAGGTGCCTGAAGTGCTCCCTCCGCGGATACACATACATTGGGCACCCGAAGGCTTCACCTGTGCCACCACGAGACGGAAGTCATCTTCACTGACTTTCCGAAACCACAACAAGTATGGCACTATCTCCCTGACATCCACATTTCTCTATGCACCTTTCCACAAATGCCGCATCTCTCCTGGCATTCAGCTGCTCACAGAGCTCCTTCAGGCTCAGCGCAAGCGCTCCCGCCTTCCGGACCCTCAGCTGCTTAGCCCGCTGCTGCTCATTCGTGGACCATGGCTCATGGCTGGTGGCAACTAACCTCTCTTCCAGCCTCTGCTTCGCCTCCCTCCGCCGAACACCTTCCAGTGCTGTACTCGACGTCAGGTTGTGTGCATGGTTCACGCACATGTATGCCTCCGGCCACAGGAATGCAGGGACTGCTGCCTGCAGCAGGCTTGCCCGCACTGACGTGTTCAGCACACCGATCTTTCGCTCTACCAACCCATTAGACTCATGCTGGGCGGTGTCAGTGAACGTGTGTACTATTCCCCGCCACTCAAGGTAGTGAGCCAGGTGGTTAGAGCTGAACTCACGTCCCTGGTCCGTATGCAGCCTCCGCACCCCTATCTCCTTGTCATAGACAGTCTGAGTGCGGATGCGTTCTAGCAGAAGGCATATCATTTCAGCAGCACCGCTTTTCGACTTCAGCGGGATCACATGCGAGTACCTGCTGTACTCATCCACCACTACCAGGATGAAGTTCATTCCTCCTATGCCCACTGGCTTTATCTGTCCAGCCAGATCCGCATGCAACACTTCTCCAGCATACGTGGCATTCTCTGTCACTTTGCCCCCATGCTGTGCTCTGTCACCACTTCTCTGTTCCGCCACATGGCAACCATGAAACTCAAGTGCTACTCCCGTAGGTTCAGGCAGCTTGAGGTCGAACAGGTCTGGATTATCTCGCATCAGTTTGAGAAACCGGTTGCCAGCACGGTGAAACACGATATGCACCAGGAAAAATGGATCAACCTGGAAGGAAGATCTCTGACCAATAGGTACACCATCCACTGCAGCGACTCTCGCCTGCTCACCAACCCATTTCCTATTTCTGTGGAAAAGATTGTTAGCACTGGTCCAGTCTGTCCCTGAATCTACAGGGCGCAGTTCCCATATTGGTCTGCCTGTCCCGCAATACCAGCTCGGTGTGGGGTTGTCCTCACTATCCACACCCTGCTCACAGTTGCCCACAAACATCTGGGCTTGATCATGAAAGCCAGGCATTTCTACTGTATTTGCCTTGCCTGTGTGCAAGAATATGTTCGACCGCTTCAGCACAGTCGTTGATAGGATGTTTATCGGGCTGGCTGGCAACCAGTAAACATGATCTAGCTCAATGTCCACAGGCACCAGCTCACCCTTCACTGTCACGTACTTCCCCACATTCGCCCTGATAGTGCCCATGCCATATATCTTTAGCCTGCCCTGATCTAGAGGCTGGCATTCTGTGATATCCGGTGGTTTGATCTCACTGAATATGCTATAGTCAAAGCAGATGTTCAGATCAGACCCGCTATCCACCAGAAACGTGTATGGCATATTGGGCGCTGGCCCATCACCACATTCAGCTCGCAGTTCAGCTAGATCAACTACAGCCACCTGCGGGCCACCGCGGCCTCTGCCACGGCCTCGCCCTGCAGCTGCTTGCTTCTGCAGAAACTGCTTGACTTCTGCTGAGAGCAAGGGACACTCTTTCTGCAAATGACCAGGCTTATTGCAGTTGAAGCACTTACGGTTGTCTGCTCCCCCCGCTCCCACTGCAGCAACCTGTGGGGGTGTACCATGGCGACCACCGTGGCGTCCACCACGATACCCTCGTCCCTCATAACGCTGCTGACCACCGCGATCTTCCCGTGGGAACCGCGATGGAGCAGGTTGGCTGCTAGTCTGAGCGTGTGTCAGCAATGTGGACACTATCTGCTGCACTGGCAGCTGCTGCAGCATCGGCTGCAACAACGCATATTCTCTGTCTACTGCCAGTAGCCTAGAGCGGTACAACTGGTCAGGCACATTCTCCCCCAGACCCCTCATCTGGTTCACTATGCCCACTACTTCATTGACATGCCTTTCTAGTGGTTTGCCTGCTTGTCTAGCACCACTAAGCTGTTGGTACAGCTTCTGAATCTCTACCTCGACTGAAGGCATGTACTTGGCATGAAGCAATGACCACAACTCATGGACAAAGCTACAGTTGGACACGAAATCCCTATCCTCCTTTGGCAGAGTAATAAACAGCCAATGCTTGACCGACTCATGGGCCTGGCTATTCTGTGCTAGTGGATCGTTCACCAGCAAGCTACTCTCTCCCAGTGTGCATCCCAGTGTGCAACCCAGTGTGCATCCCAGTGTGCAGCCTGAGCCACTTGCTGCGCGTGCTTCGCTCCGTGCACCGCTGCCTCACTCGCATTCCCCGTAGGATCAGCGTTGCTCGGCATGGCGGCCTGCAGAGGGTTTACACTGAGATACCCGTAGGTCCCAGCGTCTTGTCCTTCCCCGTGGGGCATGAACTGACCCTCCGCGGCCTGCTCGCGGCGCACTGTGGAGCGAGTGCGGTGGTGCGGAGGGTTAACAGCTCCCTCCACACCGTCAGATCCGATAGATCCTTGGCGAGATGCCATTGAATCGTCTCGGAATGGTGGAGTCCTGCAACGATCACTGTACGTCGCAGGACACGCAGACCCGTAGGCCTCTTTGCGAGACCAGCACACCAGCATAATGCAGCTCCGCCGTAGCATTCTGCATCAGCCGTATCTAATCTCTCTACGGTCAGCTATACGCTAGAGCGGTGTGACTCGCTCATCGAAACGCACAGCCGCAACCGCAGGTTCCCCCTGGACTCTCTCGCATGCTAATAGACATCACAAGAACACCCACAATCATCACCGATACCATGTTGTAATCCATTGGACCGCGGCCTAAGGCCTGTGGGATCCTGAGCATGCCGTAGCTATGCGCAGGGGTAGGGTACTGTCACATACCTTGCTGTCTAGGTATCTGCCGGTGACAGCACTGTATCTTCGTTGGAGGCGACGACACGTGAGACTTCGGACAGTAGAGAAAGAGTGATTACACTACGATCGACAGAGCCTATATAAGCGTTCTCTAAACGACTCATACGGATACGATCAGAATCAATGTCTGCTGGCACGCAATCTGCATGCATTGCTCGTGCATATGGTCAGCCATCGGTGCATGGCTGCCCCATAGCCACTCCGGATCAGCACCGTGTATCCTGGCACACATGGTCACCGTAGTCCTGTGTATGCCACCATGCATGGTCACCGTAGTCCTGTGCATGGCTGGATCACGACACGCACAACGTCCGCGAAGGCTGCATACAAGTCACATACACCTGAACTAATGCTATCATGCCTCAGCGCCCCAAATGCTGCTTGTTTCATGATTTCCCAGGACCTGTTCAAGCTGCCCACCTGGCCTGCCCACCCTGGGTGGGCAATTCCGCGGTAGGCCCTGTGATCCGGATGAACAGGGCGGCACCTGTGATGGCGCCATATTTGTCGCGCTTTTGCCGTGCGCCCTTCTCGGCGGTCGCGCCAGCCTCACGTGACGCACCGCGCACATGCGACCTGGCAAGCGGGTGCATCACCTTCACGACGCGTACCGGTGTGTTGCTCCCGGCGACGTATGCAGGCATGGCGACCAGCATACCATGCCGTAACTCAGAACCATAAAAATGGACAAGATAAGACAAATATCGGATATGTACGATACCGTTGAACTCATGCTACAACTAGAGTGTTCGTGGGGCGCTTGCGGCAATTCGCAGACCATGCGCACTTGTCCGCGGGTGAACGTGGAATCACAGCCTGGAACGCAGCCGTTACACGCACAGCTGAGCGATCATAATGAAATACATCATCGTAGCAGACTTAGCTTTAGCCACGCGATAGCATGAAAAAAATGGCACACGCGGCTCCATGCAGGACTTCGACGTCCTGTATACCACGGAGTTCGCGAGCCATACCATTACACAGCTAGTCATTCCCAGCCATAGTACATCTCATAGCATAGCCACACTGGTGGCTATGGGGTCGTACAGCGTATCGAGCCGAACTGATCTCGGCCGCTCGATGTCCGGCCCACAGAACGCCGGTTCCAACACACACAATCAGCAGAGACGACGTCAAGTGACTATTCAGAGATAACTGTGTCCTGTTACGTTGTCCTTGAGCGCGAAAGATCTAACAGATTAAAATTACATGGGACGCCGCTGCTGAATGCATATAATCGGATCCGACAAGCCAGACGCAGTTCCTGAAGAACAGTCACTGCAGATTCTGAAAATTAAGACACTTTCGCATGTACGGCTGGGGCCATGTGAGCGGGAAACCTCAGATGCCCACACTTGGCACGGCACAGCGCACTGTTGTGCATGCACCATAACGACACTGATGGCCACAGCTATAACTCCATGTGTTAGTTTCTGCGTTGGACTGTGTTACACAGTGATAGATCTAAGACTCAGCAGCGCCGAGGCAACAGACCAGGCAACAAGCAGTCAGACAGACCGGCCACCGTAAGCACCAAGGCCACTCTCCGGACGAGCAAATGCCAGAACGAACTAGCACCGGCTCGAAAGCAGGCACTCACACACCACGCAGTACCACGCAGCCCACACGCACACCAAACACAGTCAACATTCGCCGGGCCCACCAGCGGGCGCCGACTCGATACTAGAGGTCAGCACGGGCGTGCCAGTGCGCGCTACGGCCATCTCCGAGGCCGCGAGGCACCGGTCCCAGGGGCTGCAGCCACAGCCAGCCCGGCAGCACGAGCGGTATCCGGGAAGCGGGACAGAGGAGAAACGGCGGAGGTGAGTTGGGAGGAGGGAAGAGGGAGGGAAGAAAAGGGGCGGGTGCGAGGGGGGGGGGGGGGGGGGGGGGGGGTGGCTGCAGGGCGAAATTGGGGGGGGCCCGCAGGGCGAGATGGGCGGAGGTGGAGGGGGGGGGGGGGGGAAGGCTATGCGCGATGGCCTGTCAGCGCCGGCAGGCCGTCTGTGGGGACAGGAAGGACCACCAGCAACGCCCGCCCGACCAGTCTAGCACAGAGGGGCGCAGCCGCGTGGGCTTGGAGCGCCTGCGTGCGGCACAATGTTGTGGACAGGTGACGCACCGCACACATGCGACTTGGCAAGCGGTTGCATCACCTTCACATCCAGCAACGCCATGCGCATGGTGATGAATGCCAGGAGGTCGCCGCACTGCGGAGGCCGCTGCGATCGGGGCAGCGTGGGTGCATGATGGGGCGCTGCCGCCCGGTCAGGGGCGGGGCATGCGTCGCGCGTCGGGGTTTGGGCCGCGGTAGGGGGGGGGGGGGGGGAGCGGCAGTGGGGTTGGGGGAGGCCGGGGCCGGGGCTTGGGTGCCATGAGGGGTGTGGGGCACGTCCGAACCTGGGGGGCCTGCGAGAGATTGAATGGGGGTTGCACTGGCGCAGCATCGGCTGGGGAGTCCGGCGGCGGAGGCGGTGGCGGTGGCGGCGATGGCGATGGCGGCAGCGGCGGCGGGCCTCGCAGACTTGGCGCGGCCGGTGCACTCGCAGACGGCGCAGCCGGAGGGCGGTGGAAACCTGCCGGCGGCGCGGCTGGTGGCGTTTGCCGGCTGCTGCGGATGGGGAGCACGCGTATGCCTCTGGGGAGCTTGCCAACGTGCGGCTCAAGCGATGAAGCGAGTGAAGCGCGCATGAGCACCCGCCTCCAAGCCACGGTGATGAGGTCGTGCTTTAGGACTGAAGTCGCCCATAGCTGGCCGCATATGACACTGTGCGTACCGGATGCAGCCACGCGGCCGCAGGGGCAGGCCTCATCCGAGTCCAAGACGGGTAGCAGCGGCTCACCCAGACGCAGCAGCACAGCCACCTGGAATTCATGGTCGGTCAGGCCCGTCACCGGGCCGGGGCAGGCAGTGAGGAACGCTGAGGCCAGCGAGCCAGATCAGCTGAGGAGGCGAGCGAGGTCAGCGCACGCTGTCTCCGCCTATTGGGGATTCGGACCGTGCTTCAGGGTCTTGGGATGGTTGCGCGTGGCGGTCCAGCGCGCGTCGGCCTCTGCCCGGCTAAGCGCGCTCTGCAGCTGCGCCATGCGCAGCTTCGAGCCAGTGTCAGACGCCCAGGCGTTGGCGGGGGTCGGGCTGTCTGACATCCCCTGTAAGGCCGGCCATGCCATCCGCAAGCGTGCGAGGCGGGCCTGGTGCTGGACTACGGCGTCACCGCGGAACGGCTTACCGCCGTCGATGCCGTCTGCGAACACCGCGCGCGCAACCGCCGCCAACGCGAGTCGCGCTGTGTCAGCAACGTCGGCTGTGTAGTGTCGCAGACCCATGCCGCTATGTCTATGACGGAGCAAGGCCTGCTCATGCTGCAGGTCGGTGACCTGCTGTGTTTTGATGATGCGGCACATGGCGTGTATGCTGGCGTTCTCGACGCCCATGAGCGGCTGTTCGAGATGGGCCCAGTCGGTAGTGCGAAGCAGGTGAGCTTCGCGATGCTGCAGGCACTGGAAGAGGACAGCCCACCGTGTCTGCGCCCCCAGCAGGAGGCCTGCCAGCTTTTCAATGAGCTCGAGGGTGTGTTTGCATCTGCGGCGCACATACGCATCCACATAGGCAGGGGTGCCCAGTGGCGCGCCGCATGCAACCATGCCGTCAGTGGCGACCGTGGTGCCAAGGCAGGCGTCTGCACGCGCGGCCTTGGCGGGATCGGTGCAGTGAACGAGTGTCTTCTGCTTGTTGCACTGGTGGTGGGATTGCACAACTCGGCCCATGGCGGCGACTTGCTCGACCGTACCCTGCACCATCAGGTTATCATTGCACGCGATGGTTAAAATGTCAGGGGCAGCTTCTTGCACCGCCAACAGAGTGGGCCAGGAGGCGATGGCAAAGTAGGGGGGGCCGATGGGATCGCCTTGCTTCACGCCAGATGCACTCCACAGCACCACGTGCGACCCGTCTTGCTGACGTGCCAGCAGCGGCGATGGCGCTTCATACGCTATGCGTGCGAATACGGCCAAGGCGGGGAGTTGCGCGTCAATCTCCGCGATGATGATCTCGCGGTCAATCAGGTTGAACGCGTTCTCGAGATCGAGCTGCACTGTGACCGTCTGGGCATCTGAGAATTCCGGGGCCAGCGCGTGGTTTGGAATTTCAGGGCCGCCGCCGACACCGAGCTCGATCTTGTGCGCAGCAAGCAGGCCCGGCGCTTCTGGGACGCACGCCAGCGCGCAGATACCGGGGAGGTGTATGAACACTTCGCCGATAGAGATCGGGCAAACGCCGCCGTTCGGTTTGGCGATGGCGATCAGGCGGCTGGCGAGCAGCAGGTCGGAGTGGGGGATGTTGCCCAACAACAGGAAGTTAACGAACCGTCGCATGGTCTCGCCTGTGCGCTCGTTATACAACCCGGCGCTGCAGATGTGCTCGTACGTCCACCCGCTGGGGCCGGCTGCTAAGTCCTGTGTCAGGTTCTGCAGGATAGCCTCAAACCGCGCCGCCGAGCGGATCCCGGCCGGGGTAGGCTGCGCTGCGCGCTCTGGAGGGGGCGTGGGGGGTGCAGCGCTCGCAGGCGTGGCAGTGAGATCTGGTCGATGGGAACGATAAGGCTGCTTTCCAAGCAGCGCGCAGCGCGGCCAACATTGCCGTTGCTTGCATGTCGGTCCATGCGCCCTGCCATTGCGATGTCCGCCACAACTTCTGTGCGAGTGCGGCCGGGGTCGCTGTGTTCAGCGGTTTCGAGCAACATCTGCTCCCTGATCCGCTTCCGGATCTCAAGCGCGCGGGCATTGACTTGTTTGGCGCGCCCCCTGCTCGCGCCAGTGTTGCCGAGGGCCAGGCTGGGCAGCAGGAGTTGGAGCCGGAGCTCTGTCTACACCGGGCCGGTGACCGCGCTCAGCCGCATAGGCAGTACGTTCCAGCGCTGTGGCCACAACGTCGGCTTAGCTGGATCTGCATTCGTCCGGCACAGCCTGAGGGATCCACATGTCCGGGTACGGGGCCTGCAGTGATGGCGGTGATATCACCGATGGCGTCTAGGGCTGGCATTGTATCCATCTGGGTGTCGCTGACGAGGTCTGCTTCCGTCAGATCGCGCATGTGGGAGTCAACCCGTGGGCCAGTGCTAATGGTGGCGTGGTAGACATCAGGGAGGACGGCGCGCTGGCCGGGGGGAAGGCGGGGCGCATGGGAGGGACGGGGGGGAGTGGCATGGCGGCGAGCCGGCGCGCGGCAAATGGGGGCAGGCGCGTCGGTCAGGGACGTCCCATGGTTGGTCGCTGCGTGTGCAGCCACGACTGGCGCAGGTGTCGTTGTAGCTGTCCCGGTGTGACACGTATTGGCCACACGGCGAGATGAATGCACGACTGCACGTGAGGTGGCAACGCCTCGTTGGACTGTGTTAGTTCTCGGCAGCGTCCAGTGTACCGTTTATCTCGTTCGCAGTGCACAGCTGTAACTGCCGCATGTCGTCAGCTGCCCTCGCCTGGTCCTTGAGCCAGCACCGATATCAATATTCTATGCCCCGTACCATACATAATGTAGTACTTCAAGCCGCAGCGGCTGCAGCTTTATTCTAGCCCGTTAGTGATACATGGAGGTGCCACATGCACAGCGCAAAGAAGCTCAGCTGCCCGCCTCAGCACCGCCCACTGGCACTTGCGGCTACTATGTTATTTTTTGGTTCGGCAGATCATTATCATGACAGCTCAGTAGCCGGGTGCCATTCACTTCAAGTTGGGACCGTTTAGACCTGCAGCTCCGTATCTCCACACGAGGGAGTCCGCTGCTTGAGCCACCTCAGCACACACAGCCCGCGCCGCATCAGCATGGCCAGTACCCAGAGACTGGCCGACAACCACGGTACCCAGAGACTGGGACGACAACCAATCCCCTCGCACCGGCTTGGCGGTGCCGCAGGCATACAAGTTCTTCCATGCAAGTGTGGGTCTGGCAACAGGGCAAGGCGTTGTCTCCAAGCGCACTTTGATGGCCGATGCCATCCGTGATCTGTCCACAGCGTTGTGCTGCGCGCAGACTTGCGTTCTGCCTGGCGTGGCTTACCCCACTGACAGGCAACCAGCGCTGACGTGTCATGGTAGATAGGCCGCCATCCATGGAATTTCCCCCTCATCCCCTCATCCCCTCATCCCTTCATCCCCTCCGCCACCCCGCCTCTCTCTCGCCTCTCCCCCTGGCCTGTCCTAACCTGCATCTCGGAGACCAGCAATCGTTAAGAGTGACTATGGCTACAGGTTGCCTGAGGCCAGACGGGACATCCGCCGCGCGTGTCCGCGGACCTGCATCCATCCGGCCAGCGGCAGTTGGGGTGGCGCCGGCTGAGCGCTGTGTTCCGCACCTGCAGGGTTGTACAGCATCAAGCGGTGTGGCCCCTGCCACCCACATTCCAATGAGGCCACCCTCATTCCACACGATGATATCATGATTTGCGTACAGGAACTCTAATGGCACGTAGCACACGCAGCATGCAACCTGGCCCATGCTCGCGTTCGCGCCATATACCTGCGTCGGCGTGTTGGTCCTGCGACCATCAGGCTTGCTGTAATTGGCTTGGCGCTGGCTGGGCGCCGTGGTCGCCAACACCTGGTGCCGTGCGCGGCATGTACAGAGACTACGCGGTGTCGCACTCATTTTGTGCGTTGTATGTGTACACGTGTGTGCTGTTGTTTCTGTGCGGCTCTGTGCAAATCTGTGCTGCTGTTCCTCAGCTGTAATATCACCAGGTATTTGCTCCAAACAGCCATTGTGATATGCATGGTTGCGCCACCATCTTACCTTGTGCCTTGACACATACCTTGTGACACTTGTGATGCAGGAGCGTGGAAATGGATGTTGACACACACTGGTCACCACAGTGGACACTCAGCAGCCATACATGGTGCCAATGTTCAACTGTTGCAGCCATTGATGCTCCTTTGATACCATGAGTGTTGACATGCGCAGCACCGCCGGCAAAGGAGAAGATCTTGCACATTCATACCTCGTCTATTTGCTTGTTGCCTGGTCTGTTGCCTCGGCGCTGCTGAGTCCTAGATCTATCACTGTGTAACACATTCATGCCTCGGTGGGTATGTGATGTGTACTGTATATGCCAGGCACCTTCAATGAGGGCTGAATTTGTTGAACCTGCATCTGAGAAATGGATTAGCGAGTCTGCCCCGTTAGTTTAAAATAACTTGGTCAGTCAAGAGACGAGAAAGCCCGTGAAGGGGGGTGGGCACTCAGCCCTCTGGCATTCCCGCCATTCACGCGGACACCTGGGACCTCTTATGAACAGGATTCGGGCGTCCATAGAGCATGTATACATGCTCCCAAACGTATACAGCCACAAGCGTTGGGGACTGCTCAGCTTATGTGCCTCAGGCTGTATTTCTCCGACACAGTTGCCAACGATTGTCCAGCTGACTCAAAATCATCTCTTTACAGGCAAGTAAGCAGTTCCAACATTTGACTTATTGGCAGAAATGATCATCATGCCATACGGCGCCTGACCTGTTTCGAAAAGACAGCCAGTCTACAAGCTGCAATCTACACGATCCTACTGAACATACTGTACCGAGAAGTGGATGCCGGGGTCTTAACACACATGCGTGCACTCCTGCGCGGTAATGCCGCTCCATACGGAACAGACACGCTCCCATTGTCATCAAAACATCGTGACTTCATGACTGGGCCACCAGCTCCTGCCATTTACAAGGCTTCTCGGGCATCAGTGTGCATGCCCGGACGCGGGGCTACAAGGCGGCACTCCCACTTGGACTGTCCGCCTGGACATCCAAGGGCTTACGCGGCCAGGCCGACGGTGCACTCCTCGATGGTGCCATCAAAGAAGCGGGACGGGCGTGCGTTGCGATGGCGGCAGACGAAGCGTCGCTCGTTCTGGCGGAAGCAGCGGTAGTCGGGGTCGCAGCATGGCAGCACGTCGTCAAAGCCGGGACCACCGGTGCCACCACACTGGCGGTTGTTGGCAACGCACTGCTTGAAGAGGTGAGAGCAGGGGTTGGCGGTAATGTGGCACTCGTTGCCGTCGATCTCGCGGGCGTTGGTGACGGCGGTGGCGATGGCGCGCTCAGTATGCGCTCCTCGACGGCAAAGGTGAAGTCCGTCACAAAGTCCTCTCCATTGTCACTGACGCAAGTCTCAGCGTAGGCGTTTGCGACGGCCTCCACCCAGATCTCATCCCAGACACGGACCTCGGCAGAACCAGACACGTTGCAGTTGCAGGTCTCCGCCGATGCAAAAGCGGAGGCAAACGCCTTGGCTTGAGCGCTGGCGACAGCGCGCACGTCAACCTCAGACAGTCCACACGACATCGTGTCATCGCCGCCGTTGGTCTCGCAGAAAAAAATCCGCCTGCGCGACGGCCTCAGCGAGGGCTGTTGCGGTGGCCCGGGCAATCACGTCGACCTCGGCCTTGTTGATGTCACCGTTGCATGCATATGCGCGCGCCTTGGCTCCGGCCTCGGCAATCGCATCAACCTCCACAACGCGGCCGTTGCCACTGACAGCGAGCTCGCAGCGCGCCAAGAAGTCACCGCCCTGCATGTGGCACATGCATTGTGAAATCGGTACCAGGCTGTCAACTGTTGTGAGGCGTGCATCATGTTTAGGCATTGGAAGGTCCATTTGTGGCAAGATTCGTCAAGGAGGGACATGCCAGACCCGCCATGTTCGTGGCTGTGGCAATCATATATGTGCAGGAAGATCATGCAGGTGCACATGGCCGCGTGGCCACATACTCCTTGCAGGTCATATGCTGAACCCCACGGTCAGCTACAGCATGGCACGGACAGGTCCAGAGGGGTGGGCAGCGGGGCCCGCGCCGTTGTGGCGGCAGATGCTCTTGAAATATGCATACCTTGGCAGAGTTGATGACCTCAAGGCTGCAACCGTTGTCGGCGCCAGCCCGGATGACGCCCGAGATGCTGCTGAGCACCTCCTCGATGACCTCCACCACAACGTCGCTCGTGACCGTGCTCTCGTCAGACACATCCATGCCCGAGTCACTGAAGAGGTACAGCTGCACAGCACAACACTTCAGATCCTGATTCATACGTACCCACCTCTAGAAGGTAGCGAGTTTCTGCTAGTAAATTGAAGCGCGGGCTGCGATTTCCGTAAGCTCCACAAGTGCATGTATGGCTAAGGTGGGGTGCTGTGCAAATCTGGAGGGTACGACCTCAATGCATGTGTCGCACGTAGAACACATGTATGACAGCTTGTGTAGCACAGTGCAGCCTAGTTGCTGAGTGGTCGATTGTATGCAGTGCATGTAGCCCTTTTCCTGGACTGTTCTGACACGGGGATCCACGAGGTAGTGCAGCAGCAGCAGTCACGATATAGGTGGCGGGAACATGGGAAATAAGATGGAAACAAGGGAAATTTTCAGGGGACAACAGGAAAAGGAGTCACTCACCTAGGTCTAGGCTTCTGCAACAGTCTCCGCCACGAATGTCTTGGAGGTCTCGGACAGCGCGGTGACGGCGGCTGTGCACTGGCCGCAGACCTCGGTGCTGGCAAAGATGTCGGCGATGGCGGTACTGCCTCCGCGCGAACCTGCGCAAAGGCGTAGCCCATCGTGCGCACCTCAGCGCTGCCACTGGCGCGGCAGTTGGTGCTCACCTCGGCAAAGGCCTGCGCAATGGCAGATGCGACGGCGGTGACCTGTTTGTCGATGTTTATGATCGTCGGCTCGTCGGCCTGGGCGCCGCAGACGTAGTTGCCAATGTCGAGCCCTGCATGCACGCGGGGCGAGAATTGTGGACGCTTGTGAGGATCGCATTCGGTCTTGAGGCAGATGTCGACAAGGCCTTGAGGTACCAGGTGTACCCCGTGGGTGTGTTGGTTTCTGTGGACAGGGCGCTAGTGCTATGGGCGCAGGGGGCACGAGTGCAAAGGGCGGGTCTCGCTGATGGCGTGGGGAGTGCGCGTCAAGAAGTAGACATCCGAAGCGGGGGTCTGGACCGTGCATGGGAAGAGGCCGACCATCAATTGGAGGTGGTGCTCCGTGGAGACACCACCCCCCGGGGCTCGTGCAGGGGTGGTGAGGACGCACATGCGTTGGTGTAGGCATCCTGGCTGACCCCAGAAGAGTTGGAGATGGATGTGACCCTGCAAATGGCACGGCTGGAGCTCTGCGCAAGGGGTTTGTCGCAGACCCATGCCCTGATGTGCAGTTCACTGGCACAAAGTTTCCTTTCAGCAAGACCAAAAACAACCAGCAACGGGTTGAGGAGCGTCAGGTGAAGTCATGGTGTGTCCACTGATGCTTTTGACCTCTGCAGCAGTGCTGCTGCTGTGTGCACTGGGGTTTTTTTGGCTGTGCTGAATAATTTCCGGATGTGGGTGGATGAAAATGTATGAGTCTGGAGAGCTTGCACGGTGGATTACGTGGAATGTAATCGCACTTATGGTGGGAGTGGTGACGGTGGACCGAAGGACTGTGGCATTCGGTGTCTACAGGGGTCTGCAGTTCTGCTGCGGGCCGGAGGCTGTGCAGAGATTGGATGTTCTTAGGCTGGTACGAGCAGAGGCTCGCAACGCAGAGTGGGTGTTCGTTGCTAGTGTTTCGCAGCCTTCAGATAAGATCCCGCCCTCCCGGGCCCATGCTGTTGTGCAGGTGTAGATGATCCAGAGGATTCCAAGTCTCCGTGAGGTTTCTCCACGTGCGGCTGGAGCGTTCTTCCTGTGACACCCCATCGGATCGGGCCCATGGCCTCTCAGCGGTTCTAGGCAATAGTGGAGCTCCTCAAGGGGTGGAGCCTCTGGGCTCCTTGTGCCTCCGGGCACCGGTGTTTACTCAACACCGCCGTTCATGACCATAAACATGGATTTCAAGTATGGGTACCCCCACCGGGACCAGCAGGATTTCTCAGTATGTAGGCATCGCACTTTCATGCATATGTGCACCATAAGTGTGTCTGCACTCTGTGTTACACGGAGATGAACGCAATAGCCCGGCAGCGAGGGCAACAGCAACAAGCAACAACTGTCTCGACAGTGGTCGACCCCTTATGGCAGTGGTCGACGTCAGAGAGCGCGGACACGTGCGAGCGAAGGCTAGATACGGCATGCGACCACTGGCAGATATTACGTGGCCAACGCGTGTTCACGACCCGCTGCCGTCTGCGCGTGGCAGACTGCTAGCGCGCTGCCTGCAATTGCGACAGGGTTTCATGTCGTATACGTAGGCTACTGCATGATTTTGGTTTCCCGCGCCTGCGGCGTGGATACGCACGTTTCGGAGTTTGAATCCACTGCATGACTCCACAGACAACCTGCTCAGCTCAGGTCGCGGTCCTATTGTTTTACAGGAGATCGACGCAGGAGTGTTTCAACACTGTATGAACCTGTAGATGGCCCAGCCTAGGCGTATAGCGGCCTAGGTATGTTGCTACACGTGTTCCCTTCCTCACAGTGGCGCCTGTTTTGGCATCTGGTATTACACCACGGGGCTCTTATGACATACTGTCATACCACACCTTCTGTACATCACTAGTCGGCTGTTTTTTGGGCCATTTAAATCCTTCGCTGCCCGAATTCGCCGCACGGTCGCCAGTGGATTTGTTTGGCATTTTTGAGCGACCAACCATGGACAGGTGGCCCCACTCTTGCTGTTACCGCACATGCGACCATGCCGGCTGCATTCTTTGTCTGTGCGGTTAGTGTCAACGCGTAGCAAGCCGTGCTGCCAGTGCCTGTGGTGGTTTGTTTTGTTACATGCTGTCTTCCCTCGGTGCTAGCTTCTGGAGCTATAGCTATCACAGAGTATCACACATGCGCCGTTTGAGAAGCATCTCATTGCAGGGGCTGGTTAGCAAATCGTGCTGCTGGGGAGCATCCACGCTTGACATATCACTGGCAGTCTCGACTCGATGAAGCAGGCACCTCTCCGTATCCCACCGGTTGAAGTCCAGCCTGAGGACGTAACCCCCAGCCGTCCAGCACAGCCCCTGCTGGCACGCAACGACCCCATGAATACGACACCACTGTGAGCCAGTGACGATGAGGAAACTGTGAGGCAGTGACGATGAGGACACTGTGAGGCAGTGACGATGAGGACACCTGGAGGCTGCGGTGAAGGATGAGCCTGTCGTCAGCGGAGCACATGGCGCTGCACCGACCACAATGATATCTGACCAGCAGGTAGGTCCCTGTATGCCTGGACCTATACAGAGGTGGTACATCAATCAAACGGTATATTGCGTCTGCTGTGACCATCACAAATTTGCGGTGTTGTGCGCTGCCATGCGAGACGATGGAGTCAAGCACTGTCTTGGTGCTGTGAAGGCGGTGTCACTATAACTGAATGCACACATTCTTGATGCTTGTAGTTATCGGCAGCTGTAGCTGGACCCTATCTCAGAGCAACACATGGCCATGCAGGTGGGCAGTAGGAGCCAGCAGCCATGCTGCCCCAGCTGTGCGACCCCCGCCGTGCGGTAGAAGCCGTGTGGCAGCTGTGGAGCAGCAGCGGCCGGGCGGCAGCAGCCATGTAGCAATAGCCAAGCGGCCACAGATGTTGGACAGCAGCCGGGCGGCATCAGCCGTACGCACGCGTGTGTCAGCAGCCGAGCGGCCTGCCCCGTGTGGCAGCAGCTGAGCGGCCTCAGCTGTGGGGCACTGGCAGGGGCAGCAGGCACGCGGCGGCAGCCGTGCAGCAGCTGAATGGCCTCATCTGTGTGGCACTGGCCGTGCAGCACTAGACGGCATTTCCGGTGTGGCGGTGGTCACTGATCCAGATAGGGGCACCTCTGAGACAACTACTGTGGCTGCAACGCCTGATGTTGGTTGTTCCTACTAAAGCCGCCAGATGATAGGATCAGGGAGGGCTTGTGGCACCCCAGGTGGTGTGTGCTGAGAGCGTAGGGTGTTCTGTAGAGAGAGTGTCTGTGGGAGGATGGCCTCCACGAGGCTGGTGAGGCTGGTGATTTGAGTGGGAGCTGCGGAGGACATGTATGGGATGATGGGACGCAAGCCTATGCGCGATGGCCCGTCACCGCCGGCACGCCGTCTGTGGGGACAGGAAGGCCCGGAGGCAGCGCCCGCTCGACCAGTCTAGCACGGAGGGGCGCGGCCGCGCGGGTCTCGCCCACAATGTTGTGGACAGGTCGCGCATGGCATTGAGCAGGAAAGTACGCTTAGACACCGCGCCGTGTCCCGCGGCTACCTCCGCAACCGCCTGGAGGAAGCGGTATGCGTCCCGTCCAACCCTGCCATACGTCTCATGCACGAGCGGGACGAACTGGACGGCACCTGTGACGGCGCCATATTTGTCGCGCTTTTGCCGTTCGCCCTTCTCAGCGGTCGCGCCAGCGTCACGTGACGCACCGCGCACATGCGACCTGGCAAGCGGGTGCATCACCTTCACGTCCAGCAGCGCCATGCGCGTGATATATGTGTTACACTGTGGTAGACCTAGGACCCAGGATCGCCCGTTGCACAGAGCAGTCAACAGGCAAACAGGCAGAGCATCACAAATCCCAAGGCCGCTCAGACCCGCATTGCTACATGTGCAAGTCTGCTTAACAGGCAGTGCAGGAGGATATGTTATGTAACACGGATGCTATGCAACGGCAAGCTGCTCTACTGGTGCCGGTTGAAGTTGTGCGCAGGAAGAACCGGCAGAGGGTGTTTCAAACATCAGGCGGAATTTGACGTGGCAGTCAGTGGCAGAGTGTGAGAGGGGACCCTGTTACATTGTTTGATGGCCCTTGCATTCTGCCCATGCCACATCACTGTGACTATGTATACTGATGCTACAACTGTTTAATCTCCCATGGAAAGAAAAGGGAGGAGGGGTAAGAGAAAATACGGGAGGAGCAACAGACTCCCAGGAAAGATTGGCATTTCCGCACTCTAGCGCTTTCAAACGGTCAGCGACATATTGATGCGCAACCTGCCATACTGCCTGACTGCTCCCACACTCTCTGCTGCATCACCTGCTGAGTGCCACTCAGCACGATCACCTGCAGACGGGCGTGAGTATCTAACTCACAGAAGCGATGCGGGAGGAGCTGTGAAGCTTCTCCTTAAGGAGCCTCTTTGCAGGTCTACCCTGCGGCTTAAGGACAACGACAGCTGGCTCTACTGTAAATCCCGGCTCTCACACGCTGAGACATGCAAGACTTTGTTATAGCCTGCTGTTCTTCAGTCCTTTGGCAGGCTTTGCGGCACTGCCAGTGGCTGATGCACGGAAGACGTTGCCGAAGACGGAGGCGCCGGTGTAGGCGCTGATGCATGGTGCATGTATGAGGTCCTAGGCACGGAAGACGTTGCCGGAGACGGAGGCGCCGGTGTTTGCGCTGATGATGTCCGAGTACCGCGAGGCGCTGATCTCTGACTCAAACCCGCCGATTGCTGAGAGGTTGCGGCGCCAGAAGAAGCCGCCAGGGCCAAAGAAGCTGCGGTGGAACTGCTCGACGAGGACGGCGCGGAGCGTGGGGCCGATGGGGGAGCCAGCGCGCTTGGGCTCGCGCAGGAGTCCGAGCCACAGGTCGGGGGTCTCTGCCTCTACCTGCATGCGTGCATGGTGGCGTAAGAGCGTGCTGTGATTTATGTATTCAGCATACTTGCGCGATCTGGGTCACAGTCAACTGCTGTTCCCTGTTCGCGCCTAAATCTGTTACGTTGGACACCCCATGCACCGGCGTAGGCAGCACCCATTGATCACATACATTCGTGTAGTACTTTGACATGCTGTAGGTGCTGGCGATGCATGGAAAGAAAGGAAGGGTGCGCACCGCGGCATCAGCTTCAAGGCCAAAGCACTCAGCCACGCCGCCGTAGGTGGGCACGCCGAGCTCGCGTCCGCGGAAGATGTTGCGGCCGGCCAGGTCCTCGCCCATGTCGCGGCCGAAGAGGAAGTTGCGGAGAGCGTCGGAGAGCTTGCCGTCGATCTCGTTGGCGGAGGTGGTGGACAGCTGCAGCATGATGTTGCTGAGCAGGGTGTTGGCGTTAGACTTGTACGTGACGGAGGGTGCAGCGGGGGAGCCGGTCTTATCAAGGAAGAAGTTCTCAGCGTTGAAGGCATCTGCGATGCTGATGCCGCCGACGGTGTTCCCGATGAGGTCGTGGCCGAGGCGGTATGCTATGCTGAACTCCACAGAGACGTCGGGGGTGTTGATCAGGCGGCTGGCGCTAGAGAGGTCGGCCTGGGTGATGCCGAGGGCCGGCAGGAACTCGGTGAGCACAACCTGCTGGAACTTGGCAATCACAACGTTACGGACGAGGTCAAACTTGGCGTCCTCGGACATGTCAGCAGAGCTGGGGTCTTCGTTGACAACCTCGCAGATGCGGTTGTGCTCGCGCACCCACACGGTGTGCTGGGACGCCAGGAAGGCATGCTCTGAGACGCGGACATCGCCGGCAATGAAGAAGAAGCGGCCCTCGCCGTCGGCGTTGGTGGTGAGCGGCAGGAAGTCGCCGTCAGCGACGCGCATGCGGCAGGTGTCGGGCTCGCGGAGCGTGCTCTGAATGTAGGCCTCATCTGTGCCGTACACGGGGCCGGCGTCGACGTGGCCGTTGTGGACATTGAGGGTGGCCTCGCAGCCGCGGCGGAAGGTGGTGATGGCGCGGTGCAGCTCCATGGGGTCGTTGGGGTCGTCGGCGCCAACCTCGATGGTGGGGCCATCCTCGTCCTCGATAGTCAGTGCGAGGTCGTGGTCTGCAGAAACAGAACATGTAAGACAGCCGCTAGGTGCAGTGGACATTGCAACGTACTGTTATGTGACATTGATTCCCATGCTCGAGCAGGCACGATCCGGGAACAAGCCACGGCGCAAGCAATCACACAGCTCGTCATGACAGGCACACTAGCAACACAGAAAAGTGATCCCCGGTGGTGGCGGTAGACTAGGCAGTCGGCACCACAAGTGTCTGAGACAACGGTGTGTAACACAGTGACAGATCTAGGACCCAGCAGTGCCGAGGCAACCGATCGCAAGTGTCTGAGGCAATTGTGTTACAAAGTGATAGATCTAGGCAATTGTGCGTCTGAGGCAATTGTGCAGGCACACGTAGCTGAGGCGCACCCAGGAATTGACCAAAGCCCCAGACCATGTTAGATAGGCCCATTGAGCTGACAGTATTGCCATCTGCTGCAAATTCATCACTGATGCCTCGAATGTCGTCCACCTCCTGCAGCGGATGTGGTTGTCAAGCATCACAGCCGCTGCGGGGGTTCTCCTCTAAGAGTTGCACTGAGGTAGTGTTCTGTTCTGGGTGCACTGTGTGTTATACTTTGATAGATGTATAGATCTAGGAGCCAGCAGCGCCGAGGCTGCAGAGGAGTCAAAAGTCAAACACACAAAACATCATGAGTGCACTGTCCAAGACAGAAGCCACCACCACGAAATTGAAACACAGTTTCAAAGCCAACTCCTTGCACAGGAGCATCTGCGACAAGCACAAAGCAGACGCGGAAAGCTGCCATATGTACTTTGTGGCATTGCAGGGACAGCTCCATGCAGCTTGAGTTAAACAGCTGGAGTTCAAGTTGCAGGTCAAAACGCAATCGCAAATTTGGCAGGCAACATTGGCAGGTGCCATGACGCGCGGAATTGGCAAGAGTGAACTGGGTCATGATGGAGGTCGCACCACTGTGGTAGCAGTGAAGCAGTCACAGGTTCGGGGCAGAGAGGTGACAGGCACGAGCTCCTGTCTCTCCAGCTCTGCAGTGTCTCCGCCATTGACCTCCCCAGCAGCCCTGTTGCGAGCGTTTGGCGCATTGCCAGACTCACCACTGTTGTCTGTCGCCACAGCAAAGTCAGCTGAGAAAGACTGCTGTGCAGCAGCGTAGTGCGACAGGGCAAGAAGCCCCGCAGCAGTGGCAATTGACTTCATCATTGTGAGAAGAAGTGCTCGCAGAAGGAAGGTGGTCAAGATGGAATCAAGCCAAGGGCAGGAGAGAGGCTGAGATGGACAAGAGTTGGAGAGCTTAGTGTTCTGATGTAGGGCGTCTGCTTATATGGGCGCAAACGTTGACTTGGTGGAACCCGAGGCCGGAACTCAAGCTGCGATTGCGTCGTCGATCGAAGTTCACTGTCGCCGTGCCGCACCTTCGGGCTGGCCTGGGTGCGAGTTTCAGGCCTACGCTGCCGCACGCGCCCGTCCTGGTGGCTTAGGTGCCATTGCGAAGTTGCGGCTGTACTCAACTCCGCAGACGTCTGGCCATCGCTGATTCCGTGTGGCGTGGTAAGGAAGGTGGGGTGTACAGCGTTCACTACTACAAGGGTGATGCCCTGGTCACTGAAATCCACGATGCACCACGACCGAGTGATACGACATCTTTGGTGATGCGACGTCAGGCTGCGTTGGTGCTGGTGTCCAAGGAGGCGCGATAGAAGTGAGTTCCAAATCTTGCTTGGCATTTTGCCGACCATACTGTCAGAGCCACTGTGACGTGGCCGACTGCATATGTGGATTCCAGCCGGCTGGTCAGGCAGTGGCTAGAGGTGCTGCATGTAGCTTCAAATTCATGACGCCTCATTGTGACTTGCCGTCACAGCTTCTGGGAGTACAGTAAGACTCAATGGTTGAGTCTAGTTCTTTCTTGTCGAGATGGCGGCTGCGCTAGCTCTAGTGGGACAACGTGAGACGGAGTTGCAGAGACGGAGTTGCAGCGCGCAAGCTCCCGTGCGATCCTCGCAAGGACTCGATTGGACCGTCAGTATACGGCCGTATCCGCCGACCAGTATGCGAATCACAAGGCACCAGTCTCGAGGTCGTCGACACAGCGTGGCCGCCCAGAGTTGGGGTGATATACCTTCGTCACAGATTTCACCTGCCGGCCAACAGTGGGCAGGCTGACCAAGAAGTTCCCCGCCGATGACTGAAATAACTCTGGTTCATGATGCACACAACAGATGCTGCTCGTGTGCACAAGATATGCAATTGACGACCTGCATGACCTCTGAGACACGACCTCGGAGACACGACCTCCGAGACACGCCATCCAACGTCTGGGATTCCCTGCGGCCCGCGGCCCGCTGCGACCCCTTTCGGGTGCCGAGGGTGGCCGTGGCCGTCTGACCACTGCTTCCCCCCCCCCCCCCCACCGTGACCACTGCCCCCCCCCCCCCTCCCCCCTCCCCCTCCCCCCTCCCGCTTGCAGCAGGTTCTGGGATGGTCTGATGGCCTCCGGAGGCCTCCTCGTGATGATCATCATCATGCCCTGCGACCACGTTGGGTGCGTCACATGTCCGGCGAGCCCCTCCCGTGTTGCCGCCGAGTTCGGTGAACGCCCTGTGGTCAGTCGCAATGCTGGCTGTTCCGGCAGCCATGCCATCCACCTCGCGCACGCTGGTCATCCCGTAGCGCCTGGGATGCTGGAGGACCTCAACAGAAACTGCGTTTCTACATTTCCTCTATGGGTCTCGGTGAAGTGCCTCCCCGCGGATTCTGCAGTCAAGATCATGCAGCCGGGCCAGCTCTGTCACTTGTTTCCTGCTTTCTTCTCTTGGCACTGCCGAGACGGCCTTGATCTACTAGCATCACAGTATAACACCCATGCCCACGCCATGCACTCCACCCAGCACCACCGCAGACCACAATCCACCAACACGTAGCCACACCCAGCAAGTCCACACCCCACAAACGCACACGCGGGCGAACGCCAGGCCATGAATCCCCCATGCGACCCTGGGGGCAGTCGCACCCTGGCGCAGGGAACCCAAGAAAAAAAACCAATCGGGCACATGTTCCCCCGGACGGCAGCCCAGCACGTGCAGATGACAAGCTGGGCGATCGGACTCCGGGGCGATGTATACGTAGGGGCCCTGTACAGAATCGAGTCGGAGCCCTAAATTGTCCTAGCACGGCAGGCCGCATCCGAGCACGGGGAAGCGAAGGCGGGTGAGCACGCCCAGACACAGCCGCACTTGCAACGACCGCCGCTGTACCTGCCGACCTGGCGAGGCACAGCGGCCACCGGCCGTGTACAGACCGTCCAACGGGACCCTGCAGAAAGGCTGCAGCACTGCCCACCCGGCAAGCCGGCTGCGTAGCGGAGCCTCGCGGGGTTGGCCCCGCAGTATGCATCCGTATGGTGGCGGTGCAGCTGCAGCTGCTTGCTTTCATTGCGACACCCCGAGTGTACAATCCACACGTATGCATCGCCTGCGCCCGTTGTCGCGTATATGCCTTCCTATACTGTTTCGGGTCATCATTTCTCGGCTTGTAGCGCGTTGTGCGTACGGAATGCTTGAGTACCGCCGACACCATATGGTGTACATTATAATGGCCAACTTCGTGGCGTAGTGGGTGCCAGTTCGTAGTGCCCGAGTGTTCGCTTGGCGTCCCGGAACGTGCCAGGCGCGGCCCGTGCAGGAACCGCGAACTTCACTGCGACCCACGTGTCCCGCAAGTATTCCGACTGCAGCTCGCGCTTGGCCACGCTGTTCCACTGCACGCACAGTACTTATAAGGCGCTGCGATTACAACGTTCATCATCCCACCGCTTCCGTCACACTTTGCATACACCGCCTTGCCATCTCGTCTGTCGATATCGACACCACCTCGCTGTCGCCAGCCGAATCGACGCCAGCCTTCCCAACGTCCACCAACGAGCTATAGCAGACGCCACAGAAGCCACAGCCCCTCTACCACCAAGCACTAGGTACATCTCTTGAAAACTCCGACTGCTGATCAATCGGCAGCCCAGCCTGACTGAACCTATTCTATGGCACAAAATCCATGCCTGCTTCAACACATGATTCCTTGCTGTGCATTGAAGACAAACTTGCCCAGACCTTCAGTGCTTGCGTTGGCAGGTATGTCTGTTTGCTTGTTTCCTGATCTGTTGCCTCAGCGCTGCTGAGTCCTAGATCCATCACTGTGTAAAACAAAAGGGGAGGTATGGGCAGCCATCAGTGCGCTTCGGGTCAGACCCCAGACAAGTAGCACATGATGTCCCACACAGCACACACGCTAGAGCGGAGGCGTTCATCGTGGACACAGCCCTTCCAAGGTAAATTATGTCGACCAAAGGGCACGGAAGACCAAACCATAACCCCCCTTCATTGTAGCTTGTGCATGTAGCCCTGACAGTGCTGGCCTATGCCCAACATCTCAGTCACATTCATATTCACTGCTTGCAGCAGTTCAGCGCTGCAGCAGATCTGGAGTTGCATCCAGCAGTGCTCTGATTCACGGCCATGTTCCCGCTCTGACCTCCCTCACTGTCCCTGCAGACACTCAGCCATGAACTCCTTCCGCTCCAAGCACCTGGCGCTGGCCTGCGCCGCCGGCCTGGCCATGTCGTCGGGGGCTCTCGCCCAGAGCACCAGCCGCGCCGTTTGCAAAGTCACATCCATCTCCAACACCTCTGCAGTCAGCCAGGATGCCTACACCACCGCATGTGCGTCTTGAACACCCTTCAACGCATGCATCATCACCAAAACGCACCCCGCATTCCGCAGACCTTCCTTCTGCCAAGCACAATCCCGACGCCCGCTTCTCGTCCCTATTTCTTGATGCGCACTGCCACACTTTGAAAGTGACCCGCGCTTCACAGTCTTGTTCCCGCCTCCCCCGTAACCCCCACGTGTCCATCTGCTGCCACAAAACCCTGTGCGGTACCCAGGCCTGCCCCTCACCCCGCGCCCCGCATGCATGCAGGGCTCGACATTGGCAACTACGTCTGCGGCGCCCAGGCCGAGGAGCCGACGATTGTCAACATCAACGAGCAGGTCTCCGACGTCGCCTCGGCCATCGCGCAGGCCTTTGCCGAGGTTAGCGCCAACTGCCGCGCCAGTGGCAACGCTGAGGTTCGCGCGATGGGCTACGCCTTTGCGCAGGAACGTGCAGAGGCCGTCGGCACCGCCATCACCGAGATCTTTGCCAGCGCCGAGGTCTGCGGCCAGTGCACGGCCGCCGTCAGCGCGTTGTCCGAGACCTCCAAAACCATCGTGGCGGAGGCTGTCGCTGAGGCCTGGACCCAGGTGAGCGACTCCTCTTGGTGTCTCGGTCTCTCCCTCTTGTTCTCCATCGCGCATTCCGAATTCGCGCCATCTGTGCCTGTGACTCCTGCTGCTCGCACTGCCCGGGCAAGGGGCCCCTTGTGCTTCCACATTTCAGATCATCCCAGTGCAAGCATGGCATGCGCTGCATTGAAGCGCCCACTCAGGAGCCTGACTACGATATACATCCTGTCCTTTGTACTCACCACGCCACACATGCATTGCGCGTGATTGGAGCATCTGGGTTTGCACAGCACCTCCCTTAGCCATGCATGCACCTGTGGCATTTCAGCACAACGCGGCCCGCCCTTGCATGTACTCTAGGAGAAACGCGTTACTAGGGACGTGGGTGCGCTCGACTCAGGCTCTGACGTAATGTGCTGTGCAGCTGTACCTCTTCAGTGACTATGGCACGGAGGTGTCGGACGAGAGCATGGTCACGAGCGACGTCGTGGTGGAGGTCATCGAGGAGGTGCTCAGCAGCATCACGGGCGTCATCCGCGCCGGCGCCGACGATGGTTGCAGCATCGAGGTCATTAACTCCGCCCAGGTACGCGCAGTTCAGAAGTGCCTGCCAGTGTTTCTGGACGCCTGAACGCCCTGCACTTGCCGGCGGAGATGTATGATTTCCACGGCCACGAGCATGCGCCTCTTGCATGTGACACCTTGTGGATGCTACACACCTGCCACACACCGGTCTTCGACTGCCTGCACATGAAGTACCTCTCGCTGCTGTGAACAATGCATGTGTCACGTGCAGGTCGGTGATTTCCTAGCGCGCTGCGAGCTTGCAGTCAGCGGCGACGGCCGCGTTGTGGAGGTTGATGCGATTGCCGAGGCCGGAGCCGAGGCGCGCGCGTATGCATGCGACGGTGACATCGCCGAGGCCGAGGTCGACGTGATTGCCCGTGCCACCGCAACAGCCCTCGCTGAGGCCGTCGCGCAGGCAGATGTTTTCTGCGAGACCAACGGCGGCGATGACACAATGGCATGCGGCCTGGCTGAGGTGGACGTCCGCGCTGTCGCCAGCGCTCAGGCCGAGGCGTTTGCCTCCGCTTTTGCATCAGCAGAGACCTGCGACTGCGACGTCTCTGGTTCGGCCGAGGTCCGTGTCTGGGATGAGATCTGGGTGGAGGCCGTCGCAAACGCCTACGCTGAGACCTGTGTCAGTGGCAACGGTGAGGACTTTGTGACCGACTTCACTTTCGCCGTTGAGGAGCGTATGCTGATCGCAACCGCCCGCGCCATTGCCACCGCCGTCGCCGACGCCAGTGAGATTGACGGCAACGAGTGCCGCATCAGCGCCAACCCCTGCTCCCACCTTTCCCCGCAGTGCGTTGCCAACAACGCCCAGTGCGGTGGCACAGGCGGCCCCGGCTTTGACGACGTGCTGCCGTGCTGCAACCCCGACTACCGCTGCTTCCGCCAGAACGAGCGCCGATTTGTCTGCCGCCACCGAAACGCCCGCCTCCCCTCCTTCTGGGATGGCACCGTCGAGGAGTGCACCCTGGGCCTGGCCGCATAAGCGGTAGGCCATGGAAGTCCACGCGCACAAGTCAAGTGCTCCACACGACCGCCCGGCCGTGACCCACATAGCCCCGCTGCCACGCGCTTCAGCGCGCAGCTATAACAAACCCCCCTGGCGGATGCACCGCTCCGTGTGAGTCGGTGTCCCGCCGCGTAGCCCCTTCGTCCGAGCATGCGGATTGATGCCCGAGTGTCCGTGTAGATGTCAGGAGATGGTGGCACCGGCATGAAGCAGAGATGGATGGAGAAAAATTGCAGCGTATCTGCTAATGAGCCGCGTAGAGCAAGCATCAGCGTGCAGGAGTGCACGCACATGTGTCTCACACTCCGCCAACCACATTTCAGTGGCGCATGTGTGTTCCGTGGGATCGCGTAGATCGCAGCTTCAAGCCGTAGACTGGCTGTCTTTTCGAAATACCTCAGGCGCCGCAGGGCATGGTTGTCATTACTGTGAAGAACTCCATCGTTGGGACTGTTTACATGACTGTAAAAGACAAGAGACTTTTCAATCAGCAGCACAGCCTCTGCAATGTTGTCTGAGTGTCTTTGACGGTTTTCTGGTCTCTGACATAATCAACACATCTAATACCAGCACGCGGGGCTTGGCATTTCAAATGCCTCAGTTGCAGGTGCAACAGATTTGGCTCTGAACAAACATGTCTGCTACATTGAGCATCACATAGCTGCTGAGGCATGTATGTAACACCAATAGTAGAAAGATGGCGGTGCATCGCAACCTTGTTGTACATGTGACAATGTCGGCGTCAACGTCGGTGTCATTCAAATCGTGTCACACAAACGTCAGAGCATAAAAGGCCACAGCAGATTTGCACTTTACCCAACACTTCATGGCTACACAACACTTCATGGCCAGGTCACACTGTGGCGACTAGCGTGTGTGTTACACGTGTACTATGGTGACTGGCGTGTTTCAAAACTCATTGCGACAATTCCGCAAGGTACGAAAATACGAATACCTCACATGAAGTTCTTGGCAACACAGGCCTAACCCCCGGGTTCTCGAGCTCATCACAACACTTGCAAAATGCACAGTGCACAGTCTTTCCACCGACCCCGGACAAAGCAAGAAGATAGATCAATACTATATCACATATCACACTCCGCCAACCACATTTCAGTAGCGCAAGTGTGTTCCGTGGGATCGCGTAGATCGTAGCTTCAAGCCGTAGACTGGCTGTCTTTTCCAAATAGCCCAGGCGCCACAGGGCATGGTTGTCATTATTGTGAAGAACTCCATCGGTGGGCCTGTTTACATGACTGTAAAGTAGTTGCTTTTCAGTCAGCAGCACAGATTGTGCGATGTTGCCTGAGTATCTTTGACGCTTTTCTCGTCTCTGGCATAATCAACACAACTATACCAGCACGCGGGGCTCGGCAATTCAAAAGCCTCATTTGCATGTGCAATAGATTCAGCAGTGAGTAAACATGTCTGCTACATTGAGCATCACATAGCTGCTGAGGCATGTATGGGCCACCAACACTGGGTGAAAAAACAATAAAAACGATGGCGGTGCATCGCAACCTTGTTGTGGTGTGGTGTTGTGGTTTCGTTGGTGTCATACAGTTCGTGTCAAAACACGAACGTCAGTGCATGGATGGCCACAGCAGATTTCCACTGTACCCAACACTTCATGGCTACCCAGCACTTTATGGCCAGGTCCCACTGTGGCGACTAGCGTGTGTGCTACACGTGTGTGGAGAAAACAATGTGGCGACTGGCCTACTAAGCCAAACGCGTGGTGAGGTAGGGACATGAAGCTGCACGCGCCCGTGCCGGCGCGGTCGATCCTGGTGCGCTGTGCGCCGACCATCAGCAGGGCAGCGGCGCCATGGCAACATCCTCAGGGACACAGAGGGCTGCCTGCAGGCGTAGCGCCATGAATGATGTGCCCGGACTACCGGATCACCGCGTATTACAATGCGTAAGTGTAAATTAGGGGTAAGTGGGACGCCTGTGAGCCATTAGAATTCCTTGGTTCAAGTGCGAAAAAATATCTGATCACATGAAAGTCCATGTGTAATTGGGTATATGGTCATACGACGGCGGTGTTGAGTAAACACCGGTGCCCGGAGGCACGTGGAGCCCAGAGGGTCCACCCCTTAAGGAGCTCCACTACTGCCTAGAACCGCTGAGAGAGAGGCCATAGGCCCGATCCGATGGGGGGTCACAGGAAAAACGCTCCAGCAGCCCATGCGCGGAGACGCCAAGTAAAGCACTTGGAATTCTCTGGGTAATCTACATCTGCACAACAGGATGGGCCTGTGCGGGCGGGATCTTGGCTGAAACCTGCGAAGCACTAGCAACGAACAACCACTCTGCGTGGCGAGCTGCTGCTCGCACCAGCCTAAATACATTCAATCTCGAGATCTGCACAGCCTCCGGTCCGCAGCGGTGCTGCAGACCCCGGTAGACACCGAAGGACAGAGTCTCGGTCCACCGTCGCCACTGCCACCATAAGTTAGATTACATTCCACGTAACCCAACACGGTGCGCAAGCAGGCAACATTGTTAGCACGCAGCAAGAAGCAGCAGCAGTCCCAGGCGCAAAGCCACATCGAACCGGCACAACCGACAAAACTGCACCCACACACCCATGCACACGCACTTCAGCGCATCCCGCCACCGCGACGACCAAATTAAAGCCGCACACTGCAACCACCCGCACCCCACAACGCCGTCCGCCTGCAGCAGGCGTGGCTGCCACCATACCAGCACATTAACATCTGCGCATTCAGCACATTTGTGCCGCGCGCTGGCCCGCAAAGTCCGCGCGGCCGCGCCCCTCCGTGCTAGACTGGTCGGACGGGCGCTGCTGCCGGGCCTTCCTGTCCCCACAAACAGCGGCCTGCCGGCGCTGACAGGCCATTGCGCATGTATATAGGCTTGCGTCGCGCGCCCCCCCCCCCCCGCCCCCGCACCCGTCCCTCCTCCTCCCTCCCTCTTCCCTACTCCCAGCGCAGGTCCGCCGTTTCACCTCTGCCCCCCTCCCCGGACACCGCTCATGCTGCCGAGCTAGCTGTGGCTGCGGCTCCTGGGACCGGGGCCTCGCGGCCTCGGAAATGGCCGTAGCGCGCGCTGGCGCGCCCGTGCAGACTGTTAGTGTCGAGTCGCCGATCGCTTCTGGGCCCGGCGGTTGCTGACAGTGTGTTTGGTGTGCGCATGGCCTACGTAGTACTGCGTGGTGTGTGCGTGTCTGCTTTCGCGCTGGCGTTAGTTCGTTCTGGCATATGCTCGTGCGGCGCGTGGCCTTGGTGCTTGCGGTGGCCGGTCTGTCTGTTTGCTTGCTGCCTGGTCTGTTGCCTCGGCGCTGCTGAGTCCTAGATCTATCACTGTGTAACACAAGAGTATTAGTGATGCTGCCTTCATAACATGCGTCCTTTCACCGCCCTGACCTCGGCATTGCTCTGCTTTGGGTTCACAACCTTGCAGCCCTTCTAACCTATACTAAGCTGACCTTTACTAGGCTGACCTGCACTAAATTCACAGCAACAGTCATTGCCTGCCACTGCAGCATTCGATCACTGCAGCCCTACCGGACTTGCATCCAGCAGTGCTCTGATTTGCGGCCATGTTCCCGCTCTGACCTCCCTCACTGCCCCTGCAGACACTTGCGGCCATGAACTCCTTCCGCTCCAAGCACGTCGCACCGGCCTGCGCAGCCGGCCTGGCCATGTCCATAGGCACCCTCGCCCAGAGCACCGGCGGCGCCTTCTGCAGAACAACATCCATGTTCAACTCCTCTGCAGTCAGCCAGGATGCCTACACCACCGCATGTGCGCCCTCACCACCCTTCCCCGCATCCCACGTGAACCACACACGTCGACTTGATGAGCCGAGCTCATGCACAAGCTGGCAGGCCTCGCGCTGGCAGGCCAGACACGGTGGGCTGTCCTCTTCCAGTGCCTGCAGCATCGCGAAGCACACCTGCTGCGCAATACCGACTGAGCCCACCTCGAACAGCCGCTCATGGGCGTCGAGAACGCCAGCATACACGCCATGTGCCGCATCATCGAAAAGGAGCAGCTCACCGACCTGCAGCGTGAGCAGGTCTTGCTCCCTCATTGACATGGTGGCATGGGTATGCGACTCTACACAGCCTACGTTGCTGACGCCGCGCGCCTCGCGTCGGCAGCAGTTGCGCACGCGGTGCTTGCGGACGGCATCGACGGCGGCAAGCCGTTCCGCGGCGACGCCGCGGTCTAGCCCCAGGCCCGCCGCGCACGCTTGCGGAAGGCATGGCCGGCCGTGCAGGGAATCTCAGACAGCCCGACCCCAGCCGACGCCTGGGCGTCTGACGCCCGCTTGGAAGCTGCGCATGACGCAGCTCCAGAGCGCGCTTAGCCGGGCGGAGGCCGACGCGCGCTGGACCGCCACGCGCGACCATTTTGATATCCTGAATCGCGGTCCGAATCCCCAATCGGCGGAGGCAGCGTGCGCTGACCTCGCTCGCCTCCTCAGCTGCTCTGGCTCGCTGGCCTCGGCGTTCCTCACTGCCTGCCCCGGCGCGGTGACGGGCCTGACTGACCATGAATTCCAGGTGGCTGTGCTGCTGCGACTGGGTGAGCCGCTGCTATCCATCTTGGACTCGGATGAGGCCTGCCCCTGCGGCCGCGTGGCTGCGTCCGGTACGCACAGTGTCATATGCGGTTAGGGTCAAGAACCAGAAAAGCGCACAACCCAAGGGGTTGTATTACTTTTGGACTGTAGAACGTTGTATATATGTGTCACTAGACTCTTGAGCGCACAGTGTGGCTCATGACACATCCCCTTGCTTGAGTGGCGTGACGGGGAACTGACTGATAGCAAGTCTGCGGTGAATTGCGGAGATTCGAAACTATGACGTTCTGATCATGAGGGAGCATTGCAGCTGAAGCTCTAACCATCTCACCGAAACCATGTCAAGAACCAGAAAAGCGTCCAACCCAAGGGGTTGTATTACTTCTGGACTGTAGGACGTTGTATATATGTGTCACTAGACTCTTGAGCGCACAGTGTGGCTCATGACAGTTAGCTATGGGCGACTTCAGTCCTAAAGCACCACCTCATCACCGTGGCTTGGAGGCGGGTGCTCATGCCTGCGTCGCTCGCTTCATCGCATGAGCCGCACGATCGCAAGCTCCCCGGAGGCATACGCGTGCCCCCCCTCCACGGCAGCCGGCAGCCGTTACCAGGCGTGCCGTCACACGCGCGCCATCTGAGCCGTCTGCGAGTGCACCGGCCGCGCCGTGTCAGCGAGGCCCGCCACCGCCGCCGGACTCCCCAGCTGATGCTGCGCCGGTCTTACCCCCACCCCATCTCCCGTAGGCCCCCCCAGGCTTCGGACGTGCCCCACACCCCTCATGGCACCCAAGCCACGGTTCCGGCCTCCCCCACCCCCACCGCCGCTACCGCACCCCCCCCCCCCCGCCGCGGCCCAAACCCCGACGCGCGACGCGCCCCCCGCCCCTGACCGGGCGGCAGCGCCCCCTCCCGCACCCCTGCCGCCCCGATCGCAGCGGCCTCCGCAGCGTGGCGACCTCCTGGCATTCCACACCACGAGCATGGCGCTGCTGGACGTGAAGGTGATGCACCCGCTTGCCAGGTCGCATGTGCGCGGTGCGTCACGTGAGGCTGGCGCGACCGCCGACAAGGGCGAACGGCAAAAGCGCGACAAATATGGCGCCGTCACAGGTGCCGCCCAATTCATTCAGCTCGTGCATGAGACGTACGGCAGGGATCGACGCGACGCGTACCGCTTCCTCCAGATGGTCGCGGAGGTAGCCGCGGGACACGGCGCGGCGTCAAAGCGTACGTTCCTGCTCAATGCCATGCGCGTCATGTCCACAACATTGTGCCACGCGCTGGCGTGTCCCGCGCGGCCGCGCCCCTCCGTGCTAGACTGGTCGGACGGGCGCTGCTGCCGGGTCTTCCTGTCCCCACAGACGGCCTGCCGGCACTGACAGGCCATCGCGCCTAGGCTTGCGTCGCCCCAGTCCCCCCCCCCCCCCCTCCACCCATCTCGCCCCGTCGGCACCCCCCCCTCCACCCATTTCGGCCTGCAGCCCCCCCTTCCCCCGCCCACCCGTCCCTCCTCCTCCCTCCCTCTTCCCTCCTCCCAGCGCACTTCCCTCGCCATTTCTCCTCTGCCCCCCTTCCCGGACACCGCTCGTGCTGCCGGGCTGGCTGTGGCTACAGCTCCACAGTGTACACGCCCAGGTTCTCCCACCTGGGTGGGGAGGGTCCTGGAGTGGGGAACTTGTAAGTGGGGAAGTTAGTAACTCTCTAGGCTCTGGTCAGAATTGCAATCTGACAAGTCTGGGGCTCGTAGTTAAGTGTTTTATGATGTTCTGATGCTTCATCTGGGCAAAAACGCTAATGGCTGCGCTGTTTTGGTTTGCAGGCCTCTTAGGTGCCCCAAGTCATGGGTGGGGAAGGCATGTAGGTGGGGAACTCGACCGTGGGGAAGTTTGACCAGGTGACGCAAACATGGATGCTGATGCTTGGCAAGTCATTTGGTGGTATTCATTGGTGGTCCGGAATGGTGGTTATGAATTTCGGGCATCGGAAATGTTGGTGCGGTGATCCCGGGACATAGGTTCCCCAAGTATTGGGTGAGGAACTCCTGAGAGTGGGGAAGCCTGTGGTGGGGAACTACAACAACATCTACTGCCGGCCAATAATGGCGGAAGAGGTGCGACCAGCAGAGGCGCTGCCAGAGTGGCAGCACGGCTGTATGGCATAATGTGGGCCAACATGGATGGCAGAGGCGCTGCTGGACTGGCAGCAATGGCTGTGTGGTGTATTTTGGGCCAACATGGGCGGCAGAAGCGCTGCCAGAGCAGCAACCACGGATGTATAGCATACTGTGTGCCAACGTTGCTGGCAGAGACGATGCCAGAGTGGCAGCAACGGATGTATTGCATGATGTGGGCCACCATGGGCGGCAGAGGCGCTGCCAAACTGGTAGCGATGGCTGTGCCGCCAAGGTGGGCTTGTAGGTGCGGTGGAGGTACTGGGAATGGGCCAGTTCACAATTCGCTGGGAAATGCACAAGTCCAATTGAATGCAGCGGTGTTCTCTGAAGAGCGTTGAGTGCTGATGGGTGTTTGCACCAGTTGTTTAATTGTGTTCTGGCTTGTCGAGCAATATTTGCTGCTCATGCACCCACTGCAAGGGTAGGAGAGTTGTGCAGGTGGACCTGGTTGGCAAGCACTTCATGACATGGTTTCTTATGGCTTTGTGTGCAAGAGAAAACTACTGCGTGACTTGGATGCTCGTATTGACGCTACATGTTGATTGGCTGGGTGTACTGCCACCCGCCATAACGGTAGGGTATAGTATACGGTGGGCACTGCCGGGATAATCATCTAGGGAGCCATGTAGAAACGAGCAACGACTGGGTGGAATCAAGTGATCGCCTGGTTGGATCAAATGGGCAGCTTGCTAGGTACTCCTGGTGTTGTGAGAATTCCGGCTCAATTGCTTGTTATGTACGTGAAAGCTGTGTACTCAGCTTTCTACTGAAATGGTGAGCAAGGAAGGTTTGTGGGTGGCCGGTTGTTTCGCACTGGTAAGGACTGGTATGGCTGATTGCATCCGATCGCTGTCGATCGTCTTCACGAGGCGCCGAAAATCATCTCATGCAGGCTGTAATTATGGACTTGCTGTACACGCAGAGTTACTGCGGCGGCAGTGTTCGTGGCGATGGCAACTGGTCAGCTGAAGGGCTCCTGCGCTGAAAGTGCAAGACCGTGTGATTGACCAAAATGGCATTTAATAAATAACAAAGTATTAGCTGTGCTCCGCGGTAGTCAAAGTGCTGATGTACCGACGTGCAACGACGTCGCTGCTTGCAGTGGGTAACTGCGAGCCAGTAGTACACCTCGCCACTTATTCTGCAACTGCGCGCAGTTCTCGTGTCGGTCCGTCTGATAGCGGGTCTACGCTGTAGCTCTAATATGACTCACACAATTGACTCCAGCAAGGCTTACACTATTCGTCATTCCTTGTTTTCACTGCGCGCAATGCTAGCTACTTCATGAAATCGTACGGAAGAGCAGCTTCCCGTGCAGTTGCAGCATCAGATTGACCTGCAGCACGGCAGCAACATGAAGGCATTGGCCAGGCAACTGAATTTAGGCTTCATTTGTGTTCGAGTTCGCTTCCGATTTGCAGTTTCGATGACTCCAGCCCTTCAGCCGCGTGAACGTCTACCGCTGATTCACAATGACCACGTCGTGCGCGGTTGCACGACGTCAAACATCAGAAAGGTATGGCACATGATCGCGTGGTACTTTTTATAGCTGAGAAGAAGCGGAGCTGCTATTCACGCATTATGCAAGCGTGTTGCAGGCGTTCAACGCCAGCGTGTTGTTGACTTCGCATACCGAGGAGGTGTCGCAGCTGTAACAGCCGTCAGTATCAACGCCACTGCAACTTCGGATCAAGTGATATCAATTTTGACGCTTGTCGGATGCAGTGCAGCTGGAATTTCGCAGCAGCGGTGTTCCAGGTGCTTGGCCACAGCCATGCACAGCTCACTTGGAAACACACAACAACCGCAGCAGCACAGCCCACGCGAATAGGTGAGCTCACTACTTTCATGCAGCAGTTCATGGACTGCTGCGTTGCTGTGCTTGATATGGAACTACGCTGACTTGGTACCAGTCTGCACTCTTCAGAGCAACTTATTGCTTTGCAGGTTATGCTTTTATTAGTGCTCCCACGTGCAGAAATTTTAGCAGTAGCTAGCTAATTACACGGAGATGAACGCAATAGCCCGGCAGCGAGGGCAAGAGAAGGAAAGTAGACGGCCAAAACCCCCGAAAGTAGACACCAGCACAAAGCAATCACTGTCCCAGGCGAAAAGCCACAACGAACCGACACAGCCGACACAACCACACCCACGCACCCACGCGCATGCGCACTCCCGCAATCCCTCCACTACGGCACCCGCGTCACAGCCACACACAGCAACAACCACCACCGCACTACTGCCCACCCCAGCAAAACCAGCCACCACCGACCCCCCAACAGCAGCACCCCCACTCCATCCTGCCCCACTGGAGCATTCCATCACGGGCCCCCCGCACCGGACTTGGCTTAGTTGTACGTGTGAAGTTGCTGTGGTTATTGGCAGCCTCCCTCCATAGCAGCACTATGAAGCATGGAAACGGGTGAAAGACGCAAGATTGTTACTTAAATACATTATAGTGACATATGTGACGCCGCGTGTGGGGCTAATATGCATGTTTTCTTGCTGTTGCTTGTACCTTGAGCACATGCATTGCCATGAATCGTGCCTCTGTGTTCAGGCCATGCACATGGATTTGTAAGGACGACCGCTGTGGGCTTGGCTGAACACACGGTGAAATAGAAGAATATCAGAGTGTACCGCTGCACACACACTGTGGCTGCACCGACACCCAACTTGTCAGCTTGGCAAAGTATGGAGAACCCTGTGGTGTGTTGGCATAACCCACTGTGGCTGGGCAACACCTTGTATTGTGGAACGTTGTCACCCTCGCAGTGGCCCACGCAAACGCGTGATGTCGGCTTGGCCACTCACGGTGATCACAGGGACCAGCGCATGAGACATTTGGCCGTGTGGGCACGGGTGCGTTCGCCTTCCTAAATAAGATCGCTGACTTCGCTGCGGCTTCGGGGGCCGTGTCTTGGCGAGCGTTCTTGCAGAATGCCATGTGGAAACTCTCCACCACTCTGTGCCGTGGTGTGACGCGCCAGGTCCTCGCTGCGGCTCCGCTGCGTATGCGGCTGGCGGGCCGGGCGGTGGTGCCTGGCCACGCTGTCCCGTCGGACGTGCTATATGCGGCCGCTGGTCGCCTTGCTGGGCCGGGTGCCGCGGTTGCAGCGGCGCAGGCCGGCCCCGCGTCTGGTCGTGCTGGCCCGCCCTGCCTTCCCGCGAGCCGCCGTTGGGGGGAGTGATGCGGCGCCGCCAGTGCCCTTCGCGCCCCGCCCTCGGGCCCCTGCCGGGCGGCCGGAGGGGGAGAGCTGGTACGCCTTGCACTGTCGGGGGCGTGAGCCCCCAGGTTCTCTTGTGCGGAAGGCCCGCGATGAAATGCTCCAGTGGGGCCGGATGGAGTGGGGGTGCTGCTGATGGGGGGTCGGTGGTGGCTGGTTTTGTTGGGGTGGGCAGTAGTGCGATGGTGGTGGTCGCTGAGTGCGGTTGTGGCGCGGGTGCCATGGTGGAGGGGTGCGGGAGTGCGCATGCGTGTGGGTGCGTGGGTGTGGTTGTGTCGGCTGTGTCGGTTCATTGTGGCTTTTCACCTGGGACAGTGATTGCTTTTTGCTGGTGTCTACCTTTGGGGGGTCTTGGCCGTCTACTTTCCTTCTGTTGCCCTCGCTGCCGGGCTATTGCGTTCATCTCCGTGTAACACACCACGCACTACTTCGATTGTGTGACACAGTGATAGATCTAGGACTACTTCGATTGTGCAGATCAGCCGTGCTGGACCGCGTGGTCAGATTTACGCACTCGATGCACACTGATGCTTACCCAGGTAAAATATCCACACTCGTACCTCATGTTCTCCGATGACGCATGATATGTCGGTAGATAAGTTATTGTACCGCAATCATAACCCGGTACCGGTACCGCCAGCCTCCCGGCGACGCATGCTGACACCCTGCAGCTGCCGGTGCAACTGCTCACGCGCATCACGCATCACGTACACGTCCCGTATCAATCGAAGTACTGCGTGGTGTGTCCGTGTCTGCTTTCGCGCTGGCGATAGTTCGTTCTGGCATTTGCTCGTGCGGCGCGTGACCTTGGTGCTTGCGGTGGCCGGTCTGTCTGTTTGCTTGTTGCCTGGTCTGTTGCCTCGGCGCTGCTGAGTCCTAGATCTATCACTGTGTAACACAATCGAAGTGGACTGGCCGCGGACACTGTATGTGCGTGCAACAAGAGATGCACACGTTCGATCGAAGGTGTACGGTAGGTTGCAATACGGCGTATTGCATGGAGTCACAACACAGATACGTTCAATGTGCTTATACGATCGCGACAGTGCGCATCATGCATGATGAGTCAAAACAAGTCCGACCAGTGTCATCGCTGGCACTCACATATTTATCGCAGCGTGGACAGCAAGGTTGACGTGATGCTTGCGAGAGACAACAGAACATCATCACGCACCGGACGCACCCATGGCTTATACAACGGGTTGGGCGGGGACGGCGATTAAAGCTCGACCTTCAGGTCGAAGTGGGTTGCTTTCCATAGCAGCCCGGGAACTGTTTTGCACGGCAGGTGGGGGAGACCGCTTTCCACAGCGGTCGGGGGGGCTATTTTTGAGAGCAGTCGGGGAAGATGCCGGTTTGCTACAGCAATCGGGGGCGCTGCTTGCCACAGCATGCGCGAGGCTGCTCTCCATGATAGCAGGATAGTCTGCGGCGGTGAAATCGAGGACAAGAACACTCTGCATTGAAGGAGGACGGAGGGAACCATGGACTGATCTGCGCTTTCAGATGCAGGCAGCAGCCCGCATGCAAGACGACAAGTTTGTCGATGACAGAGCTGGAGGATCGGCAGGCGACGTCATGCACCGTCTCAGCATCGCAGGCGGGGCTCCCCCCCGAGGGGGCACGGGAACGGCCGCAATCGACACTCAGGCTGGCACGGCTGGAGCAAGCGCAATGCCGATGAGTCCTCAACTGGCCTCGGCGCGGTAGAGATGTTCAACCAGAGCAACGCGGGAATGTCGTTTCAGCGGGGGCGGGGGGTTCATCATAACATAGCGGGGCGCTGAGAGAGCTTCCAGTAGGGCTTGCGCCTAATGATCGAGGCCAACCTAGCAGAGGGGCTCGATGCACCTGATGCACAGGAGCGGGTGCGGCTGTGCGTGCAAGCGTCAGTGCACCGCATGTTCGCGGGACCTCTCTCGGCAGTGATGCAGCACGGGCAAGATGCCAGCGGCGAGGAGAGGAAGAGATATGCTGAGATGTACATCTCAGCATCTGCACACATGTCAGATGTGTTGAGGCAACTGTTCAGTCATGAGGTCTCGTCAGTGCTGCCGCTGGGGGAGCCAGAGGAGATTCAGGCGGGGGCCTGGCGACACGCTAGCACAGAGGAGGTGCTGAGAGTGGTGAAGACGACCAAGTGCTTCCGCTGCGATCGCCTGGACCCAAGCGGCAACCACTTCACCTGCATCTACGGAGCAACAGCTGATGTGCCTGGCAATCAGGTAACTTTCAACGCCATGGCCAGGAGTGGACCATCAAGGGTCGGAGCCATGCGCGGGGCGGCAGCGAGCCGTGTGGATGCGGTTGGCCGCGAGGACGCGCTGCTAGCCGAAAACGACAGCTTGAGGGCTCAGGTGAATTGTCTTAGCGGCAGCAGACCGGCGCGAGCAGATGTGGAACCTGACGGCCACCGGCGGGTCACGTTCAACTTCCCACGGCATCGCGACCAGAGTGGCTACGCACGCGCCAAGGAGCGATCCCGAGAGCGCGACGGGTGAAACCACGCCCCACAGCAGCAGCAGCGACAGCGGCGCAACTGAGTCGCTGCCGGCCCGGGCGTCGGCGTCATGGCGGCGGGTCCTGCCGTGCATGTCAACGATGTCAGAAGAGGGTAGCCGTCAGCCGGGAGTACGGCAGTGCAGCGAGGGCGACTGGCAGCATCTGAGATCGAGGTTCGACCAGAGATTGATGAGATGCACGCGATCATGAGGGCAGTGCAGAGACACCCAGTCGCAGATCCTGCTGAGGGGGAAGTCTGCACTACAAGGACGGTGGACATCCTGAGAGGATGTCCTCAACATCATCCTGAACAACATCCTGGAACAAGGGACAGGATGTATAGTAGGACGTCATGCTGAACTTGCGAGGAGTTCCTGCCGAGCCCAGGACTCATGGATGGACGTGCAAGGACGGCTGCCAGGACATCCGACCTGCGACGCCAGGACCTCACCCGTGTAAGCAGCACGTCCGCAGGACGTCTTGGGTTAAATTCGCAGGATCCTGGCGGGCAATCAGGATCCCGGGCTCAAGTCAGGATCCTGAATCGGCAGGCCGTCAGGCCGTCAGACAGGATGTCCTGGCTTCGCAGGGACTCCCGAGGATGTCTTGGGTTAGTGTACCAGGACCGTTCGATGCAGACGGGATCCTGACGGGATACACAGGACAAGCTTGCAGTTGCTGGGATACCATGACATGACGTCCTGGTGAAAAACGGCAGGACTCATAGCCATAGCCAGTGCTGGAAGTCATGACCTCATGGGTTTACACATGAGGACTCCTGGTGAGTGCCAGGCCAACATATCATGACATGCTGGGTTTACACAGCATGCCTCCTGGTCGCGGCCAGTACAGCTGCACATGTGCACCTCAGGCTGCCAAGGTGGCCTGGAACTGCCACTCGCAACAACAATGCGTGGCCCTGCTATGGATGCCCTCCCTCATAGGGGGTCATCACGACTACTCTGCTCATGCGCTCTTCAGTGCTTCCCACACAATCTAGACTACACCACACTACAGGCAGTGCAGCGCTGTTCAGAGTTGTGGCGGTCCTTTTACCTTATGGCTCCAGACACGAGCTCTGAACAAAAGTGTCGCTGGCGCCCTCTACATGTCAGGCAGCTGAGAATGTCAGAGGACTGCTAAGGGGACTTGAAACTTGACTAGACCCTCTTGCTGGCACCATTGGAGAGGTATGCGCCGCTACAGACGTCTACCCGGTACACACTATCTTCAGAAGTTTGCCACCGTCAGATCAGCCACTGGCAGTCGACGCCTCACTCTCAAGCTGCTGTAAGATACCCTGCATTGATACAGGCGCATCCATACAACAGATTGAGCCCGATGTATGTATGTCTTGAAGGCACTCGGCCACTGCACATGTACATGCGTGTACATTATGTACCGCAGCTGCGCAGCACCACGCGTACAAGTGCATGCATGTGCGCTGAGGATTGCACACCTTTGCGTTCTAGAAGGTATCCTTGCCGGTTTGCGTCGCCCCTGCCTCCTCCAGCGGCTCATCAGCTGCAGCTGTTCTGCAAGTTTGTGGACTTCCAGGCCATCGCCTGCTTTCTTGGATAGAGTATCACTACAAGGACGGTGGACATCCTGAGAGGATGTCCTCAACATCATCCTGGACAACATCCTGGAACAAGGGACAGGATGTATAGTAGGACGTCATGCTGAACTTGCGAGGAGTTCCTGCCCAGCCCAGGACTCATGGATGGACGTGCAAGGACGGCTGCCAGGACATCCGACCTGCGACGCCAGGACCTCACCCGTGTAAGCAGCACGTCCGCAGGACGTCTTGGGTTAAATTCGCAGGATCCTGGCGAGCAATCAGGATCCCGGGCTCAAGTCAGGATCCTGAATAGGCGGGCCGTCAGGCCGTCAGACAGGATGTCCTGGCGTCGCAGGGACTCCCGAGGATGTCTTGGGTTAGTGTACCAGGACCGTTCGATGCAGACGGGATCCTGGCGGGATACACAGGACAAGCTTGCAGTTGCTGGGATACCATGACATGACGTCCTGGTGAAAAACGGCAGGACTCGTAGCCATAGCCAGTGTTGGAAGTCATGACCTCATGGGTTTACACATGAGGATTCCTGGTGAGTGCCAGGCCAACATATCATGACATGCTGGATTTACACAGCATGCCTCCTGGTCGCGGCCAGTACAGCTGCACATGTGCACCTCAGGCTGCCAAGGTGGCCTGGAACTGCCACTCGCAACAATGCGTGGCCCTGCTATGGATGCCCTCTCTCATAGGGGGTCATCACGACTACTCTGCTCATGCGCTCTTCAGTGCTTCCCACACAATCTAGACTACACCACACTACAGGCAGTGCAGCGCTGTTCAGAGTTGTGGCGGTCCCTTTACCTTATGGCTCCAGACACGAGCTCTGAACAAAAGTGTCGCTGGTGCCCTCTACATGTCAGGCAGCTGAGAATGTCAGAGGACTGCTAAGGGGACTTGAAACTTGACTAGACCCTCTTGCTGGCACCATTGGAGAGGTATGCGCCGCTACAGACGTACAGACGTCTACCCGGTACACACTATCTTCAGAAGTTTGCCACCGTCAGATCAGCCACTGGCAGTCGACGCCTCACTCTCAAGCTGCTGTAAGATACCCTGCATTGATACAGGCGCATCCATACAACAGATTGAGCCCGATGTATGTATGTCTTGAAGGCACTCGGCCACTGCACATGTACATGCGTGTACATTATGTACCGCAGCTGCGCAGCACCACGCGTACAAGTGCATGCATGTGCGCTGAGGATTGCACACCTTTGCGTTCTAGAAGGTATCCTTGCCGGTTTGCGTCGCCCCTGCCTCCTCCAGCGGCTCATCAGCTGCAGCTGTTCTGCAAGTTTGTGGACTTCCAGGCCATCGCCTGCTTTCTTGGATAGAGTATCACTACAAGGACGGTGGACATCCTGAGAGGATGTCCTCAACATCATCCTGGACAACATCCTGGAACAAGGGACAGGATGTATAGTAGGACGTCATGCTGAACTTGCGAGGAGTTCCTGCCCAGCCCAGGACTCATGGATGGACGTGCAAGGACGGCTGCCAGGACATCCGACCTGCGACGCCAGGACCTCACCCGTGTAAGCAGCACGTCCGCAGGACGTCTTGGGTTAAATTCGCAGGATCCTGGCGAGCAATCAGGATCCCGGGCTCAAGTCAGGATCCTGAATAGGCGGGCCGTCAGGCCGTCAGACAGGATGTCCTGGCGTCGCAGGGACTCCCGAGGATGTCTTGGGTTAGTGTACCAGGACCGTTCGATGCAGACGGGATCCTGGCGGGATACACAGGACAAGCTTGCAGTTGCTGGGATACCATGACATGACGTCCTGGTGAAAAACGGCAGGACTCGTAGCCATAGCCAGTGTTGGAAGTCATGACCTCATGGGTTTACACATGAGGATTCCTGGTGAGTGCCAGGCCAACATATCATGACATGCTGGATTTACACAGCATGCCTCCTGGTCGCGGCCAGTACAGCTGCACATGTGCACCTCAGGCTGCCAAGGTGGCCTGGAACTGCCACTCGCAACAATGCGTGGCCCTGCTATGGATGCCCTCTCTCATAGGGGGTCATCACGACTACTCTGCTCATGCGCTCTTCAGTGCTTCCCACACAATCTAGACTACACCACACTACAGGCAGTGCAGCGCTGTTCAGAGTTGTGGCGGTCCCTTTACCTTATGGCTCCAGACACGAGCTCTGAACAAAAGTGTCGCTGGCGCCCTCTACATGTCAGGCAGCTGAGAATGTCAGAGGACTGCTAAGGGGACTTGAAACTTGACTAGACCCTCTTGCTGGCACCATTGGAGAGGTATGCGCCGCTACAGACGTCTACCCGGTACACACTATCTTCAGAAGTTTGCCACCGTCAGATCAGCCACTGGCAGTCGACGCCTCACTCTCAAGCTGCTGTAAGATACCCTGCATTGATACAGGCGCATCCATACAACAGATTGAGCCCGATGTATGTATGTCTTGAAGGCACTCGGCCACTGCACATGTACATGCGTGTACATTATGTACCGCAGCTGCGCAGCACCACGCGTACAAGTGCATGCATGTGCGCTGAGGATTGCACACCTTTGCGTTCTAGAAGGTATCCTTGCCGGTTTGCGTCGCCCCTGCCTCCTCCAGCGGCTCATCAGCTGCAGCTGTTCTGCAAGTTTGTGGACTTCCAGGCCATCGCCTGCTTTCTTGGATAGAGTATCACTACAAGGACGGTGGACATCCTGAGAGGATGTCCTCAACATCATCCTGGACAACATCCTGGAACAAGGGACAGGATGTATAGTAGGACGTCATGCTGAACTTGCGAGGAGTTCCTGCCCAGCCCAGGACTCATGGATGGACGTGCAAGGACGGCTGCCAGGACATCCGACCTGCGACGCCAGGACCTCACCCGTGTAAGCAGCACGTCCGCAGGACGTCTTGGGTTAAATTCGCAGGATCCTGGCGAGCAATCAGGATCCCGGGCTCAAGTCAGGATCCTGAATAGGCGGGCCGTCAGGCCGTCAGACAGGATGTCCTGGCGTCGCAGGGACTCCCGAGGATGTCTTGGGTTAGTGTACCAGGACCGTTCGATGCAGACGGGATCCTGGCGGGATACACAGGACAAGCTTGCAGTTGCTGGGATACCATGACATGACGTCCTGGTGAAAAACGGCAGGACTCGTAGCCATAGCCAGTGTTGGAAGTCATGACCTCATGGGTTTACACATGAGGATTCCTGGTGAGTGCCAGGCCAACATATCATGACATGCTGGATTTACACAGCATGCCTCCTGGTCGCGGCCAGTACAGCTGCACATGTGCACCTCAGGCTGCCAAGGTGGCCTGGAACTGCCACTCGCAACAATGCGTGGCCCTGCTATGGATGCCCTCTCTCATAGGGGGTCATCACGACTACTCTGCTCATGCGCTCTTCAGTGCTTCCCACACAATCTAGACTACACCACACTACAGGCAGTGCAGCGCTGTTCAGAGTTGTGGCGGTCCCTTTACCTTATGGCTCCAGACACGAGCTCTGAACAAAAGTGTCGCTGGCGCCCTCTACATGTCAGGCAGCTGAGAATGTCAGAGGACTGCTAAGGGGACTTGAAACTTGACTAGACCCTCTTGCTGGCACCATTGGAGAGGTATGCGCCGCTACAGACGTCTACCCGGTACACACTATCTTCAGAAGTTTGCCACCGTCAGATCAGCCACTGGCAGTCGACGCCTCACTCTCAAGCTGCTGTAAGATACCCTGCATTGATACAGGCGCATCCATACAACAGATTGAGCCCGATGTATGTATGTCTTGAAGGCACTCGGCCACTGCACATGTACATGCGTGTACATTATGTACCGCAGCTGCGCAGCACCACGCGTACAAGTGCATGCATGTGCGCTGAGGATTGCACACCTTTGCGTTCTAGAAGGTATCCTTGCCGGTTTGCGTCGCCCCTGCCTCCTCCAGCGGCTCATCAGCTGCAGCTGTTCTGCAAGTTTGTGGACTTCCAGGCCATCGCCTGCTTTCTTGGATAGAGTATCACTACAAGGACGGTGGACATCCTGAGAGGATGTCCTCAACATCATCCTGGACAACATCCTGGAACAAGGGACAGGATGTATAGTAGGACGTCATGCTGAACTTGCGAGGAGTTCCTGCCCAGCCCAGGACTCATGGATGGACGTGCAAGGACGGCTGCCAGGACATCCGACCTGCGACGCCAGGACCTCACCCGTGTAAGCAGCACGTCCGCAGGACGTCTTGGGTTAAATTCGCAGGATCCTGGCGAGCAATCAGGATCCCGGGCTCAAGTCAGGATCCTGAATAGGCGGGCCGTCAGGCCGTCAGACAGGATGTCCTGGCGTCGCAGGGACTCCCGAGGATGTCTTGGGTTAGTGTGTTACACGGAGATGAACGCAATAGCCCGGCAGCGAGGGCAACGGAAGGAAAGTAGACGGCCAAAACCCCCGAAAGTAGACACCAGCAAAAAGCAATCACTCTCCCAGGCGAAAAAGCCACAACGAACCGACACAGCCGACACAACCACACCCACGCACCCACACGCACGCGCACTCCCGCACCCCTCCACTACGGCACCCGCGCCACAACCGCGCACAGCAACAACCACCACCGCACTACTGCCCACCCCAGCAAAACCAGCCACCACCGACCCCCCTACAGCAGCACCCCCACTCCATCCTGCCCCACTGGAGCATTCCATCACGGGCCCCCCGCACATGAGAGCCCGGGGGCGCACGCCCCCCACAGTGCAAGGCGTACCAGCCCTCCCCCTCCGGCCGCCCGACAGGGGCCTCAGGGCGGGGCGCGAAGGGCACTAGCGGCGCCGCATCACTCCCCCCACGGTGGCTCGCGGGAAGGTTCGGCGGGCCAACACGACCAGACGCGGGGCCGGCCTGCGCTGCTGCAGCCGCGGCACCCGGTCCAGCAAGGCGGCCAGCGGCCGCCTATAGCACGTCCGACGGGACATCGTGGCCAGGCACCACCGCCCTGCCCGCCAGCCGCATACGCAGCGGAGCCGCAGCGAGGACCTGGCGCGTCACACCACGGCACAGAGTGGTGGAGAGTTCGCACATGGCATTCTGCAAGAACGCTCGCCTGGACACGGCCCCCGAAGCCGCAGCAAAGTCAGCGATCTTATTCAGGAAGGCGAACGCACCCGTGCCCACACGGCCAAACGTCTCATGCGACAGGGACACGAAGCGACATGCGCCTGTGCCGGAGCGGCCGTACTTGTCTCGCTTCCGGTCGTCCATCAGCTGGGCGGCAGCGCCTGGCGTGTTTGCCGCGGCGACGACCCGGGAGGGGGCCACCGGACAGGTCACGCACACATCGGCCACAACGGTGTCGCAGGGCAACATCACAAGCAGATCACCCCGTTCCGGGTCGCGCTGCGAGCGGGGGGGTAGCGGCCGGGCGCAAGCCGCGGCCGCGCGGCCCCGTCGACCCTCGGGCAGGCGTCGCGGCGGACTAGTGGCCACCGGGCCCACCTGTGGCAGGTGCTCACACCGCACCGCGCACTCGCCGGCCGGGGCGGCCGCCTTCACGGCCACTGCGGCGGCGGCGGCAGCTGCCGCGCCGAGCTCTCGCGCGCCCTTGTAACCGACAGTTGCCTCGCCGGGGACGTCTACGTCCATGGCGCCTGCCGTGTCGGCCGCGGCAGCCTTGACCTCGGACGAGGCAACAACGGCTGAGATGGCAGCAGCGACGAGTGCAGCCGCGGCGGCTGGTCCCTCTGAGGTGCCGTCCGCCGTGGCGGCGTCGCCGAGCGGGGCAGCGTTGTCCGCCGGTCCGGAGGGGCGCAAGGGGGCAGGCGGGGAATGTGCCAGCGTCAGGGTGCCACATGGGGTGGAAGGCACGGCCGAGGCGCTGGGGCCGGGGTGGGTGGAGTGAGCGCACCAGCGGCAGCACAGCTGGCAGGCTCACAGGAGGGGCCGGGCGGCTGTGCGGGCGGCCGTGCGCCCGGCACATCCGGGTACTGCGGGAGGCTCTTGATGTTGGGCTCAAGAGACGTGGAGATGCCCGCCCGCATGATGAAGCGGCGCCATGCCTGCGTGATCGCATCATGGCGGGCGACCACCGTGCGCCACACCGCATTGCACACCAGGGCATGCGAACCATCAGCAGGCGATGCCCGGCCGCACACGCAGTCGCCGTCCGCCTCTGGGCCGGTGAACAGTGACTCACCTAGGCGCAAGCGCACATTCACGCGGAACTCTGTGGCAGTCAGCTCAGTCGCACCGGGCCTGGCTTTCAGGAAAGCTGAGGCCATCGAGCCTGCGCAACTATGCAAGCGCGCCTTGCTGGTAAGGCTGTGTTCGCGTGTTGCTGACGACGGGCTGCGCGTCCCTTGATCCAGCGCTGCAAGCAGCGCAGCCGCCCGGGCGTCAGAGTCGGCCCGGCCGACTGCATTCTGCAGCCGTGACATGCGGATGGCAGACCCCCCGCCGCTCAGGCCCGCCCATGCCGCGGGCTCGGCGGGGCACTCAGACAGCCCCGGGATGCTTGGCCACTGCTGGCGCAACTCTTCGAGAGTGTGGCGCATGGCGACGCCCGCATCGCCACGGAACGGCAGGCCTCGATCCGTCCCTTCTGCGAGGGCTGCATGGGCGAGTGCAGCGGACGACAGGCGAGCAGCGTAGGCGATGGGTTGGGTGAACCTGCGTAGGCCCATGCCGCCGTGGCGGTGGGGAAGCAGGGCTTGCAGGCACTGTGCATCCGTAAGGCTGGTCACATCCAGAATGTCGCCGAGGCCCTTCAGCAGCGCTGTCTCCACTTGGTGCAGCGGCTGCTCCAGAAACCGCCACTGCGTGCTGCGCAACAAATGGGATTCTCTATGCTGCAGGCAGTTGTGCATGACAAGCCATTTCACCTGAGGGGACAGTGGCAGTGCGGTCAGCTTCGCAATCTGCGCGCGAGTGGCTGCGCAGCGGCGGGAGACATGTGCTGTGACGAACTCATCGCTACCCAGCGGGGTGCCGCACACCGCGATGCCGTCCGGGGCGACGCGCGCACCGAGCAAGGCGGCGACATGCGCAGCTGTGTCCGTGTCCTCGCAGTAGACGCTAGTCTTCTGCGGCTGGCACGGGTGCCTACCCATGATCAGTGCTGCGCCGGCGGCGACATCTTGCGGCCGTCCTTGCAGGTACGTGTCATCGTGGCATGCCGTGACCAGCGCTCCGCCGCTGACCTCGCTCGCTGCTCGCAGAGTCGGCTGATACGTCAGATTGAAGAGGAACGGCCCCATCGTGTCGCCCTGTCGCACGCCGGTCTCGCTCCACAGCACTTCATGTGCGCCGTCCGGGCGCCGCAGAAGCAGCGCCGATGCCTGTTGGTATGACATCCGCACGAATGGCAAGAGACCCGGGGCGTGCTGTGCAACGGCTGCCAGCATGGCGGTCCGATCGCACAGATTGAAGGCATTGCGGAGGTCCACTTGGACGGTCACAACATCGGGGTCATGAAAGTCAGGATACAGCGCATGGCCTGGGATCTCAGCACCCCCAGAGATGCCGACACCGGCCTGCAGCGGGGCAAACAGGCTGGCTGCATCCGGCAGCGTCGCCAGCGCGCAGATGCCCGCCAGGCGCATCAGCGACTCACCGATTGCGATGGGCCTGACGCCGCCTGCCGTCTTGGCGAGGGCGATCAGTCGGCTGGCTTGGAGGAGAGCCGTGTGGGGGATGCTCCCCGACAGGAGGTCATTGACAAAATGGCGCAGCGCGGCGCGGATGCGTGGGTCATGTAGTGCCACGGCGCGGATGTGCTCGTTTGTCCACCCACTGGGCCCTGCTGCCGTGCCCCGCGACAGGTTCAGCACGATCTGATGGAATTGTTCCTCCCCGATCACTGCGGCGGGAGGCGGGAGGTCAGCGGTGTGCGGCAGAACGGGCGGGGGGGCAGACGGGTGCAGCTCCCGCAACGCTGCTATAGTGGCCGCATCAACGGCTGCCAGCGGGCTGCTGTCCAGGCAGCGGGCCGCGCGCCCGTCATTGCCGTTGCGGCAGTGCCTATACATGCGCCCGGCCAGCTCATGGTCAGCCAGCAGCGCTGTCCGAGTGCGCTGGGGCTTCGCATCGGCGTCAGTATCAGCCGGCGCGGCAGCACGTCGGCGTTTATGGAGGTCACGGATGCGCGCCAGGACCCGCCGGCGCTGCCCGCTGCCGCCGCGGTTGTCCCCAAGCAGCTCGGTAGGGAGCATCAATAGCTCAGTGATGTGCTGCTGCTTGCTCGCATCATGCTCGCGCTTGACGGCATCGTGGATGGCCTCCAGGCAGTCGGCCGCGGCCGCGGCAAAGACATCAGTGACCGACCTGGGGAGTTCTTGAGGCACCCTGACGTCGCGGTATGGCGTAGCCACGCCCGGAGAGGAAGCCTCCTCCACGGCTGGTGCGGTTGCCGCCGGCACCCCGGCGGAGTCTGTGCCGACGTCCTGCATGACGCTGTCGGCGGGCGCGGAGCCGATGCGCAGGCCGGATAGGCTTGACTCGGCCAGGCCCGATGGCGGCGCGGGCGGACGCGGCTGGGCGTTGAGGCTGGGCTGCGTGCCTTCAGGGGCGACCATGGCGTGGTTCCCTACGTGAGCAGGGCTGACTAGCGTGGCAGGCGCAGGCAGACCGGTGGACTCGGTCGGTGTTGGCCACGCACGCTGGCCGTTGCCGGCAGCGGTGTCATGCATGACATCTGGTGCCGCAGTGGGGGTCGCGGCGGTCGGGCTGGCAACTGCGCCGGCGTCATGCATGATAGCATCACATGGGGGCGGGGCAGGCGACGGCGGGACGTCACCTGGAGGTTGACGGCCGCCTGCCGACCCGCCGTTCCCGTGGTACTCGCCATTCACGGCCAGGAGGTGCTGCGCGAGGCGGCTGGCGGGCGGCAGGCTATGTGGCCGGACATTGCTTCCCCTCCCATCTGCAGCCGGTGCTGACGCAGGCCCCGAGGCGGCCTCGCGGGGTACCAGGCCGCAGCGCGTGACCGACTGCGAGCGGGGACGGGCTGTCGAGTGCGGAGTGACGGGCGCCGGTTGTGCCGGAGGCTGGGTGCGGCGGTGAGCAGGCTGTGCGGGGCCAAGGCTGCACTGTGCTGTGGGGTGCCCTGCAGTGCTATTGCTGCGCCGTTGGGGGTTCGACGGGCACCGTTTCTCGTGTGCGCCCAGGCCGAGCCGCGAGTACACTTTCGCACAGAAGTGACACGTGGCTCCGTTCAGCTGGGCGAGGTCTGCTGTCGAGAACGTGTGACCAGCGTGCTGCCTGCGGCAGTGCTGCAGTAGCTGCTGCGGCGACCCGAACAGAGCGCCGCAGCATGGGCACGGCTTGCGCGGAATCACAGCGAACGATTTGCTGATTCGATGCTGAGTGGGTTGGACCGCCGTCCAACGCTTGCGCGGATCCATGGCCAGATCGCGCAAGCCAGAAAGTGGTGCTGTGCACCTGGTGCAGGCGCACCCACAGAAGGAGTAGGCTCAGGCGCTGGGGATCCTGTCGTCGAGACTACGAACGCCTAGTTGTATGCAGTATATTGACCTACTTGCGAGGGCTATGCGCGTGCTGCGCGCTCGGAAGGCTGGCAGGCGCGCGCTGCTACGCGGGCAGCCTTCACCGCAGTGCCAACTGAGCAGCGCAGAGCTCAGCCGGCGAAGAGACTATCAATACTGACAGAAATTAGCATCTGAAGCAGTCAGAATCTCCACTCGTGGCACGCCGTGGCGCGGACATGGGAGGTGACCATGCAGACGAAGACGTCGCTCGACAGCCTACCAACACAGTGTCACACTGCGTCTACCAGTGTCACACTGCTTGGGTTAGTGTACCAGGACCGTTCGATGCAGACGGGATCCTGGCGGGATACACAGGACAAGCTTGCAGTTGCTGGGATACCATGACATGACGTCCTGGTGAAAAACGGCAGGACTCGTAGCCATAGCCAGTGTTGGAAGTCATGACCTCATGGGTTTACACATGAGGATTCCTGGTGAGTGCCAGGCCAACATATCATGACATGCTGGGTTTACACAGCATGCCTCCTGGTCGCGGCCAGTACAGCTGCACATGTGCACCTCAGGCTGCCAAGGTGGCCTGGAACTGCCACTCGCAACAATGCGTGGCCCTGCTATGGATGCCCTCTCTCATAGGGGGTCATCACGACTACTCTGCTCATGCGCTCTTCAGTGCTTCCCACACAATCTAGACTACACCACACTACAGGCAGTGCAGCGCTGTTCAGAGTTGTGGCGGTCCCTTTACCTTATGGCTCCAGACACGAGCTCTGAACAAAAGTGTCGCTGGCGCCCTCTACATGTCAGGCAGCTGAGAATGTCAGAGGACTGCTAAGGGGACTTGAAACTTGACTAGACCCTCTTGCTGGCACCATTGGAGAGGTATGCGCCGCTACAGACGTCTACCCGGTACACACTATCTTCAGAAGTTTGCCACCGTCAGATCAGCCACTGGCAGTCGACGCCTCACTCTCAAGCTGCTGTAAGATACCCTGCATTGATACACGCGCATCCATACAACAGATCGAGCCCGATGTATGTATGTCTTGAAGGCACTCGGCCACTGCACATGTACATGCGTGTACATTATGTACCGCAGCTGCGCAGCACCACGCGTACAAGTGCATGCATGTGCGCTGAGGATTGCACACCTTTGCGTTCGAGAAGGTATCCTTGCCGGTTTGCGTCGCCCCTGCCTCCTCCAGCGGCTCATCAGCTGCAGCTGTTCTGCAAGTTTGTGGACTTCCAGGCCATCGCCTGCTTTCTTGGATAGAGTATACGTAGGGTCTATGTCATGGGTTGAGGAGGGCACTCAGCGTGGTGGCAGACTCAGCCTGCACCACAGGCAATCTCATGCATGCATAGGTTGGTGTACCTCAGGCTGTGGTAATCAAAGCCTACGCGAGCATATGGCCTGTCATGCACAGGTCTGCACACGAAGGGGATTAGTTCATCTGCCGGCCTCACCTGTGCGGGTCGATCTGACGTTGCCGCCATGCTTGCAGCTGAGGCCAGGTCCGGGCCTGCTGTCAGATTCAATAGAACGGCTCACTGCGCGGTCTGCGTGTGCACAACTCATCGGCTTGGACGTCACCGCTTTACTGTGCGGGGTCATGCGTTGTGTGCTACAGCCGTCGGCACACTGCCTTGCTGGACCAGCGTGGAGCTGCATGTGGTCGGCTTGCCGGGTACCTACCCACCTGCAGATGTCTGGGTGTGGCAGATCTAGGCTTTAGGCAACTGAGTGCAAGCTAGTCGTTGGTGTGGCCGCAGGTGCAGTGCAGCAATGCATGCATGAGACTGCGGGAGTAGGACGTTGATGCATAGATTTGCATGGTGATCAGCAAGTTCGCTGTCACATATAGGACTGACTGCCAGTTCACCAGTCGTTGTGTTTGACTGGCTGAATGGCAGGTACGTGTCTCTTGGACTTTGTTTGCATACTGCTGTGAGTTGGCATTGATACCTAGGACATTGATTGTGCTGTGTGCGAAGTGCAGGCTGTGACGTTGCATGTTGCTGCGGGCGAACATCGTAGACTCACAGTGCACATTCTGCCACAGGTGAGATCCATACAGCTTAAGTAGTGTACAATATGTGAAGCTGTAACAGTTGTGTTTGACTGGCTGAATGGCAGGCTGTGACGTTGCATGTTGCTGCGGGCGAACATCGTAGACTCACAGTGCACATTCTGCCACAGGTTATGGGGCCCGTCACGAGAGTGTGAACCCGCTGCAGACAAATTCCGTAGTTGTGCCGTAACTGGGCAACAAATCCCGACGCAATACGTAACTGTTTGCGTGGCCAGGCCGTAACTGGGTGGCAAAATGTGGGATGTCGGATTTGGCAGTGGCGTGGGTCGGATCCAGCAGTTGGGGCGGGACGGTAACTTCCGTCAGTGGTTCGCCCACATGGAGGCAGCCCTCACCATGAAGGGGTGGGAAAGATGGCTGACCGAGGAGCCAGCTGAGGATGATGACGCCGGGGTAGCCGAGGACAGGAAGGCTAGGGCGGTCATTAAGTTCGGTCTGAAAGAAGCGTTGTTGAGAACGGTTCAGGGCGCGCAAACAACGATGGCGGCGTGGCAGGCGCTGCATCATGAGCATGAAGGGAACCAATACATGCGCAGACACTCCCTGTTGCAAAAAACAAACGACCTGCGACAAGGAGATAAGAGTGTCCAAAAGTACATTGATGAGGTCTTGATGCTCCGCGAGGACTTCGAGGACGCGGGCATGGAGGGTCAGGAAACTCTTCTTGTCAGTCAGTTTGTCAAGGGCATTAGACCGACATTGGGAAGTGTGGTTGGGCCACAACTGGGCGCGGATGTGCGGCGTGGAGCGTCATTGGAGGTCATCTGCGATACCTTCAAGGATCTCGTAACATTTCTGCCAGAGCGAAAGTTAACAGGGCATGCGGCCGCGGCGCGGGCTCCGACGCAGGGGCCATGCCACTACTGTGGTAAGGATGGCCACAGATGGCGAGCATGCAGAAAGGGGAAAGATGACATGTCTGCGGGTCGGGAAATGAAGTGGTTCCGGGATCAGCAGCGTGAAGGGGCAGGTGGCAAGGAGAGTTCTCAGCCCGGAAAAGCACTGTCGGTCAGGGCAGATGCAAGAGTCGCAGCGGCGACTGTAACGGTCCGTGCAGATAGGCCGGACATGCTAGTGTTCGACACAGGCGCGACTCACAACTTTGTGAGTGACCTGAGCTTGGTCCACGACAAGGAGGACACGCCGGTTGACATTGTGACTCTAGCCGGGAAGGAAGAGCACGTGGTGGCATGCGCGGGCAAGGCGTTGCTGGAGATGGAAAATGGGTCAACTGTGACGCTGAAGCATGTGCTATGCGTGCCGAGCATGGACATGAATCTGCTGTCAGGTGGCTACGTGAACTCCGTCAACGGTTCATGGGAAGGCAGACGAGGTCAGCTGACAGTTCGTGATTCCGATGAAGATGTGGTGCTGACGGGAACACTGCGGGACGGGCTGTACTATATGAACTGTCAGATGGTACCAGAAACGTCAGCCAATCGTCATCCAGCCCAGGCGTACGTGGCCAAGCAGGCGGAGCTGTGGCACAGACGCTACAGCCATGTGGGCATGCAGAATCTGCGACGCGCCGAGAAGGTGGTGACCGGCATGGGCGAGGTGAAGTGGCCAGCCGATGATGCCAAGGCATGTGAGATTTGTCCTCTGGCGAAGCAGCCGCGGGCACACTACCCCCGCTCAGACTCAGAGGCAGAGGCGCCGCTACAGCTTGTGCACACGGATATGATGGAGATCCGGGTGCCAGGGCTGAAAGGAGAGAGATATGCGGTGACGCTGCTGGACGACTACAGCCGCTATGCTGAAGTCATCTGTGTGCGCACAAAGGATCAGGTCGCAGAAGCATTGGTGACGCGCCTGAAAGAGTGGGAGAGGCAGCTGCAGACACCGCAGAAGCCTGTAATGTGGGTGAAAATTATTCGCTCGGACAACGGCACTGAGTTCAAGGGCGAGCTGAAGTGGTGGTGCAGCAAGCGGGGCATCATCATGCAGCACAGTGTGGCAAGAAGACCGCAGCAGAACGGCAGAGCAGAGCGGATCAACCGAACGCTGTCTGAGAGGACGCGTGCGATGCTGAAGGATGCGGGTCTGCCGAAGCGGCTTTGGCCACAAGCAATGGACACGGCAGCATATACTCGCAACCTGGTGCCGACAGAAGGCCAGAACAAGACTCCGCATGAGCTGTTCAGGTAGAAGGTGCCAGATGTGTCACACCTGAGGGTGTTCGGGAGCAAGGCGACGGAGCACATTCCGTCAGAGCTGCGCAGCAAGCTGGACGATGTCAGCAGAGACGTGATCTTCGTCGGCTACCCCAGACACATGAAGGCCTGGACAGTGATGCACAAAGCGAAGGGTGTGTGGAAGCTGTCGGACAGTGCGGATGTCTCGTTCCGTGAGGACGAGAAGCTGCAGCAGCCCAGAGAGCCAGAAGAGGCGCTGCCGGAGACAGAGTACGATGAACTCATCCTGTTTGATGACGAAGCAGGTGATGAGGACGCAGACCACGTGACTCTGGAGGACAGTGATGAGTGGTCACTGAGTGACGATGATTCAGATGCAGCATGGGACGGCCAGGGTGAGGACCCGGGTGCCGGTGCTGATGCTGAGGGGAACCCTGATGATGGTTCCGGTGACGATGGGCAGGATGAGCCCATGCATGATGATGGAGGCGGAGGGGCCGCTGGGGCAGGTGGCCAGAGGCGCTACCCGGCGCGTGCCAGAAATCCGCCGAATCTGCCGTACCAGGCTCAGCTGTTTGTGGCTGAGGGGGTGCAGACTGCAAGTGATGAAGACCTGCTGGTCGCACTGAAGTCGTATCAGGAGGCGATGAAGCGACCAGACAGGGAGGTCTGGGTGAGTGCCAAAGATGAAGAGTATGGCTCACTCAGGGGCAAGGGCGTGATCGAGGAATGTGATCTGCCGCCCGGTCAGAAGGCGCTCCCGTCGAAGGGGGTGTGCGATCTGAAGTTTGATGAGAAAGGCAACCTTGTGAGGCACAAATACCGGCTCGTCGCAATGGGCAACCTTCAGCAGGAAGGGGAGTACGGCGATCTGTTCGCGCCTACGGCCCAGAGCGCAACCTTCAGGCTGATGCTGGCTCTGAAAGCGGCAGATCCCAAGCTGAAGCTGCGGCAGGTGGACGTGAAGACAGCGTTTCTGCATGCGGACCTGAAGGAGGTGGTGTACGTGCGCCCGCCGCCCGAGCTGCGGCAAGGCAACAAGGTGTGGAGGCTGCGGAAAGCTCTGTATGGGCTGAAGCAGGCGCCGCGAGCCTGGAATGAAGAGCTGACAAAGGCGATGATCAGCGACAAGTACACGGAGTCAGAGCATGATCCGTGCTTGTTCATTCGAGGGACTGGACGCGACAGGGTGTATTTCCTGGTCCATGTCGACGATGCTGCCATCCTGGCAGCTGAGGGGGAAGATGACAAGGCAGTTGCGGACCTCAGCAAGCACTTTGAAGTGAAAGACCTGGGCGAGCTGAGCTACTTTCTGGGGCAGGAGGTGGCAGAAGTGAAGGGCCAGGGGGTGATGCTGAGTCAGGGGCAGTACGCCAAGCGCATGCTGGAGAAGGCAGGCATGTGGGACTGCAAGCCCAAGGCGACGCCGATGGAGGAAAGACACAAACTGCAGAAGACGTCTGGCTCGCCACTGACGGATGATGACCAGCGCAAGGCGGGCTACTCAGAATCGGTGGGTGCACTGCTGTACCTCTCCACTCACACACGGCCAGATCTCGCATATCCTGTGGGGGTGCTGAGTCGATTCATGTCGAGCCCCACAGATGTGCATTTCGCGGCAATGAAACGTGTGCTTAGATACGTGCGAGGGACCTGGGACTGGGGGCTGATGTACCAGTACAGTCCTCCACGTGGAGAGCAGGGGGTGCGGGCATACACTGAGGCGGACTTCAAGGAGCTGGGCATGCCAAGAGAGGCGGTGATGCGGCTCTACTCAGATGCAGACCTGGCAGGAGAGCTTGATGGTCGGAAGAGCACTTCAGGGATGCTGATGACGATGAACGGAGGGCCGATTCTGTGGGCATCCAAGCTGCAGACGGTGGTGGCGACGTCTACGAGTGAAGCGGAGTACATCTCAGCAGCAATGGCTGTGAAGGAAGCACTGTGGGTGAGGAAGCTGCTGAGTGATGTCTACGGTAAGGTTCAGTGCATGCCATTGTACTGTGACAACCAGAGTGCGCTTCAGCTGATGAAGCAGAGGACTGCTGGAGTAGCTGGCAGGTCCAAGCACATTGATGTGCAGTACCATTTCATTAGGAACAGGTACTTGCGTGGTGAGGTGTCGGTGGAATTTGTGTCTACTGAGGAGCAGAAGGCTGACATGCTGACAAAGGCATTGTCCGGGCCTATGCTGACCAATGCAATTGCTGGATATTTGAAGCCACCACCAAGCGACAGTGCTTGAGGGGGTGTGTGGCAGATCTAGGCTTTAGGCAACTGAGTGCAAGCTAGTCGTTGGTGTGGCCGCAGGTGCAGTGCAGCAATGCATGCATGAGACTGCGGGAGTAGGACGTTGATGCATAGATTTGCATGGTGATCAGCAAGTTCGCTGTCACATATAGGACTGACTGCCAGTTCACCAGTCGTTGTGTTTGACTGGCTGAATGGCAGGTACGTGTCTCTTGGACTTTGTTTGCATACTGCTGTGAGTTGGCATTGATACCTAGGACATTGATTGTGCTGTGTGCGAAGTGCAGGCTGTGACGTTGCATGTTGCTGCGGGCGAACATCGTAGACTCACAGTGCACATTCTGCCACAGGTGAGATCCATACAGCTTAAGTAGTGTACAATATGTGAAGCTGTAACAGTTGTGTTTGACTGGCTGAATGGCAGGCTGTGACGTTGCATGTTGCTGCGGGCGAACATCGTAGACTCACAGTGCACATTCTGCCACACTGGGGCACCTTATGTTGGGCCACATCGGTGTCCAACCCGGCATATGGGCCCCATACTACCATGCATGCGTCCAGTCGCATCTACCAGTGGCAGTGTCCGTCGTCATACCTGACTATTATCCCTACTTCCAGTTGTGGAGTCTTCATAGCGTTTCCCAGAGGCTTCAGCTGCACCCTGTCTCGGGGAACCTCTCGTCTGATGCCCACTGCGCATCCTGTGGGATATGATGTCCCACTGTACTTACTGGGGACGTCACGACTTGCCGAAAATCGCCCATCCTTGGGCAAGCAGGCTGTTTCCCTTGCTGGCCAGCATGCTGATCAAATAAAGCCTGCATGCACCGGCGGCCTCTTAGAGTGAGGCCCCAAGTTGATCCGCCCAGGGCACCTGCAGCTGATCCTTTTGCAAGGCAATGTTACACGCCTGTGATCGCTGAAAGCACCTCAATATGATCGGATGCCGATATCGATGTGAGCGTGAGATATCTGTGCAAAAGGTACATCTTACTGTCACATTGTGATGGCTGAAGGCCTAATCAGCGCCGAGCGAACAGAGCAGGGCACAAGCTCAAGCACGTTGGCCACAGTCAGCGTTGCCGCTGCAGCATGTGACTAGGCAAGGTGATGAAACGCTTCCTACTCTGACTACCTGACACGCAAGTATTGCTCACAAAGGTCTGAGTCATATGCATAGTACCCTGAATGCGAATGCGCTCTCCAAAAACAAGGAGCCAGTTGTGGTACAATGGTGTTTGACACAAGCGTGCCTTGAGCACAATCATTCAATCATGATGGTTCATGACACGAGCATGTCTTAAGGATCCAATAGCAGTTCTGCTAGAGGCCTATTAGGAACACACTGCAATTGGTGGATGGGCATTGCTGACATACACGCGATCCACCTGATCCCGCATATGCATGGCCGTAACAAGAAATGGCTGCCTGTGTGTTACACAATGATAGATCTAGGACCCAGCAGCGCCGAGGCAACAGACCAGGACCAGGCAACACGCAAACAGACAGACAGGCCACCGCAAGCACCAAGGCTACTCTCCGCCTGTGTGCGGTTTGTAATCAGCTGCATCAATTGCATACCTTGGTGGCAGTGAACCCTCATGCTCGCGCACGCCACAAGCGATTGGGCATGCAAGTGCCCTTGCATGCCCATGCGCACCTGCAGCCACAGGGCACGCAAGTGCACTTGCGTGCCCCTGCGCACCTGCAGCCACAGGGCACGCAAGTGCACTTGCGTGCCCCTGCGCACCTGCAGCCACAGGGCACGCAAGTGCACTTGCGTGCCCCTGCGCACCTGCAGCCACAGGGCACGCAAGTGCACTTGCGTGGCCCTGCGCACCTGCAGCCACAGGGCACTTGCGTGCTCTTGCAGCCACAAGGCACCGAAATCTACCTTGGCGCTCCACTCACGATGTACATACCGCCTCGACAGTTGGCCATAGCTGACCCAGCCACATACAGGTACGTGAGACAATCTCTCCCGAAATAAATCACGATGTATCACGGATTATATCTATGTACGAGGTACTGCGCGCGTGACGAAGTTTCGAATCCGAATTGCACAGCCGCCACCGACGTCCTACATCTATCACAGTGCAACACACAGCAGCCGCAGCGAAGCTGAGAGCAGCGCCATACATCAAACATGTCACGTTTGTATAGGATAAATCCATGAAATCGTGATTGAAAGCATTTGCAGTGCAAACGACTCTGTGTTACACGGAGATGAACGCAACAGCCCGGCAGCGAGGGCAACAGCAGGAAAGCAGACGGCCAAAACCCCCGAAAGCAGACAAAAGCAAACGACTCTGTGTATGGCCATGGTGCAAAACTAATCGCATGTGCACGTACGCGTGCTGATCGCGACAGCTACGATGGGTGATGCAGGTCGACTGCCTACGCAAGGCCCGATGGATCGAGCTGGCAGCCCGTGAGTTAACCGGTATTGTACGCCTGCTCGATTAGTGGTCATGTTTATATGATTGGGTCGTGACACGCAGTTGGGGACGCACGCTCCAGATATCTCGCCCAGCCTTTTGTCCCTTCAAGGGCAAGTTGCCCTCACGGCGAGTCCCACCGGCAGCAGAGCATTAAATCTATCGTTACCGATGTCTTTGTATTTGTTATGTATCTTCGCTGTTAGTCGAATGGCGTCTGCATTCACTTTTCACACGGTCAACGTTGAGTACGCAATCGAACGGATATCGATTAATATTCATCCTCCGTCAGCGAGCTGATCATGACCGGATGGCTCACCATTTCATCCTGCTCTCATAGTGTGGGTGATGGCTCCGTACTTCACGTCAACGCTGTGCTGTGGATGGGGACGCTGGTGAGCAGCCCGGCTTTCGATGGACAGGGTGGGCGCACCGTTACGTACCAGCAGCCTTGAACAGGCTATCTCCAGATATGACCACTTTCTGAAACGCTCCGTTGGATGAGCTTGAAGCCAGGACTCTCTCTGGACGTCATCACCTTCTCCGGATACCTGGCGACGCATAGCAATTGGATGCGTGGTGTTACCTTTTGCGGGTCCAGATACAGAGCCTCCGCACAGGCGCATTCCAGAAATACGTATACAACATCCAGATACATTCATATCAATGAAATAAAGCTCACAAGCGCGCTACCAGTGCAAGATGTCAGCGGATTGCCCCACAGAAGGCTTGGCGTCTGACACACTCCGAGAACCGAGCTATGACGAGAACCTCCAAACATAACTATCTCAGGAATCAAGTCTTTCGTACCATGGATCTTACTCGTGGATGTCTTCTTGCAAGGCGGTCTCCGATGCGGCGCACAAGTACGACATGCCGCGGCAGTCTAGTTCAACCAAAAGGGGCCCTCGGTCTATCTCGTGAGTAGTGGCCACCGGTGGATGTGCCACTCACGTGCACGACGCGTGATCTGAGAGGTATGCCCGTAGCATCTATGTAACATGAACACTGACCAAGCCCTTGCATACCGAGCCAGTTGATGCTTATTCTTTGCGGCTATCCATGACCATGGTGCACTGGCAGCAAGCGTCGACGAAATGACGACCGCACGTACTCTCGGTGGAGAGTGTGCGCATGCAGCTGGGTGCTTTCCGGACTGTCCGACAGCGCATTGAGGCAAATATATTATAACAGCTGAAGTACTTTTTATTTCAATTCCTGTATGGCTCCCTCGGGGGAGAGTGTGCCTGTAATAGCAAGACGCCACGTGCACATGTACAGGCTCAGACCTGCAGCCAACTACACCAGATCTAGACCATGCCCACTGGCATGAAATCTGTGCATGCACAGCGCATGGGCACATGCAAATCGGACAGATATCACTCTACATGTATCCATGACAGCAGGAGCGCTAGCTACCGCGCAAGGTAATTGTATTGAGAAATTGGACAGTTTGGGTACTACTAGTACTGGAGGGCCGACGTACTTCTTGCGCCAGCTGAGCTTCTGAAGAGTCTGAAGTCTGGGGATCACTGTGATCATGACCGCTACCCAGTAGGTCACCCTTGAGTAGTACTAGTAACAGAACAAATATGTTGGGGATGAGGGTGCTGTCCCACCTGTGGGTGCTGTCCGACATCCGAGTCTCCAACATGTACATGATATCTCATGCTGTATCCGCTGGCCTTCCAAGGCCACAAGGTCCATTCCATGCTCGAGCTCACCCTGAATTCGTAGTGCGCCCACAAGAACTATCCGAGCATGACAACCCGTCCAATGCAGGCCTGCTCTGCGGGTTGTCATGCATATGGCCGCTGCGTAAGCCTTCAGCTTGAGACCTGCCCAGCCGGTGGGACCGGCCGCGAGAACAACATTGCAGTCACCATCGACAATTAGCAACGCTATGATGGGATGCCTGGCATCAGCGACGATGAGGAGTGGGGTGCCCAAACTCAGCGCGCAGCTTTGGCCCGCAATGCCGTCAGGTTGGCACCACATGTGTTTTGCAACGCTGTGGACATTAGGCAGTGCAAACCAGTTGCGACTTGGGGTGCCTGCGTGCAGCACATCTCAGGAGATGCGCTAGGCGTGCCTGGGAGGTGCTGCATGCGGCACTGCACACGTGCATTCAGTGTGTCTGGGCTGCACCGCCCTGCAGCACTCTGTGCCGGGTGATGCCTAGACACATCTCAGGAGATGCGCTAGGCGTGCCTGGGAGGTGCTGCATGTGGCAGTAAGCACGCGCATGCTGTGTGTCTGGGCTGCACCGCCCTGCGGCGCTTTGTGCCGGGTGATGCCTAGACACATCTCAGGAGATGCGCTAGGCATGTCTGGGAGGTGCTGCATGTGGCAGTAAGCACGCGCATGCTGTGTGTCTGGGCTGCACCGCCCTGCGGCGCTTTGTGCCGGGTGATGCCTAGACACATCTCAGGAGATGCGCTAGGCGTGCCTGGGAGGTGCTGCATGCGGCACTGCACACGTGCATTCAGTGTGTCTGGGCTGCACCGCCCTGCAGCACTCTGTGCCGGGTGATGCTAGACACATCTCAGGAGATGCGCTAGGCGTGCCTGGAGGTGCTGCATGCGGCACTGCACACGTGCATTCAGTGTGTCTGGGCTGCACCGCCCTGCAGCACTCTGTGCCGGGTGATGCCTAGACACATCTCAGGACATGCGCTAGGCGTGCCTGGGAGGTGCTGCATGCGGCACTGCACACGTGCATTCAGTGTGTCTGGGCTGCACCGCCCTGCAGCACTCTGTGCCGGGTGATGCCTAGACACATCTCAGGAGATGCGCTAGGCGTGCCTGGGAGGTGCTGCATGCGGCACTGCACACGTGCATTCAGTGTGTCTGGGCTGCACCGCCCTGCAGCACTCTGTGCCGGGTGATGCCTAGACACATCTCAGGAGATGCGCTAGGCATGTCTGGGAGGTGCTGCATGTGGCAGTAAGCACGCGCATGCTGTGTGTCTGGGCTGCACCGCCCTGCGGCGCTTTGTGCCGGGTGATGCCTAGACACATCTCAGGAGATGCGCTAGGCATGTCTGGGAGGTGCTGCATGTGGCAGTAAGCACGCGCATGCTGTGTGTCTGGGCTGCACCGCCCTGCGGCGCTTTGTGCCGGGTGATGCCTAGACACATCTCAAGAGATGCGCTAGGCGTGCCTGGGAGGTGCTGCATGCGGCACTGCACACGTGCATTCAGTGTGTCAGGGCTGCACCGCCCTGCAGCACTCTGTGCCGGGTGATGCCTAGACACATCTCAGGAGATGCGCTAGGCGTGCCTGGGAGGTGCTGCATGCGGCACTGCACACGTGCATTCAGTGTGTCTGGGCTGCACCGCCCTGCGGCGCTTTGTGCCGGGTGATGCCTAGACACATCTCAGGAGATGCGCTAGGCATGTCTGGGAGGTGCTGCATGTGGCAGTAAGCACGCGCATGCTGTGTGTCTGGGCTGCACCGCCCTGCGGCGCTTTGTGCCGGGTGATGCCTAGACACATCTCAGGAGATGCGCTAGCATGTCTGGGAGGTGCTGCATGTGGCAGTAGCACGCGCATGCTGTGGTGTCTGGGCTGCACCGCCCTGCGGTGCTTTGTGCCGGGTGATGCCTAGACACATCTCAGGAGATGCGCTAGGGCGTGCCTGGGAGGTGCTGCATGCGGCACTGCACACGTGCATTCAGTGTGTCTGGGGCTGCACGCCGTGCAGCACTCTGTGCCGGGTGATGCCTAGACACATCTCAGGAGATGCGCTAGGCATGTCTGGGAGGTGCTGCATGTGGCAAGTAAGCACGCGCATGCTGTGTGTCTGGGCTGCACCGCCGTGCAGCACTCTGTGCCGGGTGATGCTAGACACATCTCAGGAGATGCGCTAGGCATGTCTGGGAGGTGCTGCATGTGGCAGTAAGCACGCGCATGCTGTGTGTCTGGCTGCACCGCCCTGGCGGCGCTTTGTGCCGGGTGATGCCTAGACACATCTCAAGAGATGCGCTAGGCGTGCCTGGGAGGTGCTGCATGCGGCACTGCACACGTGCATTCAGTGTGTCAGGGCTGCACCGCCCTGCAGCACTCTGTGCCGGGTGATGCCTAGACACATCTCAGGAGATGCGCTAGGCGTGGCCTGGGAGGTGCTGCATGCGGCACTGCACACGTGCATTCAGTGTGTCTGGGCTGCACCGCCCTGCAGCCCTCTGTGCCGGGTGATGCCTAGACACATCTCAGGAGATGCGCTAGGCGTGCCTGGGAGGTGCTGCCATGCGGCACTGCACCACGTGCATTCAGTGTGTCTGGGCTGCACCGCCTGCCAGCACTCTGTGCCGGGTGATGCCTAGACACATCTCAGGAAGATGCGCTAGGCATGTCTGGGAGGTGGCTGCATGTGGCATGTAAGCACGCGCATGCTGTGTGTCTGGGCTGCACCGCCCTGCGGCGCTTTGTGCCGGGTGATGCCTAGACACATCTCAGGAGTGCGCTAGGCGTGCCTGGGAGGTGCTGCATGCGGCACTGCACACGTGCATTCAGTGTGTCTGGGCTGCCCGCCTGCAGCACTCTGTGCCGGGTGATGCCTAGACACATCTCAGGAGATGCGCTGGCGTGCCTGGGAGGTGCTGCATGCGGCACTGCACACGTGCATTCAGTGTGGTCTGGGCTGCACCCGCCCTGCAGCACTCTGTGCCGGGTGATGCTAGACACATCTCAGAAGATGCGCTAGGCGTGCCTGGGAGGTGCTGCATGCGGCACTGCACACGTGCATTCAGTGGTCTGGGCTGCACCGCCCTGCAGCACTCTGTGCCGGGTGATGCCTAGACACATCTCAGGGATGCGCTAGGCATGTCTGGGAGGTGCTGCATGTGGCAGTAAGCACGCGCATGCTGTGTGTCTGGCTGCACCGCCCTGCGGCGCTTTGGTGCCGGGTGATGCCATAGACACATCTCAGGAGATGCGCTAGGCATGTCTGGGAGGTGCTGCATGTGGCAGTAAGCACGCGCATGCTGTGTGTCTGGGCTGCACCGCCCTGCGGCGCTTTGTGCCGGGTGATGCCTAGACACATCTCAAGAGATGCGCTAGCGTGCCTGGGAGGTGCTGCATCGGCACTGCACACGTGCATTCAGTGTGTCAGGGCTGCACCGCGCCTGCAGCACTCTGTGCCGGGTGATGCCTAGACACATCTCAGGAGATGCGCTAGGCGTGCCTGGGAGGTGCTGCATGTGGCAGTAAGCACGCGCATGCTGTGTGTCTGGGCTGCACCGCCCTGCAGCGCTCTGTGCCGGGTGATGCCTAGACACATCTCAGGAGATGCGCTAGGCGTGCCTGGGAGGTGCTGCATGCGGCACTGCACACGTGCATCTGTGTGTCTGGGCTGCACCGCCCTGCAGCACTCTGTGCCGGGTGATGCCTAGACACATCTCAGGAGATGCGCTAGGCGTGCCTGGGAGGTGCTGCATGCGGCACTGCACACGTGCATTCAGTGTGTCTGGGCTGCACCGCCTGCAGCACTCTGTGCCGGGTGATGCCTAGACACATCTCAGGAGATGCGCTAGGCGTGCCTGGGAGGTGCTGCATGCGGCACTGCACACGTGCATTCAGTGTGTCTGGGCTGCACCGCCCTGCAGCACTCTGTGCCGGGTGATGCCTAGACACATCTCAGGAGATGCGCTAGGCGTGCCTGGGAGGTGCTGCAGCGCAGCCACGTGCATTCAGTGTGTCTGGGCTGCACCGCCCTGCAGCACTCTGTGCCGGGTGATGCCTAGACACATCTCAGGAGATGCGCTAGGCGTGCTGGGAGGTGCTGCATGCGGCAGTAAGCACGCGCATGCTGTGTGTCTGGGCTGCACCGCCCTGCGGCACTTTGTGCCGGGTGATGCCTAGACACATCTCAGGAGATGCGCTAGGCGTGCCTGGGAGGTGCTGCATGCGGCACTGCACACGTGCATTCAGTGTGTCTGGGCTGCACCGCCCTGCAGCACTCTGTGCCGGGTGATGCCTAGACACATCTCAGGAGATGCGCTAGGCGTGCCTGGGAGGTGCTGCATGCGGCAGTGCACACGTGCATGCTGTGTGTCTGGGCTGCACCGCCCTGCGGCGCTTTGTGCCGGGTGATGCCTAGACACATCTCAGGAGATGCGCTAGGCGTGCCTGGGAGGTGCTGCATGCGGCACTGCACACGTGCATTCAGTGTGTCTGGGCTGCACCGCCCTGCAGCACTCTGTGCCGGGTGATGCCTAGACACATCTCAGGAGATGCGCTAGGCGTGCCTGGGAGGTGCTGCATGTGGCAGTAAGCACGCGCATGCTGTGTGTCTGGGCTGCACCGCCCTGCAGCACTCTGTGCCGGGTGATGCCTAGACACATCTCAGGAGATGCGCTAGGCGTGCCTGGGAGGTGCTGCATGCGGCACTGCACACGTGCATTCAGTGTGTCTGGGCTGCACCGCCCTGCAGCACTCTGTGCCGGGTGATGCCTAGACACATCTCAGGAGATGCGCTAGGCGTGCCTGGGAGGTGCTGCATGCGGCACTGCAACACGTGCATTCAGTGTGTCTGGGCTGCACCGCCCTGCAGCACTCTGTGCCGGGTGATGCCTAGACACATCTCAGGAGATGCGCTAGGCATGTCTGGGAGGTGCTGCATGTGGCAGTAACACGCGCATGCTGTGTGTCTGGGCTGCACCGCCCTGCGGCGCTTTGTGCCGGGTGATGCCTAGACACATCTCAGGAGATGCGCTAGGCGTGCCTGGGAGGTGCTGCATGGCAGTAAGCACGCGCATGCAGTGTGTCTCTGGCTGCACCGCCCTGCAGCACTCTGTGCCGGGTGATGCCTAGACACATCTCAGGAGATGCGCTAGGCGT